>CM069407.1:304274143-304336643 GCA_035609135.1 Eleutherodactylus coqui
ATTAGTGATGTCAGACATTGCTTATTTAGAGGGGATGGAATCCTCTGAGCAGATATGTGTCACCTTGCAATGTAATCTCTGCAGAAGGAAACAGACTGTTCCATGGATTATTACAGAGAATTAATCATATTTGTGGCTGTGGCAAGAGGCGGCTCCCACGTATGGAGCGGGCCTGGAGAATTGTTCTGGAGTGATTGATTGTGCAGTGAATTCTTTTGGTTGTATTTTGCATCTTTTGTGAGTGTTCAGTGCGGTTCTTTGACTTTCACCTCCGGGAAACGTGTACATTGATTTGTTTCTTGTATGGATGAATTGTTTGCAATGAAAACAGATTTTGATCTGAGGTGTAATTCTGCTGAATGTCTGATCTGTGCTAGCTATATAATGAAGCTTACCGGAAGGAGGAGGACTACATGTTCCAGCAAATCTTGCATGTATAGCTTTATGGGATCCATCCAGAGATATATGTGCAATATTTGCAACATCCCCCTCCCCACAAATGTCACTGCACATCAATGGATGGAAAGATATATATGAGATAGATAGATAGATAGATAGATAGATAGATAGATAGATAGATAGATAGATAGATAGATAGATAGATATGAGATAGATAGATAGATATGAGATAGATAGATAGATAGATAGATAGATAGATAGATATGAGATAGATAGATAGATATGAGATAGATAGATAGATAGATAGATAGATAGATATGAGATAGATAGATAGATAGATAGATAGATATGAGATAGATAGATAGATATGAGATAGATAGATAGATAGATATGAGATAGATAGATAGATATGAGATAGATAGATAGATAGATATGAGATAGATAGATAGATATGAGATAGATAGATAGATATGAGATAGATAGATATGAGATAGATAGATAGATATGAGATAGATAGATAGATAGATATGAGATAGATAGATAGATATGATATAGATAGATAGATAAATAGATAGATATGAGATAGATAGATAGATATGAGATAGATAGATAGATATGAGGTAGATAGATAGATAGATAGATAGATAGATAGATAGATAGATAGATAGATAGATAGATAGATATGGGATAGATAGATAGATAGATATGAGATAGATAGATAGATAGATAGATAGATAGATATGAGGTAGATAGATATTAGATAGATAGATATGAGATAGATAGATAGATATGAGATAGATAGATAGATAGATAGATAGATAGATAGATAGATAAATAGATATGAGGTAGATAGATATATAGATAGATAGATATGAGATAGATAGATATGAGATAAATAGATAGATATGAGATAGATAGATAGATAGATAGATAGATAGATAGATAGATAAATAGATATGAGGTAGATAGATATGAGATAAATAGATAGATATGAGATAGATAGATAGATAGATAGATAAATAGATATGAGGTAGATAGATATATAGATAGATAGATATGAGATAGATAGATAGATATGAAATAGATAGATAGATAGATAGATAGATAGATAGATAGATAGATAGATAGATAGATAGATAGATATGAGAGAGATAGATAGATAGGAGATAGATAGATAGATATGAGATAGATAGATAGATAGATAGATAGATAGGAGATAGATAGATAGATAGACTTAAAAGAATAGTCACTGATAAGGGAGTGAAGGTATTATGGTCCCTGAATTATTATTGCGGAGGGGGTCACCTGGCCAGCAGTGTTATCTGTGCTACAGATTTCTCATACTTCCGACTCACATGTAAATCTTCATGAAGAATTTAACTGTCTATTAAAAGTGTCAAAAGTTATGAATTTAATAAAATTCCATGTCAGATGCAATGCATTCCACCCCACCACAAACCTGACTTTAAGCCACTCGTATACAGAAATCAACTTTTTGGACAGCACCATAAAAATTCCAAACAAGTCAGTACATACATCCCTGTAACAAAAAACGATTGATTGGCCCACATACCTCAGATGGAACAGCTTCCACCCTAAACACATCCAAAAGTCCATCGTCTACAGCCAGGCCATCATATACAACCGGATCTGCTCCAACCCAACAGACAGAGAGGAACATCTATTCCATCTTAAAAGGACATTTATAAATCCGTGCTAGCATCCCACCTCAATTGATGACCAAATCACCAGAGCCACCAGGATACCAAGAAATCAACTACTCCAATACACAGAGAAGGAAGGAAACAACCCTGTACCTCTAGTAGGGACCTGCAATTCACAACTAGAGGTACTAAGGAAAACAGCAAAGAAGCTCCACTATACCTACACAAGAATGACCGTCTGACCACCATATTTCCGGACCCTCCACTTCTGTGTTACTGGCAACCTCCAAGTCTGAGGAACTTTATAATCAGGAGTGCATTACCCTCCGTCACACAAAAAGGAACTTATCCCTGCAATGTAAGGAGCTGCAAGACCTGCTCACACGTACGGACCGCAGACAGGATACAAATCCCCAACACACAGCAGGACTATAAGATCCCAGGAACATTCACATGTTCCAATCCGCCAGTTCTAGGTCCCATTTTCGGCCATCCAAGATGACGTCACAATCTTCAGACTACCTAGCTCCCTTAGTGCATTGGCAGTGTTAAATGACCATTTTACTATAGCTGCTTTCTTATTGGCCACTGCTGGTCATGTGATTAGTGAAGTAGGGAGGTGGTGGTATGTGTATGGTGTGCAAGTGACAAACAGAGGAGGAACCAGCACACCTTTTCAAAGGAACCAACTTTGCTTAAGGCATGTTTGCTTTTCACTCCATAGACGGGTTCTCATTACTTGAACGTTGCTTTAACTTGTAAATAGACACTTTCTGCATAGGAAATCCATCAGGATGGTAAGACACTTTAACTCTGACTGATAATCATTGGCAACAATATTCTATGGACCGCATCACTCCAGCAGCATACAACACTGTAGGTGCGAGCATCTGCACATTATACAGAGCGTTACTCCATCTACAATAAGCAGCTTCACGTAGTGCCATGGTTAAGTGCCTTGCTGTCACGTTCACGTTCACGTTCACAGGGTACCCATCACCTAGCACCCATCATAACTGCACAAGCATTCCTTACAACATGAATGTCACATCAGGGCCTAGTCGTCCCATTAGCATGCCATTTCAGTAGATAGAGTCCTTACAATTTGCACACTGGTATGGTAGGACCCCTCTTACAGTTCACTGTTGGGAGGGTCAACTCAACAGCCTCCGAGCAGCCCAGAGCCAGGAATCTTCACCGCGTTTGGTCCTCCTGGTTGCAGTTCCAAACAGTTGCCCCTCTAGTTAAGGCCCCCAAACACAGTGGCTCGTATCCTCCTGGTGCCGAACAGTGGTTCCAACCAGTCTCTTTCTTTCTGGCTTCGGGCGTCAGACTAAACAGACCTCTTGTGCCCTTCAGAGGCCAGCACCTTTCTCTCTCACAGTGCTAGGTCACACAGTCAAGCATCTCCAGTCAGTGCAGGTCATCCAAACTCAGCATGGGGATTCCAATAGGCGATGGCCTCCGCCACTTTCTTCTCTTTACTGATGCCCCGCTACTCTCCCTGTAGCATGGCTCTAAGCCATATTTAAAACCAAGATCACCAGCAATAAGTCTCGCAAGAAGAGCAGGGCTTAGCTCAAGCACTAAAAAAATTCACTTGGGCGATTATACATTCGCATGAGTTCACAAACTTTTCCCAATGTGTTTGCATTATCTCCTTACATTAGTTCAGGCGAATCAGAGAGCTGTGCATTGGCTAGATAGAAAATTGCAATGCCCAATTTGGATTGCCAAAATCCTCGATCGGAGCCAGCGAATCATAGAGATGGCAGAGAAGAACAAGTACAGGTAATATATCATCACCCATCCTGTCCCAGAACAGAATTTGATGGGAAATGTTTCCTTCATCCAGTGATGATATCCATCGACAGTGAATGGATGAGTCCACCCACTTGAAAAATTGAAAGCACCACATCTAATGGAGGTCAGTGTCAGGGAACAGGTGGTATACAAAAGACGGAAGAAGTGCGATAAAGCCAGCAGAGCCGCAGCTACAAAGCTATACAGCCAGACCCGCTGATCAGAGGACATGACAGCTCCTCTTTAATCCTGGATATGTCCTTTACAACAATAGCAGTTATACTGAACATTCAGTAATAGAATCATAGTATGCTAGAGTTGAAAGGGACCTCCAGGGTCATTGGGTCCAACCCCCTGCTCAGTGCAGGATTCACTAAATCATCCCAGACAGATGTCTGTCCAGCCTTTGTTTGAACACGTCCATTGAAGGAGAACTCACCACCTACTATGGCAACCTGTTCCACTCATTGATCCCCCTCACTGTCTAATATCTAATGTGTCTCCTCCCTCTCAGTTTCATCCCATTGCTTCTAGTCTTTCCTTGTGCAGATGAGAATAGGGCTGACCCCTCTGCACTGTGACAGCCCTTCAGATATTTGTAGACCGCTATTTAGTCTCTTCTCAGCCTTCTTTTTTGCATAATAGTTGTACAAACTCCACAAATGGTCTATATAATAGCCAAATAATATTATACAGTAATAACAAATAAGGTACAAATACCATAAAAAGTATTTTTTTTTGTAGGTAGAAACGGGAACATGAAGCAACGTGGGGCATGTGGGTGGGGATGACCACCAAGAAAAAATTCAATAAAGTCTCTTCCTCCCCGAGTGCTCTATTGCTATTGTTAAAGAACAGCTTTTCTAAAGGTCTTTAGTCAAAAAAACACCTTTTATAACAAGTAAGCGGGCGGACAGAGTCAGCTTCTAAGTCCTAAACAATTGTCGTCAGGTGATTTCAAGAGAGAGAAAAGAAGCAGAGAAGGATCAGGTCAGACTGACACGCTGCCTGGGAGACGGATGCAGAAGCAAGGACGATTATTGGACTTACGAGAATAAAACATACGGTATCTGCACTGGATATATCACAGAGGTAGAAATACTACATGCAAAATCTCATTCTCATCCGTAGAATAGGCAAAGTACATAAAACGAAGCTGTTTGGCACCCTAGGCAGGTTAGGCAAATCATACCCCACCCTCCCTCAAACCCAGAATCAATTGAAAACGACCTTACTCTGTAATGAAAGAGATTTAAGCACATTTTTTAAAGTAACAGATACATTCAGAGTAACTATTTAATCTGGTGACTTACTTTACTTTTCTTCTCCATTCGACCCAGACCGTCCTGGCAATTTCTCTTGATGACTGCAGAGTTTGCTGCTAAAACATCTATGGTCTGGGGCACAGCTATAGTGAGAAGCCTAATGAAGCCCAAAGGCGTTTTTAATACAATAGAAAACAACGGTATTATAAATGACTCATATTAGCTCAGGGGAACCTGTTGCAGATTATGCACTGGCCCACAGATCCGACATATAGTTAAAACAGACCCCTAGATCTGACTCCTCTGGGTGCTCCTCTGCTGCGGCTACTGCAACATGTCCTAAAGCCAATGCACAAAAAAACTAAAACTGTAACCAATAAAACTTTGCCCCCACCTCTGAGTATCTTGCTATAGGCGGTCGCCTACCCCTTATTGTGACTCTGGAAAAAAATCCCTAATGGGACATAGATTACCCTCTAAGAGGATGTCTTCGTCTAGAAGGAGTTTTAGGCTACCCATGCAATTTAGAGTGTAGTCAACCGAAGGCCCATTCAGCCAGCAGCTTACTCGCTGACCTTCTCACACACATGTATGCTTGGCTAAGTTAAGTCTGCATCTGTTCTGTTTGTAGAATCCTCTGGCAGTGGTTTATGTCCCAAGAAGAAAAGGACCGGGTAGTTAAAATACAACTGATCTACCCTGGCATCTGCTGTTGGGTGATAGTCAGTAGACCGCCATAGATATTAGATTAGAGGCCTGTCCGATTGGAGTTGGCATGATCGGCCAGTCTACATCTAATGTATCTAGCCACCCTGAGGACAAGTGTTGGATATCATAGTTAAACTAATCTGTTCCAGGACTATAGAGCTCATTAGCACAGAGCAGGGATCTGCTTCGTTATAAGAGGGCCCTTTACCGTTGTGGCCAAAGGTTTTGAGACTGACACCAGTTTCGGTTTTCACAATTTGCTGTTTCAGTTTTTATAGTGGCAATTTAATAATAATAATAATAATAATCTTTATTTGTATAGCGCCAACATATTCCGCAGCGCTTACATAGACAGGGGGGAATACAGAAAGACAAAATACAAACATTACAGAACCACGGTTACATAGTAATCAGTTGATGGAAACAATAGGGGTGAGGGTCCTGCTCCAACGAGCTTACATACTACAAGTAATGGGGTGATACAGAAGGTAAAGGGGCTGGAGATGTGCACGGTATGGCGAGGTGGAGAGTGAGCGATGCTATACACATAGACAATGGTCAGACATTTAGCCGTGTGATGGCAGAAACGGTGTGACTGCAGGAGCGGTTTATGATGGCTAGCAGGGATTGCAGTCAGTAGGTCAGGGAGCATGTTATCAGGCGGAGTACAGAGAGGTTTGTTTAGGGAATGCGGTATGCCTCCCTGAAGAGGTGCGTTTTTAGAGCACGCCTGAAGTTCTGCGAGTCCTGGATTGCTCGGGTAGCCTTTGGTAGTGCGTTCCAGAGGACCGGTGCTGCTCTGGAGAAGTCTTGGAGGCGGGAATGAGAAGTTCGAATTAAAGGGGCGCTCAGTCTGGTTTCGTTAGCAGAGCGGAGACCCCGGGCTGGTTGATGGATTGAGATGAGGGAGGCGATATAGGGGGGTGCTGCACTGTGGAGGGCTTTGTGGATGAAGGTAGCGAGTTTGAATTGAATTCTGTATTTAACGGGCAGCCAGTGCAGTGACCGGCACAGGGCAGAGGCGTCCGAGTAGCGGCTGGACAGGAAGATGAGCCTGGCTGCCGCATTCAGGATGGATTGGAGAGGGTAGAGTCTGGTGCAGGGGAGGCCGATCAGCAACGAGTTGCAATAATCGAGCCGGGAGTGGATGAGGGCGACAATAAGCGTTTTTAACTTCTCCACAGTGAGAAAAGAGCGGATTCTTGCGATGTTCTTGAGGTGCAGCTGACATGTTCGGGCCAGAGATTGGATGTAGGGGGCAAAAGAGAGATCAGAGTCAAATATGACCCCAAGGCAGCGGGCGTGTTGTCTAGGAGTTATGGTGGCGCCACACACTGAGATGGAGATGTCAGGAGGAGGTCGGTTAGTGGAGGGTGGAAATACCAGTAAGTCAGTTTTAGAGAGGTTTAGTTTTAGGTAGAGAGAGGACATGGTGTTAGAGACAGCGGACAGACAGTTAGTGATGTTTTGGAGGAAGGGTGCAGAGATGTCACGGGCAGAGGTGTATAGCTGGGTGTCATCAGCGTACAGGTGGTATTTGAGGCCAAAACTCCTGATGGTTTGTCCAATAGGGGCTGTGTAGATAGAGAAGAGAAGGGGGCCAAGGACCGAGCCCTGGGGGACCCCAACAGTAAGGGGAAGAGGAGGGGAGGTAGAGCCAGCAAAGGAGACACTGAAAGAGCGGTCAGATAGGTAAGAGGAGAACCAGGAGAGGGCAGTGTCCTTTAGGCCAATGGAGCGTAGCATACTGAGGAGGAGTTTGTGGTCAACAGTGTCAAACGCTGCAGAAAGGTCAAGGAGGATCAGTAGGGAGTAATCGCCCCTCGATTTGGCTGTCAGTAGGTCATTGGATACCCTAGTAAGGGCAGTTTCTGTCGAGTGTTGAGGTCGGAAGCCAGACTGTAGGGGGTCTAGGAGAGAGTTCTCTGATAAATAACATTAACTCTATTATGAAGAGTGATCAGATGAATTGCAATAAATTGTAAAGTTATTCCTTGCCATGAAAATTAACTAAATCACAAGAAACCCCATTTTCAATATTGCTATGAGGAAGACTTCATGATCGCCCATGAGAATCCAGCAATTTCCAAGACCATCTGCACACACAGGGAGACAAAGGCTTTTGGAGGCTGGCTTGGTGTCAGAAGGGGGAGCAAAAAAGCCACTTTTCTCCAAAAAAACACATCAAGGACAGACTGACATTCTACAGGAAGTATTGGGGTTGCACTGCAGAGGACTGAGAGAAAATTATTTTTTTGATGAAGACCCTTCAGACAGTTTGGGACATCTGGAAGAATGATTGTACAGAGAAGAAGAGGTGAGCTACCATGAGTCCTGTGTGATGCCAACCATAATGCATCCTGAGACCATTCATGTGTGGTGTTGTTTTCCATTTAAGGGAGTGGGCTCACTCACAGCAAAAGATACTGCCATGAATAACGAATGGGATCTAAACATCCACCAAGAGCAACTTCTCCAAACTGTCCTGGATCAACTTCTCAAAACCACCCAGGAGCAATTTAATGATGAACAATGAATATTCCAGCATGATGGAGCACCATCTCACCAGGCCACAGTGATAACGAAGTGGCTCGTTGAACAAAACATTAAGATTTTGGCTCCATGGCCAGAAAACTCCCCAGATGTCAATTTCATTGAGAATCTGTGGTCAATCCTCAAAAAGTGGGTGGAGAAACAAAAGCACATACATTTCTGATAAACTCCAAGCACAGGTTAGAAGGAATGGGTTGTCATCAGTCAGGAATTGGGCCAGAAGCTGATATCCAGCATGTCTGGGCGAAGTGCAGAAATCTTGTAAATATTGAGTCTTTCTTTAAGGTTGATGTATTTGTCAATAAAAGTTTAAAAACTCACGAAATGCTTAAAATTATACTTTATTAACCATAGAAACATCTGACTAAAAGATATAAAAACACTAAAGCAGCAGACTTTCTGTCAGTCACCAAACCTTTGGCCATGACTGTATATGTTTCTGTATCGCAGGGAGCAATGCTTGAAGTCTTCCTATCTCTGTTGTGGCGGTCCTGGGATTGCTGCCATGCTGATAGTCTGGTGCAGGTTTTGTAGGTGGTTCTCCATCTTCTGGCCCTGATGGGTGTGGTATTAGGTGAGACATGCTTAGCCGCACCTGTGGGTAATTGTCAGGGCTATTTAGTCTGGCTGAGGCTGGACTGAATTGCCGTTGAATCTTCAGTCTAGCTCTAACTGTAGTCTCAATCAGAACTTGGTCCTGGACCTATCATTTGCCTGCTGCATCTCATAGCTAAGTTTGTGTTTCTTATGTTATTCCCCTGTCCTATGTAGGGTTAACTAAGGACTGAAGGTACGAGATCAGGTACGTCCTTGTTAGGTCAAATTGCCTGCGTTTAGGCAGGTCCCCGTCCCTGAGGTTATTTAGATAGAGAAAGAGTTCCCATGTTTTGGTTTATTATTGTTTTGATGCAGTTTGTGTGCTTTTTGTGCGAGAACTGCGGGTTACAGATCCAGCACATCCTGGGCGGACATGACAATCTCCTACCACTGTGGCGAGGTTTTTCAAATTAAATTGGATCTTGAATGTTGCTCCTCCCTAGTGAGATCTAAAATAACAAAACAGATTTGCATAAGGGTTCATTAACATGACAGTGATTTTGGCACGTATTACACACGCGATGCATGGCTGCGTGACACATGGTCAACAGAGACAATGAAAGTACATGAACTTTCATTGATCCGTTCACATTAGTATATAACACTACATGTGGATATGCAAGTGAAAAATATTGCAGCATGCTCTATTTCACCGCATATCATGCAGAGAGAGCACAATTCTTTTCTATGGGTAGCGTATGTAACACTGTCCATGCACAATACATTGCGTATGGGTGACGATACAATGTCACACTGCGTTATATGCATACGGTCATGTGAATGAGCCCTTAAGGGTTAAAACAGCGGTGTCTTATATATAATGTAATTTTTTGGTTTGTTTCATCTAGGGAAATGTCTCATTGAATCTTGTATTATTATTGCAAAGGAGAGAGGAGTGAGGGACCCAAGCAGTCTTGCAAGAGCCAAGTTGTGGGAGAGGTACAAAGGGGTCTTTACGCATTCGCAGACCATGTTTTTCTGTAGTGGTGCAGACTGAGAAGTGGTGTGTGCTAAAGGTGCAAATGTGAAGATGGAATAATGCCTGTACATTGTATTCATGCAAGTCAATGTCAGGCCTTATAACAAGCTTCGTAACAATGCATTGTTCCATCTTTCCATTTGCATATTTCACAGAGGAGCATGAATGGCCTTATAAGCCTCCTTACTCACCATCTGGGTGCTCTCCCTAAGGACAAACCATACCCTTCCCAACCCACATCTATAGGCCTCTCACTAGCCAATCCAGAAACCTACTACTCACTGATAAGGAGCAATCACCCTGAAACAGCTGTCTGTGTATGGTTGTCTTCTCCTTCTGGAGTAAATTTATAGCTCCCAGTCATTCTTACAAGGCTTGTTAAAAGTTCTAACATTGACTTGAAAGAATATCGCCTTCCTATTGGAAGCGATGTAGAGGCATTGTTCCATCTATCCATTTGCATATTTTCCAGATGAGCATGGATGGCCTTATAAGACTCTCCCTAAGGAGAAACCAAACCCATCCCAACCTAAAGGTGCAAGAATTTGTGTCTAAGAACTACTTAAGTTAGAGTCGCATGCCAGACAGTGGAGACTGAGAAATGGCGTGTGCTAACAGTCCTGTTACATGGGACAAGCTGTCGGGCTAATAATGCCTCATGGCTTGTTCCAGTGATGCTCGGTCCTGTGCTGTTACACAGAACGAGTATCGTTGGTATTGCTCAGACCGCTGCCAGCATGGAGGCGGGGCGGCCGGGGAGCATTCTTCCCATATCGGCCTCCATTCAATGTAAGCAGACAGTTGTTCGAAAGTGAATGACTGCTGTTTTGGAACCATTTCTGGAGGTGATTTGTGAGAAAACCATTCCGCAGTATCACATCGTTTGGGTAGAGGTGGGGAATTATCTCCAAAACTATGTGATGGTTATCTCTCTCCTCTCATCTACTACTACTCATGGTTGGGTCTATATCTTTGGCAAGACGTTATTCACAAACTGTTGGTCTTTTATTAAAGCATAAGAAACACAACGTGGCTCCATACATCATGCATGACTGTAGGACGTTACGGTTCCTGATATTAATATAGGAATCTACGCTTGTAAGCCCATCTAAAGAACCCAACCAGTCCATTAGCTCTGACTGGCCTTTAACATTTGTACACAGATGGATGTTTCTGACTAGCTTAGACTATAAACCTTAGATATAGATTGGCCGAAACTAAAGGTTTTGGAGGAACCAGGCGTTCTTCTAATGTGTGTGGCATCCTCCCAACTCTTCCTGGACTATAGATATTAGGAGAGATAAGGGCTGCCAAGTTGCAATTCAAGTGCCCAATTCTTTTGTTCTTGGAAGACTTCCTTCTGCGAGACGACCAGGCAACAACTCTACAGGCATTTCATTCACCCAGTCTGCCCCATGCTGTACACGGCGCAGATGCTGGGAATAGAGGTCAGAGGTTACGCGGACCAGAGCTGCATGCTGCATAAGTGAAATGTCTGTTGGGCTGTTGCCATGCCGGAGGCCAATGAAGGGAGGGAAACAATTAATACTGGGAGTACTATGGGGTCACTATAACTACTGGGTCCGCTCTAGGAGACATTATTACAACTCAAAATACTATGGTGGACCCTGTTACTAGTGGGGCTACTATGGGGGACCATATTACTACCGAGGTTACTATGGGGGTCACTATTATTTTTGGGACCACTATGGGCAAAATTATTATTACAGGGGCAACTATGAGGGACATTATTACTACTGGAGCCACTAATGGTGTCACTATTACTACTGGGGCCACTAGAGGTGTCACTATAATATACTGAAGGACACTGTATTACTATTGGGGGGACTATTTCTCCGTCGTTTCAGACATGTCTCAGTGTTTCAAATATGTGTTCAGTATCTTGTGTATTGGCTCTTTTAATGCCTGTAAAATGAGTGGGGTTTTTTTCTGTGGGGGGAATCGCCATTTCACACATCGCCTCAGGGGATCCCCCTGTGCATGGGGAAGCAGAGTTGTGAGGTTATAATCTGTGACCTAGGATCTGCAGTGAGAAGGACAAAGCATTTTCCGTCAATGTCTTATAACAAAGGGATTTTCCAGGACTAGGAAACCGATGACCTCTCCTCAGGATAGGTAATCAATATCCAATCGGAAGAAGTCCACCACTTAGGACCCCCACCAATTAGCTAATTGAAGAGGCCATCAACATCTTAGTCTCACAAAACCCCTTTAATCCTTGAAATGTTCTTATGTATCAATTTCCAAAAATGTTAACCTCGCATATTTTATTTCTATATTTTCTACCCCTTTTAATCATCTTCAGGGAAAGATTCACACAGGAAACAGTGCGCATACTCCTAATAAGCTTATTTATGTACATCTCATATCATTTATTTTTCATTACAACTATGAGACTAATTGCGATGCTCGATGCGGGGTCAAGAATGTTCATAATTGAAGAAACATCCCCGTTCTAATGATCTCCACTTGAAATAAAGTGTCATTTTATGTTAGGGAATGATACCGCAGTATCTTGACTTTCCTTCACAAGGAGATAAGATTTCACAACCTCTCTTCATGGTGATTGATCTAAACTGGCATAACCCAAGTACAAACAGATGATTATTTTCTGTAGCTCGCACAGATCCAATGACATCTCTGCGCCGTAGAGTGTGACTGAGAAAGTAATGGAGAGTTCTGTTCTAACAAGACAAGTCAGATTAAAATGGTCCTTCTTAAAAACGGAATGTACAACCTTATTTACTGTATAAGTTCGGAATTACTTTATCCTGCATGTTATGTGGGTCTCACCTGTCTCTTGGCATGGTGCCTCCACCCAAATATTGCATGTCTATTATAGACGAACAGTAGGGTCTTCCTTTCCTCTGGGGTTTGACTTGGGTAGCCCCTGCCCAGGTATTGCACAACCTAATGGCGGACTCAGCAAATGCCCAAGGGTGTTTACAAAAACATCCACAGAATAAAGACCCCCCCTCACAACTAACACCCCAATGGCTCCCCACTTTGGTGCTGGTTCACAGCACAACTTGCTTTGTGAAGCATGAAGGACTTGACACTTGTTTGTCGTCAATTATTCTAGAAAATGTGTGACCTACAGAACTAGTCCCACCCTTTATTTCAGGACCATTGCAGGACCAACCATATGAAGGTAAAGTCTTGCTTAAAGGGGTTGTGCCAAGGTTGTGCAACCCATGTTTATATACTCTACTAGGACATACAAACATCATAGGCAGGGGTTCTCTGCTTGTGAATCTCCTCTATGGCCAAAATGGATAGTAGCTCTGTAAGATCGGCTCGTGTGTCGACCTTGTAATTACTACATGGCTATTCATGCGAGGTGCTGTCCTGTAATAATACATTTCCCCTGCAGTGTCCACTGCTACAGGGCAAATGCGTAACTGGCCACCCCTTCCACTGGTACAACCAGTTGCTTGCTGAGTGTGCCAAGAGCAGGACTTGAGGCTATGGGCTGCTCGCCCTGGAACCCACATTCTGAAAGGGGTTTTGCATATTGGTGCAGCCCCTTTAAGTTATAATTAGCCATTAGGAACCAAGATGGGGCCAATTTAAGCAGGTGCCATAAGTACGTTGATGAGAAGGAGTCAAGATGCTCCACAGTGGGAATGTCTTCAAGAATTGAAACTTGCAACCTTAATATTAATACCTTAATTATTTATTTTACTGGTGTTTTTGAAGTATTCAGCAGTTTGTCCAGCAGAAATATAACTATGACTGGATGTTGTTCCCCAATAGAGATCAATGGGGTCCCACTGCTTAGACACCATGATTCCAATTAAAGGGGATGTGGCATGTCCTTTGACAAGTGAAATCAGTTGAATACCTCTCTACCTCCACAGCTAGTTCTATACAGATTCTCGCGCTGTTTTTATTATTCTTATACCTCACCCCATAGGGTTTGCCCAAAATCAATTGTATTAGTCGTTGGGCTTAATACTAGTCAGTTATCAAGTGGTCAGTCTCCACCACTCAGTGTCCATGGCTCAAGTGATGTTTGATTAACACTGGATGGTAAAAATTTCCCACATGACAATTGACTAGTATCAGGTATCACAGGTAACTTTGTATCAATATGGGGGAATAGGAGACAAATAAAAACAGCCCATGAATCAGTGATGACCCAGCTGTAAAGGTCTGTATACATGACAGCTCTTTAAAAACGACCAATCCCTTTAAGGGATAAGTATTCAATCCCTTGCTCCAGGTGACCCAGAGGCGTAACTTGAAGCTCCCGGGCCCTGATGCAAAACCTGTAACAGGGCCCCCAACTATAATGCTTTACTCATAGTACTGGGCTCCCTATATGGAAAAGAAAGGCCTTAAGGGCCCCCTAAGGCTCCTGGGCCCAGGTGCAACCGCAGCCCCTGTATCCTCTATAGTTACGCCCCTGTCCAGGTCTACATACAGCCCCATGGGAAGGCAAATTCACTAAGCCCAGCTGTCTCTGTTATTGTCTTCTCTAGGATAATGATCTGACATTAGCGCTCAAGGACAGGGTGTCTCAAAAGCGTGCAAACCCCCCTATAGAATTAAAACGATTTAGCAGATTGAACCAATTTTGCATACAAACCTCAAGGGAAAGGTGAGCCCTGTTAGGCTCATGTCCCCAACATGACGGCCATTTGAATGCCACTATCTTGGAGTCAACTTTAATTTTTCCAATGGGAAGGTAGATCTGTAATATATCAAACTGGCAGAAAACTTCACTAGAAAAACATTGCCGTGCTTCATTTTAACATAACTTTATTTATTCTCATAGTAACATTACAGACAATGTGAATTATGGTGTTATCTCAAGAGGAGCATATTGAGATGGTCCTTATGTCAGGTAAACAAAGCACACGTGCCAATACCGCAGATTACAATCAGCAACACCCAACCAGACCGCCCATTACCCACAATACAATTGCCAAACTTATCTCCAACTTCTGAGAAACAGGTTCTGTCGCTGATAAACCAAGATCTGGACCACCAAATAGCATTACTACTGAAGCATCAGCAACCCCTGTTCTGGACTCATTCAGCAGAGTTCGGTGTGGAAAAAGCATAAGCCATAAATCCAGCTGTGTGAAAAAGTCATATGTGCAAGTGCCCACAGTTAAGGTGCCCATAGTCATCAGCCAACTCCATGACACAGGACTGGCTAAATATGACATGAGGCTAGAGATGAGCGAGCACCAAAATGCTCGGGTGCTCGTTACTCGAGTCGAACTTTCAGTGATGCTCGAGAGTTCGTTTTGAGTAACGAACCCCATTGAAGTCAATGGACGACTCGAGCATTTTTGCATATGACTGGTGCTCCGCTAAGGTTTTCATTTGTGAAAATCTTAGCAAATCACCAAAGTCATGTAAAAAACACAGAAATGGATAGGGCAGGCGAGGAGCAACATGCAGGGCTGCATTTCGGGCTCCGAGGTCTCACTATTAAGCCACAATCAGATTGGTCCCTGCGCTGAGCCAATGAGAGGCAGCAGTCACTCACCCATTCATGAATGGGTGTGTGAGTGAGATCTGCCTCTGATTGGTCAGGCTGTGACCAATTAGAGGCAGCTCATTCAGCAGGCGGGGATTTTAAATCCCCGGCTGCTGAATACTACTCACAGCTGTTCAGAGCAGTTCAGGAGGACTGCCGCCGGCCGCGCTGAACTCTGTCTGCCAGGACCAGGTGAGTATATATTTTTTTTTATTTTTACACATTTCTGGATGAATTGCAGGGAAGGGCTTATATATTTAAGCCCTTCCCGACAATTCATCCCGCGATCGCCGGCAGCCCATTGCTTTCAATGGAGCCGGGTGTATTGCCGGCTCCATTGAATTCAATGGCCTAACATCGTTCTGCCGGGACAAGGTGAGTATATATTTTTTTTATTTTTACACATTTCTGGATGAATTGCAGGGAAGGGCTTATATATTTAAGCCCTTCCCGACAATTCATCCCGCGCTCACCGGCAGCCCATTGCTTTCAATGGAGCCGGCTGTATTGCCGGCTCCATTGAATTCAATGGTCAGTGCTCGTTTAATCGAGACGAGTACCGCGTGGTGCTCGTCTCGAGTAACGAGCATCTCGAGCACCCTAATACTCGAACGAGCATCAAGCTCGGACGAGTATGCTCGCTCATCTCTACATGAGGCCCTTTCATGGAATCAAGGGTCACATATGAATCCCCGTGCAAGAGGTTGGGTTGACCACCTTTAATATAAAATATGAATTACTGCTAAATCTAGAGGATGTTGGAATGAGCAGCCAAGAAAATGGGTTTTTAGAGAAGCTTCCATGCTTTTTTCTCTACTTCTACATCACATCAAAGTACAGTTTCAATGTACCACCAACTTTCTTAATTATTTTTCTTAAATTGATTAAATATCATGATCCAACTCAAAGTCAATGACATTCCCATCAAGCAGGAAGTCTAAAGCTAAAGCCCGAGGTCTACGGAAACCCCGGTGCTGATCATCGGTAGATTTGACAGGAGAGAAAAATCTGTGAACCTTTGTTAGGACCAACTATTGACATCTTGATTCATGAACACTATTACCCCTCGTCATCATATTATTCGGCAACCAAGAAAATTAAAAATTGACATTTTCCATAATAGACATGTCCCCCGTAGCTTGGAATGGTCACCTATAAATCAGGATTCAATGTACTAAACAGGAGTATTATTTAGTTATGTGGATTTTAGTCAAGCTCAGACTTCGGAGCCTTTGCTTAAAAACAAGGTGTGACAGGTGACTGTAATTTCTAGCAGTACTTTGCCATTGGGGACAGATTGTATTGTCAGGAGTGCACATAGAAGTTCATTATCTGCTTGCGGTATATGAGTTTCAACAATTCATGAAGCAGAAACTTGCACATTTATCGAAGTTTTGTTAAGTAAAATGGGTTTTGTATCATCCTAACCAAAAAGTTTATGTCATGATGGAAACTATTCCTAATTTTCTGGTTTTTTTTAGCTGTAACCCTTTTTCAAAAAATGCCATGACCCTTGAAATCATCCTTTTTTTATCATCCTCCACTCGACATGGCAGTCGTTCCTTACAGTCTTCAATGTTTACATCCTTTTGATAATCTTTGGTCATTTTGCAAAAAGTTTTGATTTCACAATCTTGTGAACATTAACAGTAAAACTCATTAAAAACTTGATTACGTGACTCACAGTAATATCATTGCCTTGCAGCAATAGGATCTGGAGGGTCTTTGGTTCAAATCCGACTGGAGACATCATTGACATGAATGTTATCCTTATGCTTGGGTTGGTTCTTTTCAAAACTTTTGGTTTGATCAAAAAGGGAAAACTTTACTTGAGTTCTATCACAAGTTCTAGTTTCAGAAGATGACAACATTTGGAAGGCCTTGTTCTTCACTGACTCCGCATATGTTGCTCTCTGTTCACAGATTGCTCTACTGAGGGCTCGTCCTGTGGAGACGCATTGTCAAGGACCCAAGTAATATTTAACTTGTGAACAATAAGGATGACACACATCAGAAATGGTGCTAATAAGTACAATGTTTATTTATTGACTCAATGTTGGTAGCTTGCATAACTTTCCTTTGTTTTAATGGAGAAGTGGCCATCCTTCCACAGGTATCATTGGGACCCGGGTTTGACAAAAAACCATACTGTATACCTTGAACTAGCGTTAGCATTCGGCAAGCCCAAGCAGGTGCCAGGGCCCAATGATCCTGGTCGGGCCCACTCGGAGACTGGATCAATCTGATCCTTATTCTTTGAAATAATTTCTATCTATCTCCTTAAAACACAGATATAGTTGACTATGAGAGCAGCACTACAGGAAATCAAGCACTTCCTGTTTTGCCACCCGGCACCTTCTTTTCACGCAAGTGGTGCAATGATGTCATCATGCTACCTATGTCCTTCCACACAGACTTGGCCAAAAGAGGCCAAAGCAGAGGATTGGTGATGCTGTGGGGCACAGTGGGACCTTAATGATTGTTCGGGGGGCACAGTAGGGACTTTTACTAACTACTCTGGGGGCAAGGTAAGGCCTGTAAATGCCTCAGAGGACACAGTGCAGGCTTAATAATCACTCTGGGGCACAGTGGGGTCTATAAATGATTCAGGGGCACAATGAGGCCTATATGGAAATCAGGGAGCACAATGGGGTCTATAAATTACTAAAGGGGCCCTTTGTGACTGTAATACCCAAGGGCCCATGTAAACCTGGAGCCAGCCCTGTGCACACTATTACTCCACCTCCACCAGCCTAATATGTAGGGATCATTAATTCAAGTTGCTTGCACCAAATTCTGACCTCCCATCGGCACGGGGCAACAGAAATCAGGAAATGTTTTTCTGCTGCTCAGTAATACAATTTTTGCTCTCTTTTGCCTGCTGGAGTCTCATCCTTTTTTTTTCTCTTAGATACTGGAACTGGCCATCTGCTAAGGAATGCCAAGTTTTGCGGCAATTGGAGCACTAGCATTATATTTGGTTGTTGCTGACTGTGCAGCCTGTTGGTCAGAACAATTCCTGACATCCTCCTTTGACCCCTTTCAGCAACAAGTTGTTTGCATCTACAGGATCCCCTTTCACTGGATGTTTCCCTCGATCACACCATTCTTGGTATACTCGCCGCACCGTTACATGAGAAAACCCCCTTGCAGTTGGCAGTGAGACCCCCTGGCTAGTCTAGCGCCGATGACCGGCCTCGTTGGAAGTCGCTCCAATCGCTGGATTTTCCCATCTGATGTGGATTCACACTGAAACTGATCCACAGAGAACTTGTCATGTGATTTTATGCCGCACTCCGGGGTCACGGGGGGAATTACCATACAGGGATGTGCCGAATGTGAAAAGGCCATTGACTGTGTACAATACATCTAAAATAAAAAAGGCCATTTTTCACAGCCTTTATTATGATATTAGATTTCCTAGGATGGATGGATTTATTGTGAGGACACCTGGAATTAAATACGATTAAAGCAGGATAAAAAAAAAGAAAAAGCAAGAAAAGCTTAATGCTCTGAATTGGTTTCTGCCTCTTACGAGAAGTTTTCATTATGCCTTTGAAAAGTCCCCTGGAAATGTCAAGGTGAGATTCTCATTAGACAAACCTACAGAGACAAAACATTCATCAGCATTATTTTATTTTCACACAAATGATTCATTAGATTCATCAAAGAAGGTTTAACAGCAAGATGCTCCGAGATACACATTCTCCTTGATAGGTGAGTTTGTATTTTAGTAAACTCGTCTCGACCACATCCACGTTCTTCTCCTCAGATGTTTCCCAAGATAGCGCTAACATTTATTATACCAGAGGCGGAATTTAAAAGACCAACTCACAGGGTGGTTGGGGGCCAAGTGGTGGCGGCAACTCCAAATCAAGGGTCAATTCATATTCTACAAATGCAGAAGTGTCCTTCCTTACCTTTCGTCTTGGCCCAACATATCCCAAAATGAAGAAGGGTCCTTCCATAAGGGCCGATAAAGCGTTCATATTCCCACATCAGTGTAAATGCTGGACAACAAACAAGAGTTCATTCACTTCTCATTTGTCATTCAGTTTCTGCATCGGCCGTCATCCATGAATAACAGCCTGTTTACTGTGAATGGAGGCGGGTGGATCGGGACGATCCCCGGTGAGTCGGGACGATCCCCGGCGGCTCCACCTCCATTCACTGAGCGATGCTCATTCCTGCATGAAAGCACGGGAGTGATTATCTCTGGGACAAGCTGTTGGGCATCTACAACCAACAGGTCATTCCATGGAAAAGGGCCCTAATATAAGATGACAAGGTTTTTTTTTGGTTTTTTTTTAAAGAAAACACAATTTCAAAATATTCTGTTTGCTAATATCCATGCTATTTCTTCTATGTGTGGCCACCCAGAGGTTGTGATGTGAGTTGCGCTCTGTCAAAGGTTTTGCAAACATGTCGCAGTACCGTATTAAATCTGTATCATGAGAATCGGAAGTCATTAAAGGGGTTTTGTCATGGCGCGTCACCACCGCTCACTTGCTCTTGGGGTTGTGGTCAGATGCCGCTAACTGCGACATGTTGCACAACATTCCTCTGCTCGCTCTCTGGCCTCTGCCTGTAGGGCTTGTGTGCGCTCCCTAATCCAGTTCCCCACCAATCACTAGCAGTCACCTGCTTTCTTCGGCATCCTTGCCCTGTGTTGGATGCCTAAGCTCTTGGCCATTGCAACAAAACTCCACTTCTCTGTATTCCTTGTTTTGATCCTTACCTGTTTATTGACCATTCTGACTTCTGTGCTCCATGACCTCTGCTCTGTATTCTTGCCTCTGCTGTTCCTTGTTGCCTGCCATGGGCTTTGGATTGGACCTTGTTAACGCACCTTAAGGACCCCAAGGTCAGTGGTAGATACAATGGGGCGAGTCTCCTCACAGCGAGGGGTTATTAAATGCTTGAACAGCTCCTATCATATAGGTAAGACGCTCCGGTGCCAACAGTCTCTCATGGAGCAAGTTGCAAACTTACAATTGATTGCAGAATAATTCTTTATTCTATTACATTTGCCTGAAGAGCGAGATCTCTAACTATCCCCGAAATGTGTTGAGTGTTAACATAACGTAAATAGAATGGACTGCGGAATTAATCTGGTCTGATGGGTCTTCATGGATTGAGATGAGCAGTCCATTCCAGTCCCCCCCCCCCCTCCACTTTGATCACCATCTGTATATCTATTCGCATTATATGTGCTGACATTTACCAAGTCCCTTAAGCGCCTTTCTGTTGCATTATTATCTTCATCAATGTTAATGTCCTGAAGGATGCCTTTAAGATCTCTCTCCCTCTGTTGATGCTGTAACCGTGATTGATCATGGCATCTCATGGGTTGAAAAACCAAGATGGAGGTGGCTGCACTCAGTCATACCTGCACTCCACCCACATTAGTAAACACATGGCATTGCTGTGCCTGTGTGATCACAACCTCGTAAATGTTGAAGGTTATAGGGAACCAGTCATGACCATTAAGCCCCATAAACTATGTTATGGGGTTGAAAGGTTACGGAACGGGGAATCCAGATATCATTGTTTTATACTTACTGGGCGCGCCGTTCCATCACTGTGCCCCCCAAAGTCTACAAATGTCAGAAGCCTGACTTTTCTCAGCCTACTCTGTGCACTCTCATTCATCTCTATGGGAGAGCACACGCACAGTGCCAACTGAGAAGAGTCATACTGCTGACGTGTGCAGACTTGGGGGGCTGGGGTGGGGGGGGCACAGCGCTTTAATTTGGCATATTACCAAGCATAAAAAGTTTAAAGGGCTTTATTCATTAAAAAAAACTATACTCACCTATTTCTTCCCTGTCTAAAGCCTTACCACATCTTCTCATGACTGAGCTTCTCCAGTGTCCCGGGTCACCTCAGCGCACGCTGGCTGTCTTGTTATGAAGGCTGCATTTCTCACATTCCTTCTAGATGGGTCAATGAAGGTCACATCCCAGTGCTGTAGCGTTCACTGCCTAGAAAGGAATGCTAATCTACTGCGGAGACAGCTCGCATAAGCAATCTCTGAAGAAGATCGGCACTTCCCCTGCTGGCCTGTGAGCTGTGATGTAAGGTAAGTAGACTGATGGGGGGAGGAAAAGTAAGTATTTTTTTTTTTATGACAGAACCCCTTTAACTTATTATAAGTAAGGCTGTTTCATGCCACATTTAAAGGAACACTCTGGACAACATGACTTGTAAATACCCTGAAGGGGCCGGAGATGACCAGAGTTGTCTTTGGTGGTTTTCCCAGTGTTCCCTTGAGGAGGTTATACCTAATTTCAAAGTCTTCAAGGTGTAACACTTAGAGACACTGCTGCAATATTTAAAGTGTACCTGTCAACAGTTTTACTCCTATTAAGCTCCCTATTTTGTGTAATAGGTGACAAAAAGGGCGTTTACATAGTTAGTTTGCTAACCATTGAGGGACAACCATAGCTGTAAAATCAAAGGTTTAAGTGTTCTCAGACCACATGCAAATGGTGATTGGTCCAGTGGGTGTGCTGAACCGCCTGTGGTGGGCTGGCCTCCATGCTTCCCCAAACACCACCAAACTCTGCACATCATCGAAGTTCACATACGCAGATTATGTTGGTCATGGCACATGCATGAAATGTAGACCCCGGCAGGGATGACGTGAAAATATTTTATGTCACTAGCAGAGTGGGGCAGTGTTTGGAGGGGCCACAGTCCTCCCAAGACGGTCAGGTCAACCCACCACTGATGTTCCAGCAAGACTTCCAGATCGATCACCCATCATTTGCATTGTTCTTTAAAATACTGTTGTTTGGTAACATTTATTTTATTACTGTACCCTCTAGGATCTGAAAAGGAAAACCCGTGGCATGATCCCTGTCGCTCTGGTAACAAGGGTGTGGTATATTTTGGAAGGCATTGCCCGCCCCCTGGGAGAGTGAGTCAGCATAAAGACATTCAAAGTAGGCAGTTAGTGTCTTTTAGATTCTAAGTTTAAGGCCTGAGAGTTAGTGAAGCGGCGACATGTCACTGAAGTCCACCAATTGTACCACCCCAGTGCCCACGAAAAAAAACAAGCTCCGCATGAACTTCAATAAACTTAAGTTTGATGATGGATGTCAAATCTGTTACTTCTTGTGGTGGTGAGACCCAGCCTGGGAACCAGAAAGAGTACCGCTTAACAACATCAGAAAACAAGGCAGTGTCTAAGAGACTGATCTGGAGCAGCTGGAGCTGGGCGGATGACATGGACGCCAGGTTTCCCTTGTAGGACTCAGACCCAAACTTCAGGTAGGCCCCTGACCTTACAGAGATTACAACATCCATCAGTCAATCCTGATCCTGGAAAGTTGGACTCGCCCCGGGGTAACTCCTACAAAGTCATAATGCAGAGTATTAATGGCAATAGATTGTCATAACCAGCCAAATACTGGAGCCACTGGTCACAAACGGAGAGCAAGGGAACTCAAGGACAGACTGCATACAGCAGCATGTTAGGAAACACAGGCAAATCACCTCCTCACCGCAGACATCCCCAGAAAAGGGCTCCTGGTGTAAGCGAAGGCTGAGTGATAAAAGAAGGACTGTTCTTCTGCTGTGTAAAGACAGACAGATCCAGCATTAGATCTGCATCTATTAGCTGCATCCAAAGGATGCTGCATTTGATGCAGTTGGACTTATACACTATGTTGACAAAAATAGTGAGCCCCTCACCAATCCTGCGTTGTCAGGCGAAGGGGACATGCAAATCTGATGTGTTAGGTATAAAGGAGAGCATCACAAGGGCATATCCTAGTACAGAAACCATCAGAATGCCATTAGCTGTAGAGCTGACAACGGGGTGGTGGGATGTCACCAACCAATCAGTACATGACATCACACAAGCCCAACATCACAGCAGTGAATGAACTGCGGCGCCTGCGATGGAGCATTGAGCGTTGTTCTTGGACTGTAAATGAGCGTAAGCAAGTGTCCTGGACAGTTACACCATTACAATCACATTACACCATCATCCATCGGATGGCCGCACTTGGCTTTGGTAGTTGGCTGGAGAGCGGTTTCTACATGACTGCATCATCCCAACAGTAAAGATCTGTTCTGAGGAAGTTCTGTTATGGTGGGGTGGTTTCTGCTGGAAAGGACTAGAGCCATAGGTTATAGTGAAGTCCACGCTCAATGCCATTTTGAACAATGTGGCATTACCTACTCTGTGGCAATACTTTGGTACAGCTCCATGTCTCTACCAACATGACCGACCATCATGTCATACGGCACGCAGCGTTGAGGCTTGGTTTAGGGAGCAGAATGTCATCAATCTTCATTGGCCAGCCCAAAGTCTGGATCTCAATTCCATCGAGCATCTTTGGGACTTACAAGAACGTTGTATTCATGCACACCCAACACGCCCATCAACCCCACATCACTATCTGAGGTTCTCCTCCAGGAATAGAGGCAAATCCCTTCACGCATCTATGGGAATTTGGTGGAAAGGTACGTTACTGCAGTCATTGAGACAAAAGGTGTCCCAACACCGGATTGAGAAATGTGGATAAAATCATATTTCATGCCCTTCTTCCGTCAACATTGTGTATGTCTATGCTTTAGTAAAGCGAGAGGAAACACAATCCCCTCTTTGAGTCGGTCTGTTGCCGCCCTCCTGCACCCTACAACTTATTAACCAGTCCCAGTAATGTTCCCGATGTTATAGCATCTACAGTTGTGCACTTTAATGTCCCCCCCCACCTTATCCCCGGCCATTTGTTATTACGTGACCAGCCATAAGCTAATTTAAATACCTGCCGCGGATAATTCATTTACAAACTTTTTTTCCTCTCTCTCTAATCATCCTATGACAGTTAGACTCCTCTATCTGTACTAATTCATCTGGCATACCATCACAAATTCTCAATTTAATATAAGTCATGCAAATTTAGCAAATCAGACAGCTCATCTGTATCTATAATGTAGATCTAATTAAACAGATAACAAGGATTTATTGATGCAAGTAAATTGTTAAAAATACGCATAACAACAGATGACAATAAATATTAAATTATAGAAATCGCGCACTTAAACAGTTTATAAGGTACAGCATGCTGCTTCTCTACTTTACAGAACTGGGCGGCCATAAAACAAAACTTACAGAAGACCTCTGTTGCAGACAAGGACCCCCGTCAATCAGCACAATGGCTCATATACAGGGCTAGCAAAATTAAACTTCCCCAACTCAGAGGCCTCTGGAGGGCGTTCTGCTGCTTCAAATTGGATGAAAGTTGGACAATGGACACTTCAGACAACGCACACGCATGTATATAAAAAAAAAGGAAAAATATTGCTGATAGGTGGCGCTGTAGCTTTATAATTCAGATTACAAGTGTTGAATTTGTCCCCCTTGGTTTTCAACAACAACGTCCATTCCAACATTGAACACAGTGAATCAGGTTTAATCACTACAACATGACAACAAATGTTGGCTTTTAGATCTAAACCTGATCTGCTAAAGCGCCACCTATTGGTAACTTTTTCTTTTTCATAAATGGCGAGCGCATAATCTGAAGTCCTCAGACTTTCTCCACTTCAAATGCATGCTCAGAACCTACAACCTCGCCCTCTACCACACCAAACAAGTCTACTTCACCTCTCCTGTTTCCTCACTATCTCACAACCCTATACGACTCTTTGACACTCTTCACTCCCTCCTCAGCCCTAAATTCCCCCCTCCCCCTCATTCAAACATGCTATTATATCTCCACTGCTAAAGAAACTGACTCTTGACTTGACCAGTACTGCCAACTACTGACCAATCTTAAATCTCCCCTTCATCTCCAGACTCTTATAACACCTGGTTTACTCCCACCTTAAAAGCTACCCCCTACAGTCCATTTTCTGGCCTCTGCACTCAAGAGAATCTGCCCTGACTTAGGGCGCAAAAAAAAAGCACTCCACGAATTATCAAAATGCGTGTGGCCGTAGCTCCATGCCCATTGCTTTCAACGGGACCAACGCTGCTGCCACCGGCCCCATTAAATGCAATGGGATGCAGGCAACCCCTGAAGTGATTTTCGGGGAAGGGCTTGAAATATAAGCCCAGGGACTCCTGGGATAAGAGATATCCAGGGGAGACGGGTGATACCTTTTCGGTTTCTTTCCTTCTCACTTCCACAGCACAGGGGAATTCTATGAACAGCGCTTCAAAGACACATCGACAGATACTCCAAGAGTCCGGGCTCTCAGACTGATTCAGGCTAGACTAGGCCAAGAACTGACTGACTTTCTCCCCAACAACAACCACTTGCAGAATCTTTGCAGACCTTCACTCACACCTTGCAAAAACATATATATCCCAAAAGCACGGTCACATGACACAAATCGATACATTGCTAGACATTTCACATACCAGACAGTTAAAGGGGTTGTCCTGAGGAAGCAAGTGGGGGTATACACTTCTGTATGGCCATATTAATGCACTTTGTAATGTACATTGTGCATTAATTATGAGCCAAACAGAAGTTATTCACTTACCTGCTCCGTTGCTGGCGTCCTCGTCTCCATGGTGCCGTCTAATTTCAGCGTCTAATCTCCCGATTAGACGCGCTTGCGCAGTCCGGTCTTCTCCCTTCTGAATGGGGCCGCTCGTGCAGCCAATCAGGAGGCTGGAATCGGCAATGGAACGCACAGAGCCCACGGTGCACCATGGGAGAAGACCTGCGGTCCACCGTGGGTGAAGATCCCGGCGGCCATCTTAGCAAGGTAAGTAAGAAGTCACCGGAGCGCGGGGATTCGGGTAAGTACTATCCGTTTTTGTTTTTTTTACCCCTGCATCGGGTTTGTCTCGCGCCGAACGGGGGGCCTATTGAAAAAAAAAAAAAACCTGTTTCGGCGCGGGACAACCCCTTTAACTCTTTCAGCGCTGCAGAGGGGCACCACATACACTTCATACATACAGAAATTGCTGAGAATTTAAATACACATGACAAACATGGAAGACATGTAGAAGTGGCCTATAGCTCTGGGCCACTATACATGGCACGACACCCGCCACAACAGCCATGATCAGCTGCTTGCATCTGTTGACCCTTTAAATGCCTCTATCAATTCTAAAAGCAGCATTTAAAAGTCTGGATCGATGTTTGGGGGTCCTTAACGGCCACCACATAATGATATCACAAGGTGGCATTCTGTTGCCATGGTAGCCTGGTGCAGGAATATAATACATCTGGAAATCATTAAATAATTTAGCTATTTCAATGGCTGGGAGCATCGGTGCATATTTTTTTTGCAAACGATGACTGCATTAGAAACAGCAACCAAATAACGAGTTGGAGCTTTCAGACGTTGTAGACCAGATTTTACAAGGTGGCAAACATCCTCTACACTCAACCCATGCCCGCTGCAGCAGCTCCTTCAGTTGATGCTAATTTTGTGAATAAGTGGGAACAGATCTAACAGCCCCTTCCAGTGTAACCCAAACATGTTCAATGGGGCTACAGTCTGTAAGTTTTGGGGCTAAGGTAGTGCGGAGAATTCATTCTCATGTTCCTCCAACTACTCCCTAGTAGAGATGAGTGAGCACCAAGTGCTCGAGTGCTCGTTACTCGAGTCGAACTTTCAATGATGCTCGAGAGTTCGTTTCGAGTAATGAACCCCATTGAAGTCAATGGGTGACTCGAGCATTTTTGTATATGACTGGTGCTCCGCTAAGGTTTTCATTTGTGAAAATCTTAGCAAATCACCAAAGTCATGTAAAAAACACAGAAATGGATAGGGCAGGCGAGGAGCAACATGCAGGGCTGCATTTCGGGCTCCGAGGTCCCACTATTAAGCCTGAATAGTGACAAGAGTGAGACCCCCCCCCCCCCCCACGCACTGTCAGCATAAAGATTGTTCTCCTCTGCCACTGTGGCAGAGAAGAACGATGTTAGCCCATTGAATTCAATGGAGCCGGCAATTCAGCTGAGAGCTGCCCCTGATTGGTCCCTGCGCTGAGCCAATCAGAGGCAGCACTCACTCACCCATTCATGAATTCATGAATGGGTGAGTGAGAGCTGCCTCTGATTGGTGAGGCTGTGACCAATCAGAGGCAGCTCATTCAGCAGGCGGGGATTTTAAATCCCCACCTGCTGAATACTACAGAAAGCAGTTCAGGAGAACTGCCGGCCAGACGCGGCTGAACTCCGGCTGCAGCGGAAAAGTGAGTATAAATTTTTTTTTTTTTTTACACATTGTAGAATGATTTTCAGGTAAGGGGCGGGCTTATATTTTTGAGCCCTTCCCGAAAATTCATCCCACGCTCGCCGGCAGCCCATTGCTTTCAATGGAGCCGGCTATATTGCCGGCTCCATTGAATTCAATAGTCAGTGCTCGTTTAATCGAGACGAGTACCGCGTGATGCTCGTCTCGAGTAACGAGCATCTCGAGCACCCTAATACTCGAACAAGCATCAAGCTCGGACGAGTATGCTTGCTCATCTCTACTCCCTAGTGATCTGAGCTCAGTGACACAGAGTGTTCTCCTGTTGAAAGATGGCACTGTGATTGGGGAATACTTCCTGAAGATATGGGTGCAGATGGCCAGCTAACTGGTCCCTGTAGTGTTCACCATCCAAGGATTGTGGTATGATGACGAATGGTCCTAGGCCATGCTGGGAAAACACCCCCCAGACCAGGAGTCCACCACCGCCAGCTTGTCGAACCACAATGGTGTACCCATAGGATTTAGCTTCATACTGTTTGCTCTAAATATGGACTCGGCCAACTGTTTGGTTCTGCAGGAAACAAGATTTGCGACTCTGGGTGACCTTCTTCTTTCAAGGTCCATTGATGTCTTCCATGGACCCATGAGAGGCATTGTTGACAATGATCCTGGGTCAACAGTGGCACCCTTGTTAGTCTTTGGCTATTGAACCCTAGTAGATGCAAAGTATGCCGCATGTCCATTGTGGAAATTTGTCTAACTTCCACAATGATCCACTGTGGCACACGATTGCTGAGATACCAGACATGCCATCTGATGTCACCGGCTGCTGTGTGATCTTCTGTCGGATGTATGCCCATGGCTCAACCAGTCTTAGAACACTTTTTAAACCGTGCTTCAGAATCAGCCAACAAATGCAACTGTTTTAGAAATACTGGCACCACACCTCCAGGCACAAACAATCTGCCCACGGTCAAAGTCGCTCAAGTCACCACGTTTACCCATGACTGCCAAATGTTGCCTTCAGCTCTGCATGATAGCAGATTGTGACCCACCCATTGTGTTAATGATCACAAGGTGTCAGATGCCCACTGTTCCTAATGCAGTGATTGGTCAGTGTAGAAGAATAACTTGATTATTTACATTCCAATGACTGGTCTTGTCAATGAGAAGGTTAGCTGATGGGCAGAAGTGGGTACATTTTTCACAGACATTCGGAATGTAAAATTAGTTTTTTCCTAACTAAACGCTTTCATTAGGATAAAAAAGTAACAGCAATATGAGAGGAATTATCAAAACTTACAGAAGTATTGTACTTAATGATAATACCTAAGAGGAACGCCAAGAAAATCAAACTTCTATCTATTTTAATGTCACTTAATGCCGTAATAAAAAAAAAAAAATACATCCCTGCCAAAAATACACAAATGTATTAATTGTTTTTTTTTTTAATTTTACTTTGAATTAAATTAGAAATTTAATCAAGACATATTTATATGTAAGCAATAAAATATTTAAGCAATGCAAAAATTCATGTTGATTTAAGAAATATAATTTCACTTGACGAATTTAAATGCGGCTCCATGATTAGAAAAATACTAATTGATTTGGAATTCTTGAG
Organism: Eleutherodactylus coqui; assembly: GCA_035609135.1. Lineage (NCBI taxonomy): Eukaryota > Metazoa > Chordata > Amphibia > Anura > Eleutherodactylidae > Eleutherodactylus > Eleutherodactylus coqui. The sequence continues at coordinate 304,303,425 of CM069407.1, forward strand.
AGATGTTTCTATATTTCTTCTTCCATAAGGGGAATATTTACACACTGGGTGGTAACGACTCTTCGCCTGATTCATTCTCCGAGCTGCAAGTGTTAAATTCTCCCACTTAGGAATAACTGTAGCTGCTGCTTTTGGACCTTTAAGGTCAAAGTAATTTAATTTGTAGATTTTCTTCCATATTTTTCTTTTAATATCTTTTTTACCGTTTTTCTACTTTTTTTTTTCTTTTTTTGATTCCTATATCAGAAACCAGAGTAGATCTATAATCTTGTATCTTATATAGTCAAATTCACATCCCTCCAATGTATAGCAACAACATATGGATCAATGTGCAGACATACGTACAACATTAATTGGTTCCGGGGCGACCATTATATGTTGAGGTCATGACTCTATGGACCCCCCAAAATATCAACCAAAAGTAATCCGAAAGGAAAAAAAGAAAACAAAGCAGATACAGATATAGTAAGTCCTTACATGTAACAGTCAGACAGCTGTTGGAAACTGTAAATCACTTTCTACGATGAGTGCAGCAGTTTCTTCAGAGTCCAGTACAGAACTCACATTGCACCAGCGATATAACATGGAGCTGCCCTCATGTGGTGTCCAAAGGAGGCACTCATCAAAGAGAACAGCACAGGATGTGTAGTACCACACTGTACTGTAGGAAGGCGCTACTAGATGGTCAATCGGTGCATGCACTTCATTAATGCAGGAGGTTTACCAGTGTAATATTCATGCTGATTGGTTGGATCAAATGTGGTGCTGATCCGGACTGTCTGTGACCCTGTATGTTGGATCTGGTTTCAACTTACAATGGCCCTAGGAAAGATGCAATGGCCCATCGTATGTCGGAAATATTGTATCCTGGGGTTATTGTAACTTGTGGGATCGTCTCATGATTGCAGATTTCCTGTATAGAAATTAGACCTGTAATCCCAAAGTGCAACATAAAATCACGTGAGAAGTTTTCCGTGGATCAGTTTCAATGTGAATCCTCATTAGATGGAACAATCCAGTGATTTGAATGACTTCCAATGTGGCCTGGTTGTCAATTGTAGTCTAGCCAGGCCAGAATTTTTACTTGTAGGATTTGTGCATGTTACCAGTATGTAGAGTATACGAAGAATGGTGTGACTGAGGAAAAATATCCCACCAAAGGGAATCCTGTGGACAAAAACAACTCCTCACCAAAAGGGGTCAGAGGAGGATGTCAGGAATTGTTCTGACCAACAGTCACTATACAATCAAGGGCATCTGAATACAATAATGGTGCTGCATCTAACATGTCCAAATGCACAATTCGCCATTCCTTAGCACGGATGGGATATAAAAGCAGACGACCAGTTCCAGCGCCATTGTGTCTAAGAGAAATAGAAAGCCAAGACACAAGTAGGCAAAAGAACGCACAAATTGCACCACTGAGCAGTGGAAAAAGATCAACTGGTCAGGTGGATCTAGATTTCTGATGCACTAGGCTGATGGAAGGGTCAGAATTCACCGCATCTCCAGGTCAGGAACCTTTGTCCTCCTCATAGATGTAGGTTCCAAATTTATCACAACTTTATGAAATGTCCGAAGGATGTACCATAACTGGTCTTGCTGAGAATACCCCATTAAAGGGGTTCTCTGCCCTCTTTTCAACTGATGACCTATCCTCTGGGTAAGTCATCAGTAGTTATAAGACGGAGATCAGCTACTTGGGACCCCCATCCATCAGCTGATCGCCTGGCCCAGTGCAGTGGACTGGACGTTGTCATCAGCAGTCAGTAGAGAAATTTGGAGCACTGGCTTCACTCCCATTTAAATCAATAGTCTTCCTGCTTCTCTCCAGTTTAGGACATCACATCCAATCCTGACCAGGAGAGAAGCAGGAGATAGAATATCAGTGCAGCTCTCCTATTGATTTTAATGGGAATGAAGCCTACACTCCCACTTCCTGTGCTGACCACTGATAACAATGGCCAGCTTACTGCACTGGACAACAGGCTGGACGATGAGCTGATGGACAGGAATCCCGAGTGGTGACCCCCATCCATCAACTACCGGTGACCTATGCAGAAGATAGGTCATCATCAGCTGAAAGGAGGGCAGACAACCCCTGTAATTATGAGCAAGATTATTTTGACATCCTTCGCGTCTTCAATAGTAGTCCATTATAGCTAAATATATAAAATATGGCTATAGATTTTTATTTTTTTCCATTTCTTTCAATGTGTCGCCAGGTCAATGGAATAACGGATCTAACTATCTCTTCTCTCGAATGTCGATCGACCTATAGATAAATAGGTCTATGTTGTCTGTACAGACAACGGATATATTACTTTGTACTTAAAAAGTAATTTCAGTCAGTTCTGCTATCGTCAGAAGAGATTGGAAAATATTTCCCGGTAGCTGAAAGACGTGGCTTTTCTTTTCAAATACAACAACCTCCTCCTTCACTTGAAAGGTTCTAAACCCGATACATAATCCTTATCACCCAGTGACATCCGTCCCTCCAGAAGATGACCCTGGCTTGACCTACAGAGGGATGTTGAGCTTTCGGGATGCCACTATTAACTATAGGGAAGAAATACGAGCAAATCGTGTTTTCTGCCTTCGGTTGTACACATTTTTATAATTTTCCACTGTCTAAAACTATTTTCCTATCTTTCCATTTGCCTTTTTAATGTAAAGCAGTTTTTTTCTTAAGTATTCAAAATCCATTATCCGTTCCCCTGACACCCTCGAGCATATACTCCCGAAAGGCTTGTTTTTCAAGGATAATGTTTGATTGAAGGTAGAGTATATTTCCTTAATTTGTCCATGTGGGAGTGCATCTTGATTTTTATTGATCTATTTTCTCTGCTTAATTATTTGACCATATTAAATTCATGTCTGTACAATTATCTACAGAAACGCTCAGCATTAATTGAAAATTGTTTTTCATTCTAAAGAATTTTTTTAATTTTTAATTTTTTTTTTATAAATTGTAACATATTTAAGCCGGAGAATCGTTATCTACTGAATACTAATTACAATATGGTATTTCAGAATTCATTAAACTTTTGCACGCTTGACCGGTGTGTGAGATATTTTTGGCATGAGTCTTGTTACACTTCGCTTATTGCTAGTGTCACATTATCAATTTTAATTTTATATATATATATACTAAATAGCCATTTTATTAATAGTGCAGAAATATCGGAACATGCGGCTCATTTAGTCAGGAGGTTTCATGTAGTTGCTACAGATTAGATGGCGGTGCTGACATGTTCTGACCGGGTGACAGGAAGGGGTCAGCGATTCATGCTGCTTTTGCCAAATTCCCACCTTTCCATCAGCACGGGGCAACGGACATCTTGATCCGTCTGACCTGGTTCTGCTGCTCAATGATACAATTTTTGCACTCTTTTGCCAATTGGAGTTTCGTCTTTCTGCTTCTCAATGGCGCTGAAACTGGTCGTCTGCTGTGGTAGACCATCCATGCTAAGGAACATTACAGATGCATTACTTGGAGCATCAGCATTGTTTTTCGCTTCACTTTGCCTGACTACAGCATGCAGTGCCTTTTGGTCAGAATGATTCTCGACATCTTCTTCTGACCCTTTTTAGTGAAGAGTTGTTTCCATCCACAGGTTCCTCTTTTACTTTATGTTTTCCTTAATTACACCATTCTCGGTATAGTCTCCATATTGTTGTATGACAAAACCCAACAAGGTTGGCAGTGAAATCCCAGCTCCGGCTAGTCTAGTACCTATGACCGGCCTCGTTGGAAGTCGTTCAGATCGCTGGATTTCCCATTTAATGTGGATACATACTGAAATTGATCTACGGAAAACTTGTCACTTCATTTCATGATGAACTCCAGGGTCGTGTCTCTAATTTCCAATTGTGAAAGGGCCGGGACTCTAATAAAGGGCTAGGAGCTCTGATAAAGGCCTATGGGCTCTAACAAAGGGCTGGGGCTCCGATAAAGAGGTCATTCAGTATCTAAATAGTTGCAGTTTATAAGGGCTCGTTCACATTAGCACTGACCAGTGCAGTCTTTTTCCGTTGTTGCTCAATCCTAGGAGCCAAACAATGGCAAAAGCAGAAGTGCTGAATCGGGCACATGCCATACTCGAACAGTGCTGGGCAAATTCCATTGACTATAAATGGTTTCATCCTCTGCCATTATGCAGCTCCGGATTTTCCTGGTGAAATAGCACCGTATGCAAAATTATTTCATCCAGGATATTCAAGGAAATCAACAACTGAGCCTCTGACGCCGATATGAACGAGGCCTTACTCATTGCATGTCTTGGAATTTCCAATTGTTACACCAGAGACGGGGGAACCGTACGACCTCTGTGTGATCACCTCTTTCTTTATTTTTGGACCTTACTGAAGACCTTGTTGTCAGCTGGGATATTATACTGAAACCTTGGAATTTCACAGGTCTTTTTGCCCCAGTTTTTAGAGCCTATTGGAGCACAAAGCATCTCTCTGTGGATCTTTGTCGGCGAGCAAGGAAGCGAGATTTGCAATTTCAAAAGGCGAGGATAACTTTGGGACAAGGTAAGTTTTCAAATTCCAAATAGATGTTTTACAATTCTCTTGATGGAAAAATGTACAATAGATTGACTGAGTAACAAGAAAGACCTTTGAACAATAATGAAGAGATTGCATGAGATCTGTGTTAGGGTAATCTGAGGGGAATTGAGAATATGAATAATAATATGCAAACATTATTGGACAAATTCAGAAAAAATGCTTGTGAAGTGCAATGAAAAGGCTGCATTAACATGAGTAATGCGCACGGAGAGCAGAACATAGGGAAAAGTCAAATTGCCATAGCGGGGTACTACAAAGGGTCGTCTTCTAGGAAGGAAGAGTTATTCTCCATTTCATATATGATGCTCACGTATTCCACAATGCTGTATATAGAATATATTCATCCAGTGGATGTCCTGTATGGGCACCCTGGTGAGTTGCAAAAAAGCTCAGTTATTCATGGCTCCAAATTACAAATGGATTATTACAGAGACTTAAAGGCCTATTCCTGTCTCATAAAGTGATGGAGTATCGCTAGGATATAGGCCATTCTTGTATGATCTTTGGAGATTCAAGCTCTTAAACCAACACATCGGCTCACAGAGGGGTATCTCGATCACTTGGCTTCTGTAATCTTCAGCATGGCAACCACTCAAATGACGAGCCAGAACCGGAGTTGATGGTACCTTGTGGAACTCAATGTTGGCTTATAGAGGCTTCTTAAACCTCCGCCAATGAAAATGTCCGATTACATGGCGACCAATCAAATTATGAACCAGAGCTGGAGTTGATGATACTTTGCAGATCTACACTTTAGCTCATAGAGGGACCATCTTGAACGACAGACCCGTGCTCTAATATGGCATATGGATAGAGGTTGTCTTAGTCAAGCAATATCTTTAGTACTGTTGCCTAATCCAACTGAGAAAATGTCTACTGGGAGCTTGTAGGTTCCAGCTTCTTCTTATGCTACAAAAAAAAAATTCAATAGGACCCCCTATATTTAAATAATAAACTGGTTATACTTACCCCTCCACAGCCGCCGGGATCCAGCACTGCAGCCCTGCTGTGGTCCCGGTGATTGTCGTGACAATGAGAAGATGCAGCATCACTTTCCTCTCATTGACTGCCACAGTCACCAGATTAACTGTGACATCATCTGTCACAACAATCATCGGGACCGGACGGGGGCTGCAGCACTGGATCCCAGCTGCCATGGAGGGTAAGTGTAGTTCAGTTTATTGTTTTAATAGACGGGGACATATTAAAGTGGGGTTGTCCCCTTTAAGACTGTGCAGTTTAATTTATTATACCTATTAGTTGGTTTAGTTAACGCCAAAAATAGCACCAACATTTTGGCACAAACTTTGGAGCAATTTAGGCTCATCCCATTTTTGTGGAGCCACGCCCCTTTTTTGGACAAATGGGGAAAGTGTAATAAAGTGTTTGAAAGCATATAGTAAATGTGGTGCAAAGCAAGTAAGAGAATTACACCAGACAACTGCCGTATTTTGAATAGTAAATCCGCCCTTCCGTCTTAGGGCTCCTCCTTCTCACGGACGTATTTGCTAGCGTAGTTGTGCACGCAGAGAATAGAACTCATTCACATTTCCTTTTTTCACCTGTGAAAAGGACACGCAAAAATGAAAGTGTGAATGAACCCTTTGAAAACAATGCGTTCTATTCTCTGCACAATGCGCTCACATATTTTGCGCGCGCAAACGCTCTCGTGTGAAGCAGCCCCAAGGCAGCTACGTGACACTGATCACTGCTCTGTGCCTTACTATCAGGTTTGAACCCGTTTACTATAAAACATCCAGCGTTTTATTCCATTTTTTTGTGCAGCAGAATACTAATTCCTGCGATCTGGATGCAATAACTTACATTTATCTTCAGGAAGCCTAATTTGCTTTTTTTCCGCTGAACCTGCACTTTTTGTCTTCATCTTATGTTGCCCTCTTTTATTGTGTCAATAACTGTGCAGAAGTTTAGTAATAGATGAAAAGGGTTTCACTCCACCGCCAGAAATGTGCAGAACAACCAGAAAATCTAATATTTAGAGGCCAGACAATTTCTCAGTCCATTAGAGCATACGAAGTTTGGTGCAAGAATGTTGTGTTGAGTTTATATTCTTCTCACGATGGGACATTTTCAACATGGCCGCTCCATGGAAGCTTCTACCATCAGGCGCTGGGACTAAGTATGGTCCTATAAGCACGTCATCCTCTGCCCACTTCTTGCACCCAATTATCGCAGTAACTGGTTGATGTTGATGCCTATTATTTAGCTCACTACTCGCCTCGTGTTCTTGAACCCTTTTATTATACAACATCTGACTTTTTACTCCAGTTTTGGGCATCAGCTGGATGAAACAACTTACATTTGTCTTGAGGAAGCTAAATTTGATTTTTCTCCGCTGAACCTGCACTTTTTGTCTTCATCTTATGTTGCCCTCTTTTATTGTATCAATAACTGTGCAGAAGTTTAGTAATAGATGAAAAGGGTTTCACTCCACCGCCAGAAATGTGCAGAACAACCAGGAAATCTAATATTTAGAGGACAGACCATTTCTCAGTCCATTAGAGCATACGAAGTTTGGTGCAAAAATGTTGTATTGATTTTATATTCTTTTTTTCTGAGGGAACCATTTTCAACATGGCTGTTGTATGGAAAACCGTAACATCAAACTTCTGACGTCTTGTCTTGTCGGGCAGATGGCTGTAGAGTTGTGTAACTTCAAACAACAGTAATGGGTTAGGGTCTGACATTGATTTGCAAGATCATTAACACAGACAGCCCCACCAGAAAACAACTTACCTTCCCTCCGTAGCTCCAATCCAGGTGCTGATGAGTATTGTAGGCTCTGACCTCTGACACTTTCTCCGTTGGCGCTGCATGTACAGGAAGTGCAGTAACGCAGACGCTGGGAGGAAGTGTCAGATATCAGAGCCTGTGATACTCAACGTCGCCCAGACCACAGGTAAGGTAGGTTATTTCTTGGTAGAGTCATTGCCTCACTGGGGATAATGGGGGACCCTATTACTACTAGGGCCACTGTTACCATCGGGTCCACTATCACTACTGCGTCCACTGTTGACAGTGATTACAACTGGGGCCACTATTACTACTTGGACCACTGTTACCATCAGGTCCACTATTACTACTAGGACCACTGGGGACAGTGATGACCACTGGGGCTACTATTACTACTAGGGCCGCTATTAACCGTGGGGCCATTATCACTACTGGAGCCAGTCTTATTACTTGGGCCACTGAGGGGGGCAGGATTACTATTAGGACTAGAGATGAGTGAGCATACTCGCTAAGGGCAATTACTCGATTGAGCATTGCCCTTAGCAAGTACCTGCCCGCTCGGAAGAAACGATTCGGCTACCGGTGTCGGGCAGGGAGCTGCGGGGGAGAGCTTGGAAGGAACGGAGTGGAGATCTCTCTCTCCCTCTCTCCCCCCCCCCCCCCCCGCTTCCCCCTGCTCACTGCCACAACTCACCTGTCACCCACGCCGGCAGCCGAGCCTTTTCTTCCGAGTGGGGAGATACTCGCTAAGGACAATGCTCGATCGAGTATTTGTCCTTAGCGAGTATGCTTGCTCATCTCTAATTAGGATCTCTGCAGCTATCCACGTCCAGTCGAAACCACACCCTCCACTTTTTTAGCTCACCAGAGAACTTTTATTTAGCATGAAATATTTTCTATTGTCTAAACCTGGGTGCATCCTATAGTCCGAAAAATACGGTATACATAGAGAAATCCTCGCCAATCCATTGGCCATTTACTACGCGACACGACTTGTTGTTGATATACTAGAGGCAAAAAATGTATTCCAGCCCTTTTGGAGAAAGACAACCTGACAAAACAGTTTGTTGGCTTGTGATGTTCTGCATTACAATGCAGTCAGAGCAGCAGACGAGGGCAGATACATGTGTTCTTTAATGATTGCAGCACAACAATCATGTGCCATCGGCAGCAACATTTCTCTTTACAACTTTTCCCATAATTATGTCATAAGAAGATCAAAGGATAAACACCTCCAATTAGCGTCACTCACAACCCCTCTGTAAAGGTGAATAATTTAGGCGGTGACACGCGCTGATCAGAATGTTACTTTGTTAGCGAATACACACAAAACTTTCCATAAAAGATTAACAGACTGAGCCCTCAGAATAACAAGCACTTCACTTCACTTTGAATTGTTGCAAAAAATTTGACATTTTGAAAATGGTGGTTTTTACTTGAATTAGGAAAATGAATGAGATCTGTCAACGGCAACCTGAAAACGGGGATAAACGGGTAATTCTAGTAAATAGAAGTAATGATCCTGGGTGCAGGCGTTTTTATTTGGAAGATGATAAGGCACAATCTGGGTGGTAGTGTTAGGCTGGGGTCCCACGGGACATATTCGTGAGTTTTCCGCCAGGAAAGCGCTGCTTCAAAACTAGCGGCACTTAGCCGCTGGTTTTGGAGCGATTTGGCTGCACGCTTTTCCATTGTTGTGCTCCCATAGAGGAAAGCACGGCCGCAACGGAAAAACAAAAAATTGATATGCTGCAACCGGGGAATAAGGGGTTTGCTGCAACGAATTGGCCGTCCCATGCGGATGAGATTTTTCACAAATCTCATCCACATGGCTGGCTAATCCTGGGATTATGAGCCGCATGCGGATTTGCCGCAGTGAAATTCCGGGCAGGATTTCTGTGGCAAATCCGCTCTGTGTGACCCCAGCCTTACTGTAACAGCATGAGTAATGAAGGTCGACGCGCTCTGACCTGCTGGGGTTGTACTAATTTTGAGCACAACTCTACTTGCCATTTACAGATACTCTGTCACCATCTTTTTGCACCCCTCTCTGAGGACAACATAATATAGTGGCAGACACGCTGCTTACAGTGATACGTCTGCTGTATGTATCTGTGCAAGAGTTTGGGGGTGACTCACATTTTATCAGTACACGTGCCCTCCTAGATAACCTTTACTTTCATTCAGTAAAGTTTAGTTTTCATAAAAATGTGCCGCCTCTGCCTCCATCTGTCACTGCCGCACCATAACGCACCACTCACCTCCTTAGTTTATGGTCTATCGTTTCTATGTCTACCTAGCGGTTTTTATCAAAGGCATGAGCTGCAAGCCAGGCTGAACCGAGGTGACCCTTCCCAAGTTTTCCTCTTCCCAATGATATGTAAATAGAAAGAATACACCAGCTGTCTGTCAGCACTGCTTGCATTGTATTTGTGGATATACCTGAAGAAGACCTCAGTCAGAGGTTGAAACATGTAGTACCACCACATAGACAATCAATATAGATATTTTTTCTGAGCATTTGAATTACACCTTCTTGATCCAAGCAGCATTGAAATACATCTGGTGTATCTTTTCCATTCTGTGGATCAGCTGTGACTCAGAACTGAGTTGACTTGGGGCCAGACCCAAGGGCAGCAACTAGAGTTTTCCAGTCTTCATCATTTCAATTGGGACTTTGCTGTAGGGACCCCAGACTATTACCCTAGAAATATTCTCAGATAAGAAGCAGCTGGAGAATGTAGACTTTTTGTAACACAGTATCAGAGGGTAAAGACAGGGACATAATTGTAGAACAGAGCCAGAGTTGGAGTCAGGGCATGCAGAATACTTTCGCAACATAAATCAAGCCAAGGGTCAGGGCAGACAGCAAACAAAGGGAAGTTTAGTCAATCTGGGTGGTAGTGTCTGTCAGTTGGGCAATCCCCACCACTTACTATCAATGGGCGATATCAGAGTGTCAATCAAGTCCGACTTTACCCATTATAAAAGAGTAGTAGGGACCACCCAACTGACAGATTTACAGGGCCCAGAGCCGAATCTAAGAAGAGCTAATACGGACGAATGGCGGTAAGTACCAAGAAAAACAGTATAGAGACAGTCGTGCCATAGCTCCAGAACTATGCAGTCAGTCTTGCTGGCCTTAGAACATGGCAGGTCCACTTTAAAGGAGTTGTTCACTTACTGGACAACATTGCCCCTATACCATCAACTGAGTTTATTAAAAAAAACAAAAAGAACTTTACTTACCCCTCCTCTGCTCCCACTGATTGTTGTGGATATGATGTCACAGGAAGTCACCTGACCACTGTAGCCAATTAGAGGCTGCAGCATCACTGCCTGTTCTACTGGCACAAGCGCTCACATCCTAGGCGCCATGATGGCAGGAGTTCAGCATAGCAGATGTCACGTCCACGTGGTTTAGACTTGCTTCTGTTCCATTAGCTCCCCTCTCCTTGGCTCTTATGTGTCTTTTATCCCCATTAGTCCTTTGCATGATTTGTGCCTTCTTCCTTTCTTCCTCTTCTCACTAATATAATTTCCTTGACATTCATCTCTTTTATTAGTTTTTACATATTGTTTTCTCTGCCTCCTTTTTTTGCTAAGTTTTGAGTTCCTATAGACATGATTTTCCCATTTTCCCATTTTCCCATTCCGCGCTCGTGTGCATAAGATCGTAGTATTCAGTCCCTTAGATATCTCTTAGTAAGTCTCAATTTTTTATTTAAGAACTATGGCGCGGAAGTCTTTTTCTCCATTTTCCAGCCATGTTTCTTCAAGCCCCATACCGGAATGCTTCAGCCTTCCTGGGTCTCTCCGCTCCGACGGATCGCGGATTAAAGATCTTTCTACATGCCGACTCGGTCAACAGGTGCCAGTGGGGTTCTCTCATCCAAGGGGATTCCGCTGAGCACCAGGTGAGTTGAGACTCATTAATAGCCATTTGGCAGATATTTTCCTGGAATACACCTGGCGCACTCCTGATACATTTTATTTTCACTTTATTTTCCCATTTCTATACTCGTCATTTTGCCCATTTTTGCCCTTCTGCTATCTTGTTCTATTTATCCCTTGGCATCCTCTAATGCCCTGACCGCTCCTTTGTTTCTTTTTCCTTTTCCCTTTGTCCTCTTGTCCTTTTTTCTAATTTCTTTTCTCTATTTTTTTTCTCGTGTTCACTCTCTTTTGTTTGCCCGTTTGTGTCTCCTCGTCTTTTCCCTCATCCTCACTAGCTCGGTTATTACTTCTCCCCACCCGCTGCCCAGGTTGTTGTTTTTCTAACTATTGTTGTTTCTCATTCTTTCAGCTCTCCAGTTGTATACCCACCATCTAGACTTGGACTACCAAGATATTTGCCTATGCCTAATTGGGTGTACTTATTTAGTTGAGTTTTTTTATCTGCACTATTGATATAATTTATACATGTATTAGTTTCTCTTGTGCAACTTGATAAAGGCCGGTTAGCGTGAAACATTGCTCAACTGTTGACACCTGGAGTTGTTCAATAAAATAACTTTTTGAAGTGTGTGCCATCCATCCTTGTGGTGTTCTAGGACATCAGAACACTGACTCTGCAGCCTCTAATTGGCTGCAATGGTCAGGTGACTTCTTGTGGCATCGTCTTCCACAACAAACACCGGGAGGACAGCAGAGCTGTAGCCCTGGATCCCCTCGGCAGTGGACAGGTAAGTACTACTCTTGGTATTGTAACACAGTATAGGGGCAATGTTCCCTGGTACCTGGACAACCCCTTTAAAAGGGTTAATTCAAAAATGTTCCATCTATGACAACTTTTAGGAAAATCAAATAAGTGAAAGAAGAAGATTAAAGCCTACTAGGACCGTCTAGAGTGTTCCTTCACGTTCTCATTAGTGGCTGTTGTGAGGCATCGTTTTATCTACCTCTTTCAGTTTGTTTAATTTCGTGCGAGATTTCCTGCTCGGAGATTTTAGTCGCCTCTTTTCATAACTTGTTTGTGATCCCGGAGTAAAGATTATCTGAATGACGAATTAATAATGTGCAATGGCCTGTAATAATGGAAAGATAATGATCTCTAGACTGAACTGATCTACTTTTATTATGGTAGTAATTATAAATCAATCATGTTTATCTGTCACTCGGATTAGAAGAAGCCTGGATTTGACTCAGGTTTATCGCGGTTATTATTATCTGATCCATTAGTCACGGTTTCCGTTTACTTTTTCTTAATTATAAACATCATAGCTGTCAACTCGTCAAGGAGGTGATTATAGGGTAGGTGACTGGGCTAGATTTAGCTGTAGTCTACCGATTTAAAGGACAACGCCACCTTAGACACTTCTTTCTATGTTACTCAACTCTTGCCACCTTTCAAAAAAGGGAGTGGGGTTTATTGGAAGGAGTGTGATCTCCCAGGGTTTATTGGGGGGAGTGTGGTCTCCCGGGGTTATTGGAGGGAGTGTGGTCTCCCGGGGGTTTATTGGAGGGAGTGTGGTCTCCCGGGGGTTTATTGGAGGGAGTGTGGTCTCCCGGGGGTTTATTGGAGGGAGTGTGATCAGCCGGGGTTTATTGGAGGGAGTGTGATCTCCTGGCGTTTATTGGAGGGAGTGTGATCTCCTGGTGTTTATTGGAGGGAGTGTGATCTCCTGGGGTTTATTGGAGTGAGTGTGATCTCCTGGGGTTTATTGGAGGGAGTGTTGTCTCCCGGGGTTTATTGAAGGGAGTGTGGTCTCCCGGGGTTTATTGATGGGAGTGTGGTCTCCTGGGGTTTTTTGGAGGGAGTGTGATCTCCTGGGGTTTATTGGAGGGAGTGTTGTCTCCCGGGGTTTATTGAAGGGAGTGTGATCTCCCGGGGTTTATTTGAGGGAGTGTGGTCTCCCGGGATTTATTGAAGGGAGTGTGGTCTCCCGGGGTTTATTAGAGGGAGTGTGATCTCCTGGGGTTTATTGGATGGAGTGTGATCTCCCGGGGTTTATTGAAGGAAGTGTGATCTCCTGGGGTTTATTGGAGGGAATGTGATCTCCCGGGGTTTATTGGAGGGAGTCTGATCTCCTGGGGTTTATTGGAGGGAGTCTGATCTCCCGGGGTTTATTGGAGGGAGTGTGGTCTCCCAGGGTTTATTGAAGGGAGTGTGGTCTCCTGGGGTTTATTGGAGGAAATGTGATTTCCCGGGTTTATTGGAGGGAGTGTGATCTCTTGGGGTTTATTGGAGGGAGTGTGATCTCTTGGGGTTTATTGGAGGGAGTGTGATCTCTTGGGGTTTATTGGAGGGAGTGTCATCTCCCGGGGTTTATTGAAGGGAGTGTGATCTCCTGGGGTTTATTGGAGGGAATGTGATCTCCCGGGATTTATTGAAGGGAGTGTGGTCTCCCGGGGTTTATTAGAGGGAGTGTGATCTCCGGGGTTTATTGGAGGGAGTGTGATCAGCCGGGGTTTATTGGAGGGAGTGTGATCTCCTGGCGTTTATTGGAGGGAGTGTGATCTCCTGGGGTTTATTGGAGTGAGTGTGATCTCCTGGGGTTTATTGGAGGGAGTGTTGTCTCCCGGTGTTTATTGAAGGGAGTGTGGTCTCCCGGGGTTTATTGATGGGAGTGTGGTCTCCTGGGGTTTTTTGGAGGGAGTGTGATCTCCTGGGGTTTATTGGAGGGAGTGTTGTCTCCCGGGGTTTATTGAAGGGAGTGTGATCTCCCGGGGTTTATTTGAGGGAGTGTGGTCTCCCGGGATTTATTGAAGGGAGTGTGGTCTCCCGGGGTTTATTAGAGGGAGTGTGATCTCCTGGGGTTTATTGGATGGAGTGTGATCTCCCGGGGTTTATTGGAGGGAGTGTGGTCTCCCAGGGTTTATTGAAGGAAGTGTGATCTCCTGGGGTTTATTGGAGGGAATGTGATCTCCCGGGGTTTATTGGAGGGAGTGTGATCTCCCAGGGTTAATTGAAGGGAGTGTGGTCTCCCAGGGTTTATTGGAGGGAATGTGATCTCCCGGGGTTTATTGGAGGGAGTCTGATCTCCTGGGGTTTATTGGAGGGAGTCTGATCTCCCGGGGTTTATTAGAGGGAGTGTGTTCTCCCAGGGTTTATTGAAGGGAGTGTGGTCTCCTGGGGTTTATTGGGGGAAATGTGATTTCCCGGGTTTATTGGAGGGAGTGTGATCTCTTGGGGTTTATTGGAGGGAGTGTGATCTCTTGGGGTTTATTGGAGGGAGTGTCATCTCCCGGGGTTTATTGAAGGGAGTGTGATCTCCTGGGGTTTATTGGAGGGAATGTGATCTCCCGGGGTTTATTGAAGGGAATGTGATCTCCTGGGGTTCATTGGAGGGAGTGTAATCTCTGGGGTTTATTGGAGGGAGTGCGATCTCCCCAGGTTTATTGAAGGGAGTGTGGTCTCCCGTGGTTCAACAGTTTTTCCATAATCTATGCCAAAAATTGGTGTAAATTAGGTTGCAAATCAATGCTTTGATTTTTCTGGCGCATAGACAGACAAAAGATGTGCCGAATTTATTAAAAGGCGCACCTTTTAAAGCAACCCTCCTGTTTCTTTCCTGGGACTGAAAGAGGTATACTACCTGCACTTGTTCTTCCGTCTAATTCACCAGTTCTGGGTCCTGTTTTTGGCAGCCCAAGATGACCAAAGTATTCTTCAGACTACATAATCCCCATACCCATCAGTTTGACAATACTGTACGTCAGAAACTGGAGTACATTATAGCAGAAACCTGTTCCAACACATAGCTGGCATAGGGTTCCATCCGGTGCACGGAAGTGCCACCAAACACGACAAATGTATTAAGTGGCTTGCGTCTTTTAATATATTTGCCAAAGGAATGCCGGCACACACTTTACTTAAGAGTAGAGATGAGCGAGCACCAAAATGCTCGGTGCTCGTTACTCGGGACAAAATTTTTGCGATGCTCGAGGGTTCGTTTCGAGTAACGAACCCCATTGAAGTCAATGGGCGACCCGAGCATTTTTGTATATTGCCGATGCTCGCTAAGGTTTCCATTTGTGAAAATCTGGGCAATTCAATAAAGTGATGGGAACGACACAGCAACGAATAGGGCAGGCGAGGGGCTACATGTTGGGCTGCATCTCAAGTTCCCAGGTCTCACTATTAAGCCACAATAGCGGCAAGAGTGCCCCCCCCCCCAACAATTTTTACTTCTGAAAAGCCCTCATTAGCAATGCATACCTTAGCTAAGCACCACACTACCTCCAACAAAGCACAATCACTGCCTGCATGACACTCCGCTGCCACTTCTCCTGGGTTACATGCTGCCCAACTCCCCCCGCGCACGACCCAGTGTCCACAGCGCACACCAAAGTGTCCCTGCGCAGCCTTCAGCTGCCCTCATGCCACACCACCCTCATGTCTATTTATAAGTGCGTCTGCCATGAGGAGGAACCGCAGGCACACACTGCAGAGGGTTGGCACGGCTAGGCAGCGACCCTCTTTAAAAGGGGCGGGGCGATAGCCCACAATGCTGTACAGAAGCAATGAGAAATATAATCCTGTGCCACCGCCATCAGGAGCTGCACACGTGGGCATAGCAATGGGGAACCTATTCTGTCAAAGTGTCTGCATGCCCCAATCAGACCGCGTTTTTTTTATAAATAGTCACAGGCAGGTACAACTCCGCAATGGGAATTCCGTGTGCACCCACAGCATGGGTGGCTCCCTGGAACCCACCGGCTGTACATAAATGTATCCCATTGCAGTGCCCTGGACAGCAGAGCGAACGTCAGATTAAATGCAGGTGGGCTTCGGCCCACACTGCATGCCCCAACCTGACCGGGGTTTTTAATTCATAGACACAGGCAGGTACAACTCCCTATTGTGAAGTCCCTGTGGACCGACAACATGGGTGGGTGCCAGGAAGCCACCGGCGGTACATAAATATATCCCATTGCATTGTCCATCACAGCTGAGGTAATGTCATGTTTAATGCAGGTGGGCTTCGGCCCACACTGCATGCCCCAGTCAGACTGGGGTTCTTTAGAAGTGGACACATGCAGTTACAACTCCCTGTGTACACACAGCATGGGTGGCTCCCTGGAACCCACCGACGGTACATAAATATATCCCATTGCAGTGCCCAGCACAGCTGAGGTAATGTCATGTTTAATGCAGGTGGGCTTCGGCCCACACTGCATGCCCCAGTCAGACTGGGGTTCTTTAGAAGTGGACACATGCAGTTACAACTCCGTGTGGACCGACAGCATGGGTGGGTGCCAGGAACCCACCGGCGGTACATAAATATATCCCATTGCAGTGCCCAGCACAGCTGAGGTAACGACGGCTTTAATGCAGGTGGGCAAAAAATTAATTGGATTACACTGTAGGCGAGGGCCCCAAAAAATTGGTGTACCAACAGTACTAATGTACGTCAGAAAAATTGCCCATGCCCAACCAAGAGGGCAGGTGAAACCCATTAATCGCTTTGGTTAATATGGCTTCATTTGTAACCAGGCCTGGAGGCAGCCCAGTTAAAATAAAAATTGGTTGAGGTGAAAGTTTCAACGCTTTAATGAGCATTGAAACGTATAAAAATTGTTTACAAAAATTATATGACTGAGCCTTGTGGGCCTAAGAAAAATTGCCCGTTCGGCGTGATTACGTCAGGTTTCAGGAGGAGGAGCAGGAGGAGGAGGATGAATATTATACACAGATTGATGAAGCTAAAAGGTCCACTTTTTTGATGGTGATAGAGAACAATGCTTCCATCCGCGGGTGCAGCCTACGTATTGTTTACGTATCGCTGCTGTCCGCTGGTGGAGAAGAGAAGTCTGGGGAAATCCAGGCTTTGTTCATCTTGATGAGTGTAAGCCTGTCGGCACTGTCGGTTGACAGGCAGGTATGCTTATCTGTGATGATTCCCCCAGCCGCACTAAACACCCTCTCTGACAAGACGCTAGCCGCAGGACAAGCAAGCACCTCCAGGGCATACAGCGTGAGTTCAGGCCACGTGTCCAGCTTCGACACCCAGTAGTTGTAGGGGGCAGAGGCGTCACGGAGGACGGTCGTGCGATCGGCTACGTACTCCTTCACCATCCTTTTACAGTGCTCCCGCCAACTCAGCCTTGACTGGGGACCGGTGACACAGTCTTGCTGGGGAGCCAGAAAGCTGGCAAAGGCCTTAGAGAGTGTTCCCCTGCCTGTGCTGTACATGCTGCCTGATCTCCGCGCCTCCCCTGCTACCTGGCCCTCGGAACTGCGCCTTCGGCCACTAGCGCTGTCGGATGGGAATTTTACCATCAGTTTGTCCGCCAGGGTCCTGTGGTATAGCATCATTCTCAAACCCCTTTCCTCTTCAGGTATGAGAGTGGAAAGGTTCTCCTTATACCGTGGGTCGAGCAGTGTGTACACCCAGTAATCCGTAGTGGACAGAATGCGTGTAACGCGAGGGTCACGAGAAAGGCATCCTAACATGAAGTCAGCCATGTGTGCCAGGGTACCTGTACGCAACACATGGCTGTCCTCACTAGGAAGATCACTTTCAGGATCCTCCTCCTCCTCCTCAGGCCATACACGCTGAAAGGATGACAGGCAAGCAGCATGGGTATCCTCAGCAGTGGGCCAAGCTGTCTCTTCCCCCTCCTCCTCATCTTCCTCCCCCTCCTCCTCCTCCTCCTCAACGCGCTTAGATATAGACAGGAGGGTGCTCTGACTATCCAGCGACATACTGTCTTCCCCCCGCTCTGTTTCCGAGCGCAAAGCGTCTGCCTTTATGCTTTGCAGGGAACTTCTCAAGCGGCGATGATTGCAGCATCGCCGCTCACCATGTGGGTAGACTCCTCAAAGTTTCCAAGGACCTGGCAGATGTCTGCCAACCAGGCCCACTCTTCTGTAAAGAATTGAGGAGGCTGACTCCCACTGCGCCGCCCATGTTGGAGTTGGTATTCCACTATAGCTCTACGCTGCTCATTGAGCCTGGCCAACATGTGAAGCGCAGAGTTCCACCGTGTGGGCACGTCGCACAGCAGTTGGTGCACTGGCAGATGAAACCGATGTTGCAGGGTGCGCAGGGTGGCAGCGTCCGTGTGGCACTTGCGGAAATGTGCGCAGAGTCGGCACACCTTTCCGAGCAGGTCTGACAAGCGTGGGTAGCTTTTCAGAAAGCGCTGAACCACCAAATTAAAGACGTGGGCCAGGCATGGCACGTGTGTGAGGCTGCCGAGCTGCAGAGCCGCCACCAGGTTATGGCCGTTGTCACACACGACCATGCCCAGTTGGAGGCTCAGCGGCGTAAGCCAGCGGTCGGTCTGCTCTGTCAGACCCTGCAGCAGTTCGTGGGCCGTGGGCCTCTTCTCTCCTAAGCTGAGTAGTTTCAGCACGTCCTGCTGACGCTTGCCCACCGCTGTGCTGCCGTGCCGCGCGGCAACCGACTGCTGGCAACGTGCTGCTGCTGACACATCTTGATTGCGAGACAGAGGTTGCGTAGGAGGAGGAGGAGGAGGAGGGTGGTTTAGTGGAGGAAGCATACACCGCTGCAGATACCACCACCGAGCTGGGGCCCGCAATTCTGGGGGTGGGTAGGACGTGAGCGGTCCCAGGCTCTGACTCTGTCCCAGCCTCCACTAAATTCACCCAATGTGCCGTCAGGGAGATATAGTGGCCCTGCCCGCCTGTGCTTGTCCACGTGTCCGTTGTTAAGTGGACCTTGGCAGTAACCGCGTTGGTGAGGGCGCCTACAATGTTGTGGGAGACGTGGTCGTGCAGGGCTGGGACGGCACATCGGGAAAAGTAGTGGCGACTGGGAACCGGGTAGCGCGGGGCCGCCGCCGCCATCATGCTTTTGAAAGCCTCAGTTTCTACAACCCTATACGGCAGCATCTCCAGGCTGATAAATTTGGCTATGTGCACGTTTAACGCTTGAGCGTGCGGGTGCGTGGCGGCGTACTTGCGCTAGCGACGGCTGGACGGTGCGCTGAGAGACATTGGTGGATGGGGCTGAGGACAGCGGAGGTGAGGGTGTGGGTGCAGGCCAGGAGACGGTAGTGCCTGTGTCCTGAGAGGGGGGTTGGATCTCAGTGGCAGGTTGGGGCACAGGGGGAGAGGCAGCGGTGCAAACCGGAGGCAGTGAACGGCCTTCGTCGCACCTTGTGGGGTGCTTGGCCATCATATGTCTGCGCATGCTGGTGGTGGTGAGGCTGTTGGTGGTGGCTCCCCGGCTGATCTTGGCGCGACAAAGGTTGCACACCACTGTTCGTCGGTCGTCTGCACTCTCAGTGAAAAACTGCCAGACCTTTGAGCACCTCAGCCTCTGCAGGGTGGCATGGCGCGAGGGGGCGCTTTGGGAAACAGTTGGTGGATTATTCGGTCTGGCCCTGCCTCTACCCCTGGCCACCGCACTGCCTCTTCCAACCTGCCCTGCTGCTGCACTTGCCTCCCCCTCTGAAGACCTGTCCTCAGTAGGCGTAGCAAACCAGGTGGGGTCAGTCACCTCATCGTCCTGCTGCTCTTCCTCCGAATCCTATGTGCGCTCCTCCCTCGGACTTACTCCAATTACTACTACCTGAGTGATAGACAACTGTGTCTCATCGTCCTCCTCACCCACTGAAAGCTCTTGAGACAGTTGCCGGAAGTCCCCAGCCTCATCCCCCGGACCCCGGGAACTTTCAAAAGGTTGGGCATCGGTCACGACAAACTCCTCCGGTGGGAGAGGAACCATTGCTGGCCATTCTGGGCAGGGGCCTGGGAACAGTTCCTGGGAGTCTGCCTGCTCCTCAGAATGTGTCCTTGTAATGGAGTGAAGAGGCTGGGAGGAAGGAGGAGCAGCAGCCAGAGGATTCAGAGTTGCAGCAGTGGACGGCGCAGAATTCTGGGTGGTCGATAGATTGCTGGATGAACTTTCTGCCATCCACGACAGGACCTGCTCACACTGCTCATTTTCTAATAAAGTTCTACCGCGTGGACCCATTAATTGTGAGATGAATGTGGGAACGCCAGAAACGTGCCTCTCTCCTAATTCCGCAGCAGTCGGCTGCGATACACCTGGATCAGGAGCTCGGCCTGTGCCCACACCCTGACTTGGGCCTCCGCGTCCTCGCCCGCGTCCACGTCCTCTAGGCCTACCCCTACCCCTCACCATGCTGTATTACCAGTAGTGCAGAAACAGAACGCTGTAATTAAATGTGCCGCTTATTGGCCTGTGGTTGGAGGCTGACTTCGCTTACGGAACGCACAGCAGAGGCAGGAAAGAATTTTGTGCAAGCCTGCTGTAACACTTAGCTGGCTGCGTATGAATTAGGACAACTACCCCCAGCAGAGAGGCAGTACAGTCAGGACGGTCACAGGCAGCCCAAATAAATTTTTTTTCCTAAATTTTTTTGGAAAAGCCCACTGCGTATATAGACTGGATATGTCTTTCACTGTCCCTGCCTCACCACCACTACTGGCCCTGGACTATGTAAAATTACTGCAGGACGCAATGCTCTGGACGCAATGCTCTGCACGGCCGATATACAAAAAAAAAAAAAAAGTGCAACACTGCAAAAAGCAGCCTCAACAGTACTGCACACGGTCAGATGTGGCCCTAAGAAGGACCGTTGGGGTTCTTGAAGCCTAAAATCACTCCTAACGCTCTCCCTATAGCAACTCCAGCAAGACAGCACTTTCCTTGATCTCTGTCAGAATGCATCTGTGGCGAGCCGCGGGAGGGGCCGATTTATATACTCGGGTGACACCTGATCGCCCCAGCCACTCACTGCAGGGGGGTGGTATAGGGCTTCAACGTCGCAGGGGGAAGTTGTAATGCCTTCCCTGTCTTTCTATTGGCCAGAAAAGCGCGCTAACGTCTCAGAGATGAAAGTGAAAGTAACTCGAACATCGCGTGGTACTCGTCACGAGTAACGAGCATCTCGAACACGCTAATACTCGAACGAGCATCAAGCTCGGACGAGTGCGTTCGCTCATCTCTACTTAAGACGCCTTTATACAGGGTGATTATCACCCGAATTCTTGCTGCAAACAGCTAATTTGGACAATAATCGTCCCGTGTACATGCGGCCGCCAACAGGGCGCTGAGCAAGAGATCGCTCACTTGTCAAAGTCGCTTGGCTTTTAGCAGAACTAAAAATCAAGCTACTATCACCCTGTGTAAACAGTAAGTGCTGAATGTTTGAGCAACTCCTGTTTACTGTGACTGGAGGCAGGCGGGCTGGAAAGATCCTCGGCTGACCCGCCTCCATTCACTTGAATGACTAGCGCTCCTGTGTAAAGCATAAGAGTGACAGTCGGGTGACAGCCCGTAGGGCGGCTGGCAAGTGCTTATGTTTCCCATGTAAATTTACCCTTCGTCTGCTGTATGGAACACTGATCTAAGTAAAGATGCCCCATTGCGTCAGTCAGTATATAACTGTTACAATGTAGAAACTATACCGTAACAGCAAGATGCAGAAGGCTTTTAACAGATACACACACTGAGGCATATTTACATAGACCGGCGTATAAGTAAATTATGCGCCGGCATCAGTGTGATAAATATATTAAGGTATATTCTGTACCAGTTTTGGGCATAAATTATAATAAGTGTGATGGGCGGTGTGTTAGGCCCTACCCCTTCACCCCCACCAACCAACTGATTGGGGAAGCCAGGAGAGTCCCGTTGCCTGTCCTCAAGCCAGTGACATCACATTCATCAGTCACATAGCTTAGTCGCATTCAAGTGGATGGCACTGAGCAGCTATACTGGGTGAGCCGCTATACAATGTACACCGCTCTGCCTGGTATGCAACGACGTGGCCTCAGTGCTCACCTTAGCACCAAAGCCATTTCGGACATGTGAGAGGCGGATCCCACCTATCTGATATTGATGACTTATCCTGAGGCTAGGCCATTAATATCCTAGTCCTGGAAAACCCTTTAGTGGGGTCTGTAAGGTGGAGCTTGCGCCCATAATGTTGAGGATCCGCCAATTCATTTTTCCCCATTGTTCAGCGCCTATGATGGAGGTGAACAACGGAAAGACATATCGCTGGTGTGAACAAACTTGCCCCGACGTCAGGTCCTACCTGCCCCAGTAACTGGTGGCTGCGAAAGTCACTAAAAATCTTCTATTTACCGTAGACCCTTGATGTTCTTCAGTAAGCTTCCGCCAATATCTTGGGTTTACAGAACATCAGCCAATCTGACATGTGAAGCTTAAAGACTGCGGGTATAGAGAAATGTAATATAATCAGAAGGCAACGAGTGTCTTAAAGGAATACTGATGGCCGCAAACACTCCGCTCACCAGTAGAAATGATCTGATTAAAAATTTACGTTGCAGAATGAGATACCAAGGAGATCGGGTGTTATTCCTCTCCAGACCACGAAGTGCCTAAAGTTTCAAAGTCAATGTTAACTAAATATTTATATGCAAAATATCTGGTTTGTGTCGTAGAGATGAAGATTCCAGGAGGGACATTACGGCTTATCAAATATTAAGGAGTAAATAGAAGCGATTCATAACAATATTTGCAGAATGGAAATTACTCATCCATAACAGAAATACAATCCCGAGGACGGCGCCATATTTGCTCGGTTTTGATTTATTTGATTTATTTACAGATATTATCCTGTAACTATTCTGGGGAAAAAAAATGTGACTATAAAGAACTTTTTTATTATACGTACACGATGCTGGCCTTAGGTTAGATGGCGCCCAGCACAGAATAGGCTTTTGTCACTCCCTACTATAAGAAAAAAGATATATATTGCACTGATAGGCAGTCTGACGATACTCTGCTTGTGCAGAAAGCAGCATGATAGCAGCATAATCACACAAGAACAGCTCAGGAAATAAATACTGTACCAGGACCAAGCTAATAACATAAATAAAGCACCAGAATCAATCACATAAGATAAAAACAGCGCAAACTAACCTCAGTACATAGATACTATACGAGGACCAAGCTCAGCACCTTGGCATAGTGCCAGTACCAAACTCATAATGTAAATATGAGACAAAGTAAACTCAGTATATAGATATCATAGTAAAACCAAGCTCAACACATAAATACAATACCAGAACCAAGCTCATAACATAAAAACAAAGCCAGGACAAAGGTCAAGACATAAATACAGCACCAGAACCAAGTATAGTACATAAATAGAGCACCAAAACCAAGCTCAGCATAGATACAGCACCAGAACCGAGCATATTTATAACATCAATACAGTGGCAGAACTAAGTAATTGTGCTATAGGGGTGCCGATGGGCTGACTGAAAGAGACACAGCCAGAAGGAAGATGATTCATGTAGTTCCATAACTGTCACATGGAGGAAAACCATTATCCTGGTTGACTTAGGGGGAAAGCGATCTCGGCCCAGCCTGGTGTTCCCCCTACAGCTAGCGGCCTGTGCCCTGGGTGACGGCATAGATCAGAAGACGGTAAGGCCAGCCAATTACCCACAATGTGAATGTGCAGAACCTTCTTGTAGTACGCCCAAAATGTGGCTTTCTGGAACTTTGTTAAGGTAGTAAACCAATTTCTGTCATTTTTAGGTCCATGATTCTGTGCTAAATATCTTCTTAATGTACCGGACATCCATCGGAGATTAGATTTCCTGATGTAGAGCAGCAAATCACTTGCATAGACATAGATTAGAAAACTAACGTTCTGGATACTTGAAGCCACAATTAGGTGAAGGTAATACGCTTACTTAAAGGGGTTGTCTCACGCCGAAACGGTTGTGTTTTTTTTTTTCAATAGGCCCCCCGTTCGGCGCCAGACAAACACAAGGGATGGATTAAAAAAAAAAAAAGTTTAGCACTTACCCGAATCCCCGCTCTGCGGCGTCTTCTTTCTTACCTTACCAAGATGGCCGCCGGGATCTTCACCCACGATGCACTGCGGGTCTTCTCCCATGGTGCACCGTGGGCTCTGTGCAGTCCATTGCCGATTCCAGCCTCCTGATTGGCTGGAATCGGCACACGTGACGGGGCGGAGCTACGAGGACCAGCTCTCCGGCACGAGCGGCCCCATTCACCACGGAGAAGACTGCACAGCGCAAGCGTGCCTAAAATCGCCAGAGGACGGCGAATTTAGACGGATCCATGGCGACGGGGACGCTAGCAACAGAGCAGGTAAGTGAATAACTTCTGTATGGCTCATAAATTGAGTCCTTCTACCTTAATCTCTATTTCCACTGGATTAGCTCAGCCTGTTAGATAGATAGATAGATAGATAGATAGATAGATAGATAGATAGATAGATAGATAGATAGAGAGATAGGAGATGGATAGATAGATAGATAGATAGATAGATAGATAGATAGATAGATAGGAGATAGATAGATAGATAGATAGATAGATAGATAGATAGATAGGAGATAGATAGATAGATAGACTGGTGTAACAATAGAGGATGCAGGGGATGCGGTTGCACCCAGGCCCAGGAGCTTTAGGGGGCCCATAAAGCCTCTCTTTTCCATATAGGGAGCCCAGTACTATGAATAAAGCATTATAGTTGGGGACCCTGTTACAAGTTTTGCATTGGGCCCAGAAGCTTCAAGTTAAACCTCTGCGATTAGGAGTTAAGAGAAGTTGTGGGCCTCCAGATAAACTTTTGCACCCGGGCCCATGAGCCTTTAGCTAAGCCGAAAGATAGATAGATAGATAGATAGATAGATAGATAGATAGATAGATAGATAGATAGATAGATAGATAGATAGATAGATAGATATGAGATAGATAGATGCTGGATGGATAGATAGATAGATAGATAGATATTAGATAGATAGATAGATTGATAGATGGATAGATTGATAGATAGATAGATATGATATAGATAGATAGACAGATAGATAGATATAGAATAGATAGATAGATAGATAGATAGATAGATAGATAGATAGATAGATATGGAATAGATAGATAGATAGATAGACAGATAGATAGATATGAGATAGATATATAGAAAGATATGGGATAGATAGATAGATAGATAGATAGATAGATAGATAGATAGATATGGGATAGATATAGATAGATAGGTATAAGAGAGATAGATATAAGATAGATAGATAGATAGATAGATAGATATAAGAGAGATAGATATAGATAGATATGAGTGAGATAGATAGAAGATAGATAGATATGAGATAGATAGATATAGATAAATAGATAGATAGGAGATAGATAGATATGAGATAGATAGATAGGGGATAGATACATATGAGATGGATAGATAGATAGATAGATAGATAGATAGATAGATAGATATGAGATAGATAGATAGATGGATAGATAGATAGACAGATAGATATGAGATAGCTATATAGATAGATATGGGATAGATAGATAAAAAGATAGATAGATAAATATATATGGGATAGATATAGATTGATATAAGATAGATAGATAGATAAATAGATATAAGATGGATAGATAGATAGATAGATAGATAGATATAAGATAGATAGATATCGATAGATATGAGTGAGATAGATAGAAGATAGATAGATTTGAGATAGATAGATATAGATAGATAGATAGATAGATAGATAGATAGATAGATAGATAGATAGATATGAGATAGATAGATAGATAGATAGATAGATAGATAGAAAGATAGGAGATAGATACATATGAAATGGATAGATAGATATGAGATGGATGGAAAGATAGATAAATAGATATGAGATAGATAGATAGATATGAGATGGATAGATAGATAGATATGAGATGGATAGATAGATAGATATGAGATAGATAGATTGATATGAGATAGATAGATAGATATGAGATAGATAGATAGATAAATAGATATGAGATAGATAGATAGATAGATAGGGGATAGATATGAAATAGATAGATAGATATGAGATAGATAGATAAATAGATAGATAGATAGATAGATAGATAGATAGATAGATAGAAAGATAGGAGATAGATACATATGAAATGGATAGATAGATATGAGATGGATGGAAAGATAGATAAATAGATATGAGATAGATAGATAGATATGAGATGGATAGATAGATAGATATGAGATGGATAGATAGTTATGAGATAGATAGATTGATATGAGATAGATAGATAGATATGAGATAGATAGATAGATAAATAGATATGAGATAGATAGATAGATAGATAGATAGATAGGGGATAGATATGAAATAGATAGATATATATGAGATAGATAGATAAATAGATAGATAGATATGGGACAGATAGATAGATAGATAGATATGGGATAGATAGATATGGGACAGATAGATAGATAGATATGGGATAGATAGATAGATGGATAGATATATAGATAGACAGATAGATAGATATAGATAGATGTGAGATAGATAGATAGATATGGGATAGATAGATAGATAGATAGATAGATAGATAGATATGGGATAGATAGAGATAGATAGATAGATAGATAGATATAAGATAGATAGATAGATAGATAGATAGATAGATAGATATGAGATGGATAGATAGATAGATATAAGATTGATAGATAGATATGAGATAAATAGATAGATAGATAGATAGATAGATAGATAGATAGATAGGAGATAGATAGATAGATAGATAGATAGATAGATAGATAGGAGATAAATAGATAGATATGAGATAGATAGATAGATGGATAGATATGATAGATAGATAGAAAGATAGATAGATAGATATATAGATAGATAGATAGATAGATAGATAGATAGATAGATAGATAGATAGATATATAGATAGATAGATAGATAGATAGATAGATAGATAGATAGATAGATAGATAGATAGATATGAGATAGTAGATATAGATGTGTTCTGATGTCTTACTTTAATGTATCACACAAGCTTTGTGGAAATTCCGGTGATTGATATAATTATCCTTAACGCTCTTGTAAATAACGTAGAGTAGGATTGTTTGCAGGATGGCGTCTATTTTGCCCTGTAAACACTAATTTTTCTCATCTGGCGCTGTATCATTATCTGCATTCCCAATTAGACCTCTGCGATTAGGAGTTAAGAGAAGTTGCGGGCCTACAGATAAACTTCTGCACCCGGGCCCATGAGCCTTTAGCTATAGACAGATAGATAGATAGATAGATAGATAGATAGATAGATAGATAGATAGATAGATAGATAGATAGATATGAGATAGATAGATGCTGGATAGATAGATAGATGTTAGATAGATAGATATGAGATAGATAGATAGATAGATAGATAGATAGATAGATAGATAGATAGATAGATAGATAGATAGATAGATATGAGATAGATAGATGCTGGATAGATAGATAGATGTTAGATAGATAGATATGAGATAGATAGATAGATAGATAGATAGATAGATAGATAGATAGATAGATAGATAGATAGATATGAGATAGATAGATATGGGACAGATAGATAGATAGATAGATAGATAGATAGATAGATAGATAGATAGATAGATAGATAGATAGATATGGGATAGATAGATGGATAGATAGATAGATAGATAGATAGATAGATAGATAGATAGATAGATAGATATAGATAGATAGATATGATATAGACAGATAGATATGGGATAGATAGATAGATGGATAGATAAAGATAGATAGATATAAGATAGATAGATAGATAGATATAAGATAGATAGATATAGATAGATATGAGTGAGATAGATAGAAGATAGATAGATATGAGATAGATAGATATAGATGGATAGATATGAGATAGATAGATAGATAGATAGATAGATATGAGATGGATAGATAGATAGATAGATAGATAGATAGATAGATAGATGGATGGGATAGATAGATAGATAGATAGATATGAGATAGATAGATATGAGATAGATACCGTATATACCGGCGTATAAGACGACTTTTGAACCCCGAAAAATCTGCTCTGCAGTCGGGGGTCGTCTTATGCGCCGGTAATACAAAAAAAAAAAAGTGTAAAAAAAAAAAATTTTAT
Source organism: Eleutherodactylus coqui (assembly GCA_035609135.1). Classification (NCBI taxonomy): domain Eukaryota; kingdom Metazoa; phylum Chordata; class Amphibia; order Anura; family Eleutherodactylidae; genus Eleutherodactylus; species Eleutherodactylus coqui. The sequence goes on from CM069407.1 coordinate 304,331,624, forward strand.
TACTCACCTCCCACGGCGTCCTGTCGCGCTCCGGCAGGATGTCGCTCGCTCCGGCAGGCTGTCGCTCGCTCCTCGTCCCCGCCGCAGCATAGCTTTCTGAATGCGGGGCTTGAAATCCCCGCTTCCAGAAAGCTAATACACACGCCGGCAGCCATGACAGCATTGAATGGCTGTGATTGGCTAAAGCACACGTGGCTTCAGCCAATCACACTATTCAATGACATCATTGAATGGCTGTGATTGGCTGAAGGCGCACGTGTTAGCAATCACACCCATTCAATGATGTCATTGAATAGTGTGATTGGCTGAAGCCACGTGTGCTTTAGCCAATCACAGCCATTCAATGATGTCATGGCTGCCGGCGTGTGTATTAGCTTTCTGGAAGCGGGGATTTCAAGCCCCACATTCAGAAAGCTATGCTGCAGCGGGGACGAGGAGCGAGCGACAGCCTGCCGGAGCGAGCGACATCCTGCTGGAGCGCGACAGGACGCCGGGGGAGGTGAGTAATAAAATTTTTTTTTTTTTCTCCACTGAATACCGGCGTATAAGGTGACAGTTGGGGGGTCGTCTTATACGCCCCGTCGCCTTATACGCCGGTATATACGGTAGATAGATAGATAGATATGAGATAGTAGATATAGATGTGTTCTGATGTCTTACTTTAATGTATCACACAAGCTTTGTGGAAATTCCGGTGATTGATATAATTATCCTTAACGCTCTTGTAAATAACGTAGAGTAGGATTGTTTGCAGGATGGCGTCTATTTTGCCCTGTAAACACTAATTTTTCTCATCTGGCGCTGTATCATTATCTGCATTCCCAATTAGAATATTACTGAGCACATAATTATCCTGGATGTCAGCGTACGTTTCCTATAGAAGTCCTTCTGCAAAAATGTGAGCTTGTAGAGAGTGACACATCTGTTTATGAAGATGGCGGGACGTGCGATCCTCTATACCTCAATCAGCAGATTAGAGATGGCGAGAGGTATCCACCGGCATCTGTGACTGTCTCTCTTCATGTATCAGTCAGCTCGCGATACATTATATTCTGATGCCAATAGTTTCATTTTGATGATAAACGTCCCATTCAAACGGGCCGACAGTCGGGTAAAGGACTGCACAAGCACTGACATCACTGCTAAAGTCGGCCTAGGAGACAGCAGGGTAGAGTTTGGCCTTGTCATGGTGGCTCTTCCATCTCCCAACCTGAGGGTAACCGGTGACACGTCCAAGGGCCGAGAGCAGGTTAATAAAAGGGAGACTCAAGGGATGGATTACCTTGAGTCCTGATTTGTCTCATGACGCAACCGTTTCTTCCACAATGCGGAATTTCTGCAGCACCACCTACTGGTAGGTAGCGCCCTTACATTTTTCTATTTACAATTTGCATGTCTTTAATCCCTTAGTGACGCATCCTATTTTGGTTTTAAGGACACAACAATTTTGGGGTGATTTTCATATCTCTTTTCCAAAAGCCATAACTTAAAAAAAAAATTGTCAACATGGCCGTGTGAGGGTTTGTTTTCTGCATGGCGGGCTGTAGTTTTTAATGGCACCATTTTTAGGGTACATATAATGTTCTGTATGACTTTTATTCTTTTTTTTTGGAGGGCAGGAAGAAAAGACATACCTCCTCACCCCCTCGCTGACTCTCTGCCTCTCTCCTCCCCTTTGGCAGTCAGAGAGAGAAGAGAGCAGAGCACCCCAAAGGCATGGAGCTCAAGGCAAATGGTGCACAGGTGTACTGAGCTAAAAGGAAGCCAGCAAGGAATAGGTGCTGCCGGCCCCGTACGCTGGTCAACCATGGGTCATGTTAGCGCCCCAAAGGGATGGAACTCAGGTGTACAGAGCCCAGAGAAAGTCAGCAAGGAATAGGTGCTAGCAGCCCCGTACGCTGGTCAACCATAGGTCATGTTAGCTCCACAATCTAAGATGAAAGGAAGTCAAGTGGAACAGAAGCTTTGGTGCAACCTGTTGGTAGGCGATGACTCTAAGGTTGGATTTACACAGTCATATGCACATTTACCTCCATATTTGTGCATCGGGCGTTGTGTGTTTTTGTGCTCCCCTGCGTTTTTTACTGTACTTTTTATGCATGTAAGAAAGCACACAGCCAAGGGCCCAGCCATTGAGATGGACAATCGGCAGACTTCTAGGTTTGAGGCACGCTATCTCCCTGATAGTGGATAGCAAACAGCAGGGCAACAGAAAAATGGGGAAGACCAGCTGAGAATCAGAACTTAAAGAAAAAACTGCATGCAAAAACCAGCAAGCAAGGGTAAAGAGAACCTGGTGTATTGTAGAAAACTTGTTGAAAACCCAAGTACGCTTTAGGGTTCAGTCACACGGGCGTTTTGTCACACGATTTTTTGTATGCATAACTGACGCGCTCAAAAAATTGCGTGACCTAAGCGGGCGGCACGGCAGAAAAAAACGCTGCTAGCAGTGTTTATCCGCCCAAAGGGCTCGGTCAAACGGGCGTTTGTATGCTCAAAAAGAGCGCTGCCTGCTGTCCTCTGCCACAGCTGTGCAAAGGAGAACGATGTTCTCCCATTGAATTCAATGGAGCCGGTAATACAGCTGGATCCATTTAAAAGAAATGGGCTGCCGGCCAGCACTGTATTAATTTTCGAGGAAGGGCTTCAAATATAAGCCCTTCCCTGAAAACCATCCTAAAAAAGTGTAAAAAATAAAAAAAAATCTATACTCACCTCTCTGCAGATACCAGGGCTCAGCCACGTCCAGGCGGCTCTTCTCCTGAACTGCTTTCAGCAGTATTTAGCAGGCATGGATTTAAAATCCCCGCCTGCTAAATGGGCTGCCTCTGATTGGCTGAGCACTGTGACCAATCAGAGGCAGCTCTCAGCTGCCATTCAATAGCTGAGAGCTGCCTGTGATTGGTCACAGTGCTCAGCTAATCAGAGGCAGCCCATTTGGCAGGCAAAGTTCCTATTCACTTCAGTGCCTGCAATACCAAGACTGCAGTGGGAAGAGAGCCATCTGCTTCCTGCAGAAATCATTTAGGTGCATGAGTACACTACCCCAGCAAACTGCTGATTGACGATGATCCAAAAGGTGAATATCCACCAATCTTCTATTGATGACCTGCAGTAGTTTGCAACTGGACAACCCCTAATGGGGATTCTAGAATTTCCTAAAACTGACATGCTGTATCGGGAGAGCGGACATGCCTGCTGTAAGAAAATCCCCAAGAAATGGATAAAAATGATAATAAATCCTCTGTTGACTTACAAAGCGCCATCAAGTATCAATAAATCGCCGCCAAAGTAAATAATGTCTGTGATCCGAGGAAACCTTTTCTTCTACTTTTATAGTTAAAGAATTTATGTCTAAATGAAGGGAAGATGCATTGTTGAGTGAGAACAAAGACGTTCCACACCTAATGATTCTGCCACCTTGTGAACTCCGTCTGTGTGGGCTATAAATATCTCCGCACTTAGAGGAAGTTTTTGTCGAGGTCGGCTGTATGTTCTCCAATTATCTGCACTCAGCATTTTATAAATTCCTTTGTTTATTTACACATCATAATCTGACAACACATTCATTAAGAGCCCAACGAAGGGAAGTGTCAGGGGAGGCTTTATGTATTTTGTCTGCTTTGAAAATGTGCGGAATTAAAGAATTGTATCTAACCGTAAGTCGCCAAAATACAAATGAAGGATTAGATATACTAATGTATCTGGGATCACCTTTTATTAGGCTTCCTTAACTTAAAGGGGTATTATGAGCTTTTTTTAACTGATGACTCTGGATGTGTCATCGGTGGTTGATGCATGGGGTCTTCGAGGAGGAAGACACCCTTTCCTTCCATGCACTGCAAGGTCCTTCGCCCCAGTGATCCAGCCAGTACTCCATTCAGCCATCTCTTCAGTCCCTAGGTCGTCAGTGCCATGTCAGTCTCTGGCAGTCTCACTCCTGGATGCTCCCCAGCATGGGGATGCTGCCCACTGCACGGTCTATAGGTATCTCCACCACTGTACTGCAGACCGCTCTTTGCTGCTTTCTCCTCTTGCTCATTCTGAATTCTTAGCTGCATCACAGTTCCAAATGGCTGCTTGTCTTCCTCCACTGTGTCACATGGGGTCACGCAACCAATCAGAGCTCCTTCTAGAAAATTCTTCATTCATAGTCCAATTGTTCTCTTCACGTGTATTAATAAAAGTCTTTGGTTTGGTCGGAGCTCCCTTTTGTGGCCAAAGCTGATATTATAGTCTGCATTATGATGGTGAAAGCACTTCTTTCTCCCCTGTCTTCCTGCACACAGGACCTCCGACACATCCAAATACACCTTTTGAATTGTGTCACCCCCAGGCATCCTGTTGTCCTATCCAGCCGAACTGACGAAGGGGTTCACCCCGAAACGCGTATTCTATTGCTGGTTTTTAATTAGTGAAAAAATAAAAAAGAAGTGCTTTCACCATCACACATTGGACCTTGATCTTCATCTTCTAGTAACTTAGAGGGTTGCGCCTCCATACCAGTTTTTCACATGCTTTTCGTTATTGTAACTCAGTCCTAGATGCCACAGAATGGCTGACAGAGACAATGGATGGGACCTGTGAGAGGGGGGCAGTGCACTGCTCACCCCTCTTACAAGTGCATACACACCATGTACAAATATATACTTCTGACAATAATTTACTTTTTTCTGCCACTTTCTTGCTCTTGTGCAGATATTTGGTGCCCACTTATTGCTATCACTCATCTTCGGTCAGAGAACTTGCAGTCATTGCCTTCTATACTTGCGTCTGTTAAGCTTCCATATTACCTACATTTCCCCTCTAGAAGATTTTAACCTCCAGGCTTCAGATCTCCTTATTATACGCAGATAATGTGCCGGCTTGTTGAAGGTCACAAATCTGTTCTTTCGTATCCGTTCTCTGCTTGGTAAATGATGGCAAACTATGTTAAAAATAAATATTATATCATTATTAGGTTACAAAAAGGCCAAGAAGGTAAAGAGCTGAGATACGACAACGGGCACATGCGGCGTCT
>CM069407.1:306141643-306476643 GCA_035609135.1 Eleutherodactylus coqui
TCTATCTATCTATCTATCTATCTATCTATCTATCTATCTATCTATCTATCTATCTCCTATCTATATATCTCCTATCTATCTATCGATCTATCTATCTATCTCCTATCTATCTATCTATCTATCTATCTATCTATCTATCTATCTATCTATCTATCTCCTATGTATCTATCTATCTCCTATCTATCTCCTATGTATCTATCTCCTATGTATGTATCTATCTATCTATCTATCTCCTATCTATCTATCTATCTATCTCCTATGTATCTATCTATCTCCTATCTATCTCCTATGTATCTATCTATCTCATATCTATCTATCTCCTATCTATCTATCTATCTCCTATTTATATATCTCCTATCTATCTATCTATCTATCTATCTATCTATCTATCTATCTATCTCCTATGTATCTATCTATCTCCTATCTATCTCCTATGTATCTATCTATCTCATATCTATCTATCTCATATCTATCTATCTATCTATTTCATATCTATCTATCTTCTATCTATCTATCTCCTATCTATCTACCTATCTCATATCTATCTCCTATCTATCTATCTATCTATCTATCTATCTATCTATCTATCTATCTATCTATCTATCTCACATCTATCTCATATCTATCTATCTCCTATCTATCTCACATCTATCTCACATCTATCTCATATCTATCTATCTCCTATCTATCTCACATCTATCTCACATCTATCTCATATCTATCTATCTATCTCATATCTATCTATCTCCTATCTATCTCACATCTATCTCATATCTATCTATCTATCTCATATCTATCTATCTCCTATCTATCTCACATCTATCTCATATCTATCTATCTATCTATCTATCTATCTATCTATCTATCTATCTATCTATCTATCTATCTATCTATCTCATATCTATCTCCTATCTATCTATCTCATATCTATCTATCTGTCTATCTCCTATCTATCTATCTATCTATCTATCTATCTATCTATCTATCTATCTATCTATCTATCTATCTATCTATCTATCTATCTATCTATCTATCCATCCATCCATCCATCCATCCATCCATTCATCCATGCTCCGGGACCCCCATCAATATCATCCTGTCTTATACTCCAGTCACATCTATATCTGCATTGAGCAAATGTTGAGCTGGGCATGAAATTTGCAGCCTAAGTGAATGTGCTGCAACCATCAACATTTTTTGTGCATTTCTTTAAAATCTGCCGCATATGTATTGCAGAAAATAGCGCACATCAATATGTTTCTTCAATACGACGCTCAGGACTTGCACCATTCTTCATGGTTATTACGCCACTTCTCTGGCGCGTTTCATAAATGCGCTGGTTGCAGGACATTAGAGAATATTGACTACTTCATATCTGGGGAAGGTATACAGAAAGCATATGCCACGATCGGGCTGGATATTGTGCAGCTTCTCCGATGTGACCCAAGTAACAGATGTGTCTACACAGAGGGGATTATGGGAAATGCAAAAACACTGAAAGTGAGACGGTGAAGCCCCCGATCCTGGGGATTTGGGGGGATTGGGATAATGAGGACAGCGCAAGACATCTGGATAAGATCTTGAGGTTTTTGTGATCGTCATTGCATCTGACTCTGGAAACCATCCCTCCGCTGTTTGCCCGGCGAGTCTTTTTCATCATCATCATCATCATCATCATCATCTACGAGGGGAGGGTCAGGTTTCCTGCAGACAAACCTCAGCATTTCGTGGACCAGTTGACTTCTTCCTTTCGTGGACCTTTGCTTTTAGCACAGATCATGTGGCCTCATGTGTGGCAGTAAATAAATAAACTGTCCCCTCCCAACGGCGGCCTCACAAGGGCGTATGCGCAAAACTGTTGTGCGCATTTTTGCGCGTATTGTGCTTTCGTGATCGCAGGGTGATTTCATATGGGCGCGGGGCATGCCATGCCGGGATTTAAAAGGCTATTTATGGCTTCTTTACACGGGCGCAAGCGCAAATACCCTCGCTCCTGCACAACGTATCAGCACAGTAAACAAGCTTTTTTTTTAAGCGTAATGGCGTTTTTTCTGCTAGCGATACATCATGATGTCATAATTGGCCCCGCCCCCAGTCCTCATCCATAAGTAGTCAACATGTGCGGCGTGGCGCCATCCTGTGGGCTCCTGGTACTTTCTGGCTTTCTGAGAGAGCAGCCGAGGTTGGAGACGCCTTCTGGTGACGAGGATATTTTTTCGCCTTGATCGCTGTCAGGCAGATTTGCGCAGTCATGTGAGATGGCGGAGGTTGTTCCTGGAAGGAGGAGTCGGCGGTTCGGGGTTCCTCCTCTGGTGTCGCAGCGTGCCGCCTCTGATCTACTAAACGGATGAGTATCTCCGTCTTCACTCGGTTGAGCTTCCGAAATGAGATGATCCTGAACCATCCCCAAAGTGGCTGCCGCACCTCCCTGCATTTTACTGCAACGTTTATGTCATCCTGCGCAATTACACCGCTTTTCACGCATGCGGACCTTCGGTGCGCAAATGTGCACAGAAATAGAGCATGTCGAGGATTCTCTTGCCTGCTAGAAATGCGCATGCTACAACGAGTAATGTGAGCGAATCCATTGCAATTAACGGATTCTGTTCTCTGCGGTCAGCGTGAGCGGATTTACGTGCAAAAATATGAAGGAGCCCTTAGGGGCGTATATAACTGCGCTGGGGATTCCGCTTTCCTGCTCCGTTGGGGGAACAGAAAGTGGGAATCCTCATGGCCGAACAGTTCCGTCTGTGGACGTCTTGTGCCAACCCCACTGACTATAATGGGGCCTGCCCACTTTCTACCCAGCGGCCCGGTTCGATATTTATTTTGATACTTATTTTGACGACTGTGTGCACAAAAACGCTCGCCGCAGAGCAACCGATTTGTGTATGAACGAGGTTCTTGAGGTAGATTTGCCCACGTGTCTGTACATAGTACTGTACTTTTTGCGCATGCAGGACCAGTTCACATGAGCGTGGCACACCCTTTCTGAGGATAAAACGGCTAATTAGCCTAATGAGGAACAGTTGTGCTCTTCTCCTCGTGTTTTGCGCAGTGTTTCACGCACCTCCATAGACTTATATGGGAGACTTTGCTGCGCACTTATGAGAGCGCTCACATTGAAGTCACTGGGTTCTATTTCCTGTGTAAATACTCGCACTAACACGGCCGTGTGAAGAAGCCCTGAGCGCCGGTCTTAATAAACCCCCTTCTGTCTCCATATTGTGGGATCATCATTGGTGAATCGGGGACGTATTGTGTAATTTGGACAATTCCCGGGGTTCAGAGTCATGATTGTAGAACATAATAACGTTCTAAATATAACAAAGTGTAGCCAACAATAACTCCCATTTTTATTCGCCCCGTCTTTGGCGCTCCCTGCACAGCGGCAGAACGGGGATCCTGCAGGAATGTTTACAATACGGGCAAAATAATGATAGTAATTAGAGATGAGCGCGTATACTCGCTAAGGCACATCACTCGAGCGAGTAGTGCCTTAGCCGAGTATCTCCCCGCTCGTCTCCAAAGATTCGGGGGCCACCGCGGGGCGGGGAGCTGCGGGGGAGAGCTGGGAGGAACGGAGGGGAGATCTCTCTCCCTCTCTCCACCCCGCTCCCTGTCGCAACTGACCTGTTACCCGCGCCAGCCCCCGAATCTTTAGAGACGAGCGGGGAGATACTCGGCTAAGGCACTACTCGCTCATCTCTAATAGTAATAAAATCTCACCAACGATCTGGTAACATCCGATCAAACACTGCGGATTTTTTACAACCGACCACAACTGGATACATTCTTCAAACATGAAGCCAGAGTACAACCTGATGAATGAGCCTTCCAGATACTTAGAGAGTCCCATTACACATTAAATTGGAAACTGGCATTGGCAGATAAAGGGGCGGGGGGGGGGGGGGGATGTCGGTTACCTGTAAAGTCCAAGAACGGCGAGTGACCCCACAAACTGCGATGTCTGCGCCGTCAGAAGGAATTTATTTACAGAAACTTCTAGAACGTAATAACTTTATAACAAAATATATAACGATAATTCCCATTGTACTCGCCTCACACTGAGGGCTTATTCACAGGGGCATATATATCAGCCGCCGATTTCACAACTGGCCAAAATACGCTACCATCTGAGTAGTCTATCCCCTCTCCCCCCCATTCGCCAGCTCTCTGCCTCTCTCCTCCCTCCGACTGTTTGCAATGGAAACCGTCTGACTTGGATCTGACACTTTGTATATCGTATGAATGAAGCCTTAACCCCTTAATGCCCCAAGGTGTGCATTCATTTACGTCCCAGCCGTGCAGGGTTCGTATGGAGCAGGATTGGGAGCCGATGCCACTCCGTACACGGCTGGTGCCGGCGGTCTTTGACAGCCGACACCCTCCTGCAACAGTCGTGATTAGCACTGATGCTGATTGCAGATGTTAACCATTTAAATTCTGCTGTCAATTCTGACAGCAGCATTTGAATGCCTCAGTTGATGTTCAGGGGTTCTGAATGCCCCTCCTGCGAAGAGACCAAGGGGTGGCATTTGGTTGCTACAAATGAATGCCTATGAAGCCAAGTCTGTGGCACATCTTGATGTAATGTAAAACTATGGTATTACATTATACTGTATGGGTGATCAAGTGATTGGAAGTTCAAGTCCCCTGTGGGCCCCAAAAAATAAGTAAAAAAAGTCATTATTAGAAAACATAAAAAGTATTAAAAAAAACCCTTTTCTAACTCTATAATAAAAAATCAAAATAGCTAAAAACAAAATCATATTTGGTATTGCTGCTTCTGTACAACTCTGATCCATCAAAGAAACACATTATTTATCTCGCACGGTAAACGTCGTCAAAAAAATATATACAGCGGCAACATTTTTGGTCGCCTCGTCCCCAAGAACAAAAGAAAGTCACACCATAATGGAACCAATAGAACCTACAGGACATCCTGCAAAGAACAAGCCCTCACACAGCCGTATCAACGGAAACCGTTCTGGCGGTCGGAGGATGGCGGCAAAAAAATATTTTACTTTTTGCCAAAGAGTTTTATTTTAAAAAAGTAATAAAGCAAAAAAAAAAAACTATATAAGGGTGCATTCACATGATCGTATATCGGCCGGGTTTTCGCGGCCAGCCGATATACGGCGTCTCTCTCTGCAAGGGGAGGAGGCTGGAAGAGTCGGGTGCAGTGCTTTGAGCTCCCGTCCTCTCTCTGCCTCCTCCCCCCCCCCTGCACTATTTTCAATGAGGAGAGGCAGGATGGGGGTGGGGCTAATTCCCGAACTTAGCCTCGCCCCTGTTCCGCCTCCTCTCATTGCAAATAGTGCAGAGGGGTGGAGAGGAGGCAGAGAGGGGGCGGGAGCTCAGAGCACTGCTCCCGACTCTTCCAGCCTCCTCCCCCTGTAGAGGGAGACGCCGTATATAGGCTGGGTGTGAAAACCCAGCCGATATACGGTCGTGTGAGTGCACCCTAAAATTGGTATCGCTGTAATCGTACTGACCCGTAGAATAAAGTTAGCTCGTCAAAGACGGCGGAATTACTTTATTTTTGCATTTTACTCCACTTTTTTAAAGGTTTTTCAGCACATTAAATAGAACCACTGAAAAATACAACCAATCCTACAAACAAGCCGCAGACAGCTGAGTCGGTGGAAAAGTGAAAGTTAGGATTTTTTGAAAGTAGGGAGGAAAAATAAAAAATGAGAAAGTGCCGCACCCTTAAGGGGTTAAAAAATATATAATTTTGTTTTTTCGAAGTTCTATCAAATAGATCTGTTATGAAAAAAAATGTGAAAAAACTTGAACTTTGTCAAGTAAACGAAAGAGCTCACTGGTTTACCTTGAAAGTGCCAGATTGTGAATTAATCGAAATTTCAAAAATTTCTCATAAAATTGTAAAAACAATCAAAGGGGAGAAGAAAAATGAAGGCGAAGCTCTGTCGGCCGCGCTGCGTAGGAACACACGGTTTCCTGGTCAGGTGCGGTTTATTATTGGTTTGGCCGCTTCAGAAAGCATAAATTCTGCTGCGGTATGTTTGGAATTCCTTCAAAATGTTAACGTGGTGAAAACGGCGAAATTGTGAGCGGAGAATTCCTTTTATGTGACGAGCGTTGGGCCTCTCAGAAGAAAAAAGAGACTCGACCTAAACTTATGGAAGTCGGAGGAGTAAATGTTTACATTTCAGGGTGGAAAATCCACACGCCGTACGGAGGAATATGCTGATGTGCGGCGCAATTATAGAGCGAGAGAAAACAGAATTAAATGGGAGGTGAAATGATGAAATCTGTTAGGATGTAGCGGGCGGCGGGGGGCCCGTCCGGGGTCTGTAGTGGGCGGCGGGGGGGCCCGTCCGGGGTCTGTAGCGGGCAGCGGGGGGGCCCGTCCGGGGTCCTCTGCAGGACTCGAATTTCATGACTTTCCACTTAGGATGTGTCATAAAAATGCCCTGTGACTGAAATAACTCCGTAACAGACACTGAAGATCCGATAATCGCCACCTGACAGCCTAATCGCAATGTAAACAGATGCGTATTCTCATTGAAGCCTGGTTAAGTGTCGATGCGCAGAAGGAAAGTGGCGGAAACGGAGAACGCCATGACGATGATGATGATGGCAACAGTTTCCAGGATCATACAGAGGAGAATTCCAGCCAACGTTCAGGTTTCATTGGGCTACTACGATTTTAGCCAGAAATAAATGGGGTTGAGCTGCAATACCAGACACAACCTGTGGACAGATGTGGCGCTGCTTCTGGAAACCTTCTTGGCCCTGAGGATGTGACAATGGGGGGATTTTTATCTCCGTTTTTTAAAAGCCATAACATTTTTATTTTTCCGTTGACGTGGTTTCTTTCTACCTGAATCTCCCGGCCGGTTGCTCCTCAGATCATGTGATCTCAGTTCTCACCGGCTCAGATCTACTTGGGGTTATGGAGTCATTTTCTAGTCAGATTCTCAGTCTGTGTGATGTTTTTACAGAAAGTCACATGAAAGGAATCGCAGAACGTCCTATTTATAATCACGGATGGAAATTGGCCGTTAAAGTCTGGTCGTCTGCGGTTATAGCCCATCCGTGCGGAGGAACGGCGAGTTGTGCGTTCGGACACGTTAGTTGGAGCTCTAGCGTTGTATTCCGCTGACTGTGCAGCCTGTTGGTCAGAACGATTCCTGACATCCTCCTCCGACCCCTTTCAGGGATGAGTTGTTTCCATCCACAGGATCCCCTTTCGCTGGATGTTTCCTCCGATCGTGCCATTCTCTGTATACTCTCCACACCGTTACATGATAAAACCCCGGAGTTGGCGGTGAGACCCCGGCTAGTCTAGCACTGATGACCGGCCTCGTTGGAAGTCGCTCCGATCGCTGGATTTTCCCATCTGGTGTGGATTCACACTGAAACTGATCCGTGGAAAACTTGTCACGTGATTTTATGCTGCGCTCCAAGGACTCTGGGAAGCGCCAATCGTGAGAGGACTAGGGCTTTAATAAAGGATCAGGGACCATTTCAGGTTTTTCCAAAATGTGTTTTATCTGTACTTTTCTACCTTATTATTTGTATTATAGCGAAACTCATTTTTCTTTTCTTTATCCAAGCCCAGACCATCTTGATGACTTCTTCCAGGCATGACTTGTCTCTGCACACTATTTCTATCCTGCTGCTAACCCCAATGCCCATCTCAGTCACCCATCCATAGAACTAGTGCCCCTCTATCCCCCTGAAAGTTATATTGAATCTTATATGCCTCTCAAAGTTTTGATGCCCCCTCTGTGGCCCAAAAATTGTTAGTGTCCCCTTGATGCCCCCCACCCCCACCACAAAGTGCAATGTCCTCTTTGTGCATCATGCAATTCACAGCCCCCTAAAATTGTGGCCAGCAGCAGCAGGATCATTTTGGCTGCTCACAGTACTGCCGGTACGAACACCACATTGCTCTGTGCAGCACGTAGCCCGACTTCTCCTACCATCTCCTGCTCTATACTGTACTGACAGCAGGAGACGGGAGGAGGAGTCACACCATGCATGAAGCCAGGTGATTCAGCAGTGGGTCAAACATGCAGGGCTGTTCGTCCCAAGACTCCCCCGCCCCACATAGAAGCTGCATGGTCCTTCCCCATTGGCGGCACACTACTGGCTGCTAGGGGTTATTCTGGTGAGAGAATATCTTTAAAGGGACGCGGAGCAGCAAACTCGCCTGGACAGTAAGAAATTTGTCAAAAATGTCATTTCTTTATTACTTTTTTACTTTCTATTACTTTTTCCTTTCTTTTTAAATTATTTCATTACTTTAAGGAATTCAAAAAACTGGAGTCTTAACTTTACAAAAGGGCAGAAAAGAAAGATTAAAAGGCGCTTATTCTGAGACCGGCATAATAATCCGCCTCCACATCTCGCCACTTTTCCTGTTGAACTTCTGGATCTTTGAAGTCAGCAAATAAGTCCAGAAGAGTCCTGACTGATCCTTGAAGAGATGTGGCGTTTTCTTGGGGTTTTGATCGTGTTAAGCAGAAGGCGATCAGCAAATATCACCCTGTGAGAGCCGATTATTTATGCCGCCGAGCCTTCAAAGGAGGCCATGAGGTCTGAGTGACGTGTTTACGCAGAAATCATCTGCGGAGAAGTGATAAATGTGCGCGCCGTCTTCATATTTCATGCTGCGCCGGCAGCGGGGAGCGCAGGTGATGGGGGAATCTGGGTAATGCACAGCGCTGCCTACTTTATGTAAACTTTCCAGCACTCCCCGCTATGTAAATAACGCTCCATCATCGCCGAATGGAAACTTGGGCAACTCTGTAATAAACAGTATAGACCTTCTGTATGTGGCCGGACACACTGGTGATCACATCCAGAGGCCGACGCTCTGCAGGGGCTTACTGGCAGAAAGGGGAAGATCGCCTCCATCTTTACTAATTAAAAACAGATAGTGAAACATTCAAACATTTTCCATTTTTCTAATCTTTTTACTTTATTTTTGCAGATTTTTTTTCATTCTGCCGCCTGTACTACGGGGGCGGCCATCTTGCCTCAGCGTCAGCTAACAGCATTTAGAGATATACCTTACTTGCCTTACAACAGCCTCATGGGCCACAGACACAATGCTCTGTGACATGTAACCTGTGCAGGGAAGAGGAGGAGGTGAGCCATGAGCATCACCTATAGACTTCCATTGGAGAGTGTTGTGGGCATGCTCTGTGAACTGTGACTTTAATCTATAGACTTCTATGGGGAGTGTTGTGGGCATGCTCTGTGACATGTGACCTGTGCAGGGAAGAGGAGGAGGTGAGCCATGAGCATCACCCATAGACTTCTATGTGAGAGTACTCTTGGCATGCTATGTGATCTGTGCAAGAAAGACAAGCATATGAGCAGTGATCATAACCTATAGACTTTTATTGGGGAGTGGTGTGGGCATGCTCTGTGATCTGAGCATGGGGGAGGAGGTGAGCTGTGATTTTAATCAATAGACTTCTAAGGGGAGTGTTTTGGGCATGTTCTGTGACCTGTGCAGGGAGGGGGATGAGGTGAGCCATAGACTTCTATGAGGCAATGTTGTGGGAATGCTCTATTACATGTGATGAGAAGAGGAGGAGGTGAGTCATCCATAGACTTTCCTGGGAGAGTGTTGGCCACATGCTCTGTGACTTGTCACAGCTCACCTCTTCCACTCCCCTGCATATCAGCTACTGTGAATGGTGGATCCTGTGTTATCCATATATAGGTGTCATCTCGCAGTGTCTCTGAGGATAATGAGATAACGGCTGAGACATTTTCTCTACAGAGCAGGAAGTGACAGATTATTATTAGATTTAGTGGTCAGTGTGCAGGGAGGGGAGAAGGTGAGCTGTGACTATTGTGAATGGTGGATCCTGTGTTATCTATATAGGTGTCACCTCTCAGTGTAATCCTGTCTGTACAGGGAGGGGAGAAGGTGAGCTGTGCCTATTGTGAATGGTGGATCCTGTGTTATCTATATAGGTGTCACCTCTCAGTGTAATCCTGTCTGTACAGGGAGGGGAGGAGGTGAGCTGTGACTATTGCAAATGGTGGATCCTGTGTTATCTATATAGGTGTCACCTCTCAGTGTAATCCTGTCTGTACAGGGAGGGGAGGAGGTGAGCTGTGACTATTGCAAATGGTGGATCCTGTGTTATCTATATAGGTGTCACCTCTCAGTGTAATCCTGTCTGTACAGGGAGGGGAGGAGGTGAGCTGTGACTATTGTGAATAGTGGATCCTGTGTTATCTATATATAGGTGTCACCCTGCAGTGTAATCCTGCCTGTGATGATAATGAGTTTTCTCAACAGAACGGGAAGTGTCGGACTATCATTAGTTGTCAGTGTGAGAACTGCAGGATTTTAGGATTTTTATATGGATTGTGATACTGAAAAAAAAAGAAAAAAATCAAAAATTGATCAGTGAAGCCCGAAGCATCAAAAACAAGAATGAGGGAACTAAATGTCCACTTTTGAGGTCACTGGGCGGGGGACTCTCTTTGGGGACTTTGTTGTGATTTTTACTTTTCGTTCATGATGACGCCTTCTGCAGGTTCGGCTCCATGAGTTCCCTGTTAGATGAGCGGTGGGGAGGGGTCACTTCTCACAGGTGCAGAGTGTGCTCTCTGTTATCAGCCAGTTTGTAGCCTGCATCATCTTCCAGTAACCATCCCAGAAATGTAAACTCACAGTAGTCATCGGCGAGGAATGTTTGACCGCAGGTGGTAATAGGTGGGGGTCCGTGCAGGTACCGGGGGTCTGTAATCTGTCCTGCTGCAGACGCTGACACCTAATGTCAGGAGAGGGAATCCAGAGCTGGCAGAGAGAAAACCGCAACCTAATCCGGCATCCCTGGATTACTGGAAGTTCTGATCGTGAATCGTTATATATGTATATTGGACAAGCAGCAGGTCTGTCCCACACCGGCCACGGAGCTGCTGAGAGATGCCACGGAGCTGCTGAGAGATGCCACGGAGCTGCTGAGAGATGCCACGGAGCTGCCGAGAGATGCCACGGAGCTGCTGAGAGATGCCACGGAGCTGCTGAGAGATGCCACAGAGCTGCTGAGAGATGCCACGGAGCTGCCGAGAGATGCCACGGAGCTGCCGAGAGATGCTACGGAGCTGCTGAGAGATGCCACGGAGCTGCCGAGAGATGCCACGGAGCTGCCGAGAGATGCTACGGAGCTGCCGAGAGATGCCACGGAGCTGCTGAGAGATGCCACGGAGCTGCTGAGAGATGCCACGGAGCTGCTGAGAGATGCCACGGAGCTGCCCGCTGATGTGGAGACACATGCTGGTGAAATCCCACTAATCCAGCATGGAAACAATTCTATCCTGTGACAGATTAGCAGGAGTTCTGGACCATCAGATGCCGGATTAGTGGAATGTTATTGTACAGGCGGAAATGGAGGGAATGATAAATCTAATGAGAACTCTGAGGGTGGAAGTAGATACTGAATTCTGAGGCATCGAAACATCCTGAGTGATACCATCTGCTCATCTAGTGTATCTAAGCCAATCATGGGACTGCTGAGCGGTGTATCTAAACCTGTCATGTGTGATATTGCCTGTTGAGCCAGTGTAACTAAGCCCATCATATGTGATACTGTCTGCTCAGCCGCTGTATCTAAGCCTACCATTCTTTTATACTGTTCGCTGTGTATCTAAATCTACTGAACCCATGTATCTAATCCATCATGTGTGATACAATGAAAGGTAAAGATTTCCGTGCAGTTACTGAATCCTGGGAGATGCAGAGACAATTCCGGGTGACGGTTTTCCAGGAGTGACCCGTCTGTCTGAAGGGCACCTCCACTCCACACGCTGGCACCTCCGCTGGCATCCTGTGTGCCCTCTACACTCTCATTATCTCCCGCTGTGGTTCCGTTGGCCGACCCCCCGACTCCTCACCCCAATGTCTCTGCTCTGTGGTCTGCGGGTTGAGGGGAAGTGGTTTAATGAGTCTCAATCTGCCAATTCAGAGTGTTGGCTGGCAGCGCCCACTGCAGCGGGGGCATAGGGGAGGGGGTTATTACATAACATACATGGCAGCACAAGTACAATCTGCAACCTCTACCCGTCCCTCCGGAGGCGGCACTGACCATTATAGTTGTCATCTATGGCATGGAGATACCCCTCCCCCACTCCTACATAAGGGTGTGTTCACACGGGTGAGTTTCACGCGAGCGCTGCGTCCGATAGCGATCTGGACAGAACTCGCGCATGGAAGTAACACATTGATTACAGTCTGCGTATTCACACAAGCCATTTTTCTCTCCTGTGAGATTGGAAAATCGCAGCGTGTCCCACTTTTGGGCGCTTTCTCACGAGGAATCACCCGTTATTTTATGTGGGATTCCCCGGCCGCAGCATGTCAATAATTTTTTTTTTTCGGCTGCGGTCGCGCTCTCCTCTATGAAAGCGCCGGCCGCAATGGAAAAGTGTGCCACGGGTTTTGTAGCAGCGCTTTCCCGGCGGAAAGCTCGCGTTTTTTTGCTGCAGCCAATCGGCGAGATTTCTGCAGGGAATACGTCCCGTGTCACCCCAGCCTAAGGGCTTCGGCAGACGAACGTGAAACGCTGTGACTAAGTGCGTGGGAAATCCTGCGCCAATAACGGGGGGAAGAGAACTCATTGACTTCAATGGATCATTCTCACTTTCTTTTTTTGCGCACATTGTTTTCACGAGTGCAAAAAAATTGAAGCCGCTCGACTTCGTGCGTATCTGCGCTCCGTAGAGGTCTATGGGAGGTGTGCAAACACACACAACCGCCCGCGCGGATATGCGCTAAACCCGCGATCATCGGCACCTCGTTAGGCAAATTAGCCTTTTAAATCCGGGCGGTGTGATGAGACTCTCAGTATTTTCGCAGGCACAAGCACTAAATACGCTTGTTCACTGCGCAAAACAATGATGCAGGAGCGAGCATATTACGTTACACGCTCGTCTGCCGATGCCCCAAGGCTGTATTTGCACGAGCGAACGTGATATTCGCCCATGAAACTTGGCCGGATATCGCGCCTGTTAAATTGAGATGTTCTATGGGAATGCAATGCGCTTTGTGAGAAAATCACGTAGAGTCGCTGAACGTGCGTTTTTCACTTGCATGTATTTTCCATAGAAAAAAATTAAAAATGGTAGCGCTCTGGCATGAAGCTGGCGTCTACCAGAGCGCAGTGGGGTTTTTTTTCTCACCTATTGGAAATAGTGGTGCAGATTTCTTTGGAATCGCAGAAAAATTCACCATGCGGTGAGAAATCTCCCCGTGTAAACAGCGCTATGGAAAACAATGGCGTCTATTTCTGAGCGAGTTTTCAGCGTTTCACAACACACAAAACTCACCCGGTAAAACTCGCCCACGTAAACACGCCCACAGGGTACATACCGCACACACGGGCGATTACAGAGTTGTGCCCAAGATTCTCAGGAGAAGCTCGCATTGGGCGGAGCTTGGATATCCCGTCCGTGCGCCGTCTGATGTGCGGCAGACCCAACATTGACATGTTATTCTCATCCGAAAATCGGACACAAATAACACGCGCCGCGATTTCTTTATATGCACTATCAGTCCGTGTAAAAAAAGCACATGAACGGGTGCTATACCTGTACGATTTTTCCCCTGAAAATGGGACAGAAGTATGGTCTGTGCTCATCTACCCCCAACTGGGCAGCATGGCAGGGGTCAGGGACAACCCCATAGAAGATGAAACTGCGCCGGTCCTATTTGTTGTCACCCAGCTTTCCCAGGAACGGATAAAATGGCAAAACAGAGTTCGGCGCTGACAGATGACATTTCATTCTCACCCAAACAGCAGTAATCTTCGTCCACACAAATAAACAATATAACATGTTGCAGCCAGATGTACGAGCGCGGCGCGGGAGCCACAATCACGTCATCCCACCGAATGTTATCATTTATGTTAGTATATCTCAACTGTGGCAAAGTAAGGGTTAACTTTAAGGGGTATTCTGAGGGGAGGGGGTTAACTTGCAGTATAAAGGGGGCAGTATAAACTTGTGAGGGCAGTAATATGACACTAATTTGTGAGTGCGCTGTAGGGGGAGCCATACAAATACCATCACACCAAAACAAAGCTCCGCCCATAGGTCGGGCAAACTTCTCAAGAACGGGGAAAGTGATTGAGAAGGGCAGCAGAGAGAGGAGAGGGTGAGGAGAGCCGCTGAAGACTCTGTGAAATATTCCAAAAGTAGGGTCAGTATCTCAGTAGGATGTGGGAAGGACTGCTGAGACTGTACAGCTGCAGGAGTTTGCAGAGTCACAGAGACTGACCCATCAATCTACACTTTATCAGATTATGAATTGGCAAAAAGACACTGGAGTTCATAAACAAGGAAAGTACCTCCGTAAAAACAAGTCGTGCGCACACAAACAATTAGAGACAGACAAGTAAGCAGGCCTGCTAGGTAGAGACGTCAGGATATTACCTATTCATCACTGGAGCTTTGCATTAAAAGGGATTATTCTGATGATTACTGTGGAGTCAGGAAGGATTTTTTTTTACCCCAAAATGGGGTAAATTCACTTCTGCATCGTTGTTTTTTTTTCTCCTCCCTCTGGATCAACAAGGTGGGGTGGAAACAGGCTGAACTGGATAGACATTGTCTTTTTTCAGCCTAACATACTATGTTCTCTTTTCCCTTGTTGTGCACAAGCTCCTCGGACACCTCTTAAGGCCCATTTCCACGCAAAAATAATCTTTCAAACGATTGAAAGTTTTAGCGATCTTTTTGCATAACGTGTTAATGGACACTAATGTCCATTAACACTTTATCATCTTTACTTGCATGTAAATGCACCACCAAGAGCTGTTTGCAGAGCCCAGCCTGTGACTAATCACACACCTGGCTGTGCACACAGCTACATTGTTATCGTAGGGGCTGCCAGCAGAATACAATGTAATCTCCCAACTCCCCAGAAAACACAGCATGCGGTCTGTTGAGAGATACTTTATCTGAATGATGGATTTTAAGTTCACCTTAAAATTTTCATTCAGACGAAAAGTGCACGATGGCAGCGCCTACATGTAATGATTATCGCTCATTTTCGGTCGTTTGAACGAATTTTGAGTGATAATCGTTATGTGTAAATGGGCCATGAGTTAAATACAGACTGAGCGTGGAGAGACGCTGTTTTTTTTGGTGAGTTATCCCTTTCTCTGGGGAAGTTACTTTCTACTGACAGGGCAGTGTAGTGTACAGAAGTTTGTGCATGGAAGTTTCTGGAAGGTTCTGAGTGATCTATGTACTCTCGTACTTATGTGTATTGTTAGTCTGCTTTGTGTTGTGTGAATATGAAGTGTATTGCCTAGCTGCAGCACTGAATGGGTTACTGTCTGGAAATGTAACTTTTGTAAGTCATGTGACCTTATCTTATATATGTGTCTGTAAGGTGCATGAGAGAAAAAAAAAGGGAAAAAGAGAGAGAGTGTTAGTTCCTGTTCTTCTTCTGACTCGGCTAGCATTTTGAGTTTGGCTTTTTGGAGCTGTATGGAGTAGTCTGCCCACATGTGGGTACCTTTAACCTGCACATGGTGAAGATGGAGGAGAAAGAGAGGTGGCCTAGATGCTTTTCCTAGGACCCCTATCCAGACGTGTGCCTGAAGTGTGAGTGACTGGTGGAGTTCTTGTCCTCTTCAGTATTGTTTTCCAGGAGTGGAGCCACACAGATAACCAAGACTGTGGGCAGGTATCACCCTATGTCTGCCTCCCTGTCCTCATCGTTTTATGCTGCCTGCACTGCTGTGTTTTTCTGCAACTGTTTTCATCCACTGTATTTCATGCAAGTTACTTTAAGTAAAGTTCCCGTTGTCGACCGTTCCCGGCAATGGGGTGTTTTCACTATTGCCTGTGTGTGTGGACTTTTTTACATCTACAGCTTCACCACGGAGGAAAGAACAGTGGCGTCACCCGTGGCAACCACAGGACCAAGTAAGCTACAATCCCCATTTAATAGCCTGCCCTCGGGCCCCTGTTCTCCGATTATCCTCTGGATAGAAGACAGTAGTGCCACCGTGACAAGGCCAGACACCAATCCCCACCGTCTCCCAGGCTGAGACCCGACTCATCAGGTAATGGCGGAACCCCTGCAAGGTTCCTACTGGTTGATGCCATTCTAAGTCACATGAGCAAATTTGATGGGCAAAAAGTAATGCTTACGGACCGGGCAGCTCGACTACGTTGTGTTATCCATTTGTATAACGTGATCCTGGAGTTGCGGTGGAGCTAGCCTTGAATGCGTTGGAAGGAGATGCACAAAAGACTCTACTGCGGCCCAAAGCCGAGCATCAGACTGTGGATGGTATTATTAAAGGGGTTCTGTCATTAGAAAAAAAAAATCAGTAATTACCTATTCCTCCATAGGCAGCCTTCTTACCGCATCCTCTGCCCGCTGATCTTCTCCTGGCTCCTCCATTCCCCGGGTCACCTCACCGCAAGCCGTCCGGATCCTCTTCTTCCTGTTATAGAGCGTCCATTCACAGGCATTCTCCTTCCTACAGGTCAGTGTAGCTGGTCAATAGTGATGTAGGAGACCCCCTGTAGTGATGGGGCCTACAGGGGGTCTCCACCACACATGGAGCCTTTAGTACAGGGGGTCTCCACCACACATGGGGCCTTTAGTACAGGGGGTCTCCACCACACATGGGGCCTTTAGTACAGGGGTCTCCACCACACATGGGGCCTTTAGTACAGGGGGTCTCCACCACACATGGGGCCTTTAGTACAGGGGTCTCCACCACACATGGGGCCTTTAGTACAGGGGTCTCCACCACACATGGGGCCTTTAGTACAGGGGGTCTCCACCACACATGGGGCCTTTAGTACAGGGGTCTCCACTACACATGGGGCTTTTAGTACAGGGGTCTCCACCCCATGGGGCTTTTAGTACAGGGGTCTCCACCACATATGGGGCCTTTAGTACAGGTGGTCTCACCACACATTGAGCCTTTAGTACAGGGGGTCTCCACCTCATGGGGCCTTTAATACAGGGGTCTCCCCCACACATGGGGCCTTTAGTACAGGGGGTATTCACCCCACATGGGGCCTCTGGTGTCCCTGCACAACCATGACACTAACCAATAAAGTTACCAGTGAAATAGAAGCTTCCTGCTGTGATTGCTTGCTCAGCGGTCTTATAATAGGCACCATGTGGTAGTATATAATCGGGGTCTTTATGATGTTATGATGCAGATACTGTATACTAGTATTTTGTGGAAAGTATATGGCAATATTATGTGAGCACTGCATATGTAGATACTCCATACAGATATCATGTGAGTGTTATATAGTATTATTATATAGATAGTATATGGTATTATGTGGCAAATATATGGGTAATGTACGGTATTATTATTATGATCCTTTATGTTGGGATTATCTGGGTAGTATATAGTAATTTTACGTGGGATTTCTATGGTGGTATTATATGTCATGATATGGCAGTATTATATAGGCATCTGTGGTTGTGTTATGTGGGTAATTAAGGTACATGGCTTTAATATCCTGGCTGTGTATGGTAAATGTATGTGGATTATATAAGTCAAATACAGGGATATAGTATTGGTCATATATAATATTGGCCATATATAATATTGGCCATATATAGTATTCGTCATATATAGTATTGGTCATATATAATATTGGCCATATATAGTATTGGTCATATATAATATTGGCCATATATAGTATTCGTCATATATAGTATTGGTCATATATAATATTGGTCATATATAGTATTCGTCATATATAGTATTGGTCATATATAATATTGGCCATATATAGTATTGGTCATATATAATATTGGCCATATATAGTATTCGTCATATATAGTATTGGTCATATATAATATTGGTCATATATAGTATTGGTCATATATAGTATTCGTCATATATAGTATTGGTCATATATAATATTGGCCATATATAGTATTGGTCATATATAGTATTGGTCATATATAGTATTGGTCATATATAATATTGGTCATGTTTGGCGGTATTATAGCAGCACATTTTGTGGGCATTGTATGACAGTAATCCAGGAGACCTGCATGTAAAGCCGTGTGTGTTGTGCTGTATATTAGTATTCGGGTCATGGAGTCACATCATTTGCTGCTTGCTCACAGCTCATCTACTCAGGTCTTTCTTCCGGTAACTCCATCATCTCCATATAGCAGGTTCCATGGTGCCCGTAATTCATCCGATGACCCCTCCTGTCAGTCCCAGTACTGGCGCCGGGCGTACATTCGCACTTGCCACACTAAGCTCTTGCTCGGATTAAAGCTTTGAGCCTCTAAAATGCGTCTCCCACGGTCTGTAATACAGAAAACCTCGCGGAGTCTGAAATGTACAAATGGCCAAAACCAGAGGGAAGGAAACTGTCAGCAGTCGGGGCTGTAATTGCCCAGAACACAGTTTATATACACAGACTGTTTAGATGCCCAAAAAGGGCTCCTGATGCAGTGCATGGCGTTTATCACTCCGAGGCGAACGCGTCTGACACGGACGTCAGCGGAGATTCGGTATTATAGTCGTATTATTTACACAAATGGCCTCTAGGAATCGCCGACTGATGAAGAACAAGGAGGAAAATATGTCATGATCTGACAGCCCCAAACACTGATGGCCCCTTTAGTAGAGACCCCCCATCTAGTAGCACGTTGGACTCCTTTGGTCTTCAGATTCGCAGCAATTCATCATGGCGTAGATCACACTTGGTGATTAAATCGTTGTGCAGAAATATCGGCCCCTGCGGACAGGAAGCTTCTTGTAGTTGCTGCAGATTAGATGGCGGTGCTGACATGTTCTGACCAGCTGACAGGAAGGGGTCAGCGATTCATGCTGCTTGCTCCAAATTCTGACCTCCCATCAGCAACAGAAATCTGGATCCATCTGACCAGGAGATGTTTTTCCGCTGCTCAGTGATACAAGTTTTGCGCTCTTTTGCCCGCTGGAGTCTCGTCTTTCTGCTTCTCTTAGACACAATGGCGCTGGAACTGGTCATCTGCTGTTATAGCCCATCCGTGCAGAGGAACGGCGAGTTGTGCGTTCAGACACGTTAGTTGGAGCCCCAGCGTTGTATTCAGCTGACTGTTTAGCCTGTTGGTCAGAACGATTCCTGACATCCTCCTCCGACGCCTTTCATTGAGTTTTTTCCATGGACAGAATCCGCTTTCACTGGATTCCTCAACCATTCTTCGTCATTCTTTGTATACTCTGCGTACCGTTAAAGGAGAAAACCTCCGCTGTTGGCGGTGAGCCCCCGGCTAGTACAGCACCGATGACCGGCCTCGATGGAAGTCCCTCAGATCGCTAGATTTTCCCATCTAGTGTGGATTCACACTGAAACTGATTCGCGGAAAACTTGTCATGTGACTGTATATCGCACTCCGGGATCAAAGAGGGAATTACCATACAGGGAGGCACCAATCGTCAGACGTCCGGGGGCTCTAATAAAGGGGCCAGTCAGTGTATAGTTGGTGGATTTCAGCTCTGGATTAGAATACTTCCTGGTAGGAGGTTGACTTCTGATAACACAATAGTTGGAATTGTATATTGGGCGATCGGAAAAAGAAATGTGTCGCTTGTGTTTAACGGGAGATCAGGGAGTCGAAGGATTCGGCTCCTGATGATTTACTCCAACAACACAGAACTGCAGCGCTGGGTGAGGACAGCAATGATCTGTAACAATGTACAATTATGTACAGCACAGATACAATGTATCAATCCCTGCTGAAACACTGAATTGTATTTAAAGGGGCAGTACCGTAAAAAAATATATGAAGTTTCTGATTCAACTTAAGCAGCAGCAAAAATGTGATTGACCTGTTTGGAGGACCTCAAAGGGGAAAAGGCATTATGCAAATCCACCAAAATGTGGCGCTTCTGTGAATAGAGGGGGGGGGGGGGGGGGGGCTGTAATGGCAGCCATTTTGGTTGTTGAATTTCTTTTTTATTCAGCTGCACTGCTCTAGAGTCACAGTTGATAGTAGGACATTATTGTGGAGTTGCTAGTCTTTCAATTTACTACTAAGTAGATATTGGATAAATGGGCTGTCCAGTTGTAAGCTATTGATGGCCTATCCTCAGGACAGATCATCAATAGTAGAATGGTTGGGTCCATCACTCAGGACCAGCTGTTCGTTGAGCCGGCCCGCTCATGCACTGAGCTGATTACTGCAGGAAGCAGACAGCTCCAGTCTTAAAGCAGTGGCCAGGCTTGGTAATGTAGGCTAAGTTCCCATTGAAGTTAATGGGAACATGGCTTGTAATACCAAGCCTGGCCACTGCAGGGAGAACAGAGCTGTCTGCTTCCTGCAGTAATCAACTCAGTGCACAAACATGCAGGCTTAGTGAACAACTGATTTGCAGGGGATCTGGGCAACCAACCCCAGCCGATCTGCTATTGATGACCTGTCCTGAGGACAACCCCTGAAACCAAAACTTTTTTGCAAAAGTAGGAGCTAAAGTTTAGAATTTGGTCTTTTGGGGCATAAAATATTAAATTGCCTACTGGGTGTTGTAGTACAGTTACATTTTACTTACTCTGACATTATAAAGGCCGAGATTTTCAACCAACCAAATTCTCGCACTAGTGCGCCATTGTCATTGGCATCTAATTACAAGTATTTGCCCCGGGGACCTTCGATTTGGGATGTTCTGCCCATGAAAACAAATTTCGAGCCATAGTCAAGTCCTGAAGTCTGCGGCCAGGTGACCGAGCACTAACGTAATACACCCTGATGGGTTCACTTATTAATGACTCTCTGCCGGACACGAGGCGAGGAGAACTATATGCGCTCAACATGAAAACAAACAAGTCAGTCAGTAAATGGCGCGCAGCCCGTCAATGGCCTCATTATAAAGCGTTTCATGTCGTTTCTGTACATTAGCCAGTGAACTGCTTCTTGTCACTTTTAGTGATGTGAGCGCAATCCCAGACTCCCTTGCTCCTGGGCCGCACTGGTTACCGTAGAAACCTCTTCCTTCCTGAATCCTGACCCTGAGGGGCTCCGGCTCCTGAAGCCCAGGAGGGGGCTTTTTTAAACAGAAAAGTGAAGACAGTTTAATGGCGAGTTTTACAGGTCTGTTCCACCCCGCGAACGCGTGCAGCCGATGAAGGAGCCGTAATGCACACAAGGAATGTATTTCTTTCCATTTCACCGAATCCGAAAGATTTTATTATTTTATATAGGAGTATTATATACAAAAATCACATTATACCGCAAGTGACGGGGCAAATGGGCGGAAAACACCGGCACTGAGAACAAGGTATAGAAACAGGGACCGAGACGCCTGTGCATAGGGGGCAGTATTATAGTAGTTATATTCTTGTACATAGGGGGCAGTATTATAGTAGTTATATTCTTGTACATAGGGGGCAGTATTATAGTAGTTATATTCTTGTACATAGGGGGCAGTATTATAGTAGTTATATTCCTGTACATAGGGGGCAGTATTATAGTAGTTATATTCTTGTACATAGGGGGCAGTATTATAGTAGTTATATTCTTGTACATAGGGGGCAGTATTATAGTAGTTATATTCCTGTACATAGGGGGCAGTATTATAGTAGTTATATTCTTGTGCATAGGGGGCAGTATTATAGTAGTTATATTCTTGTACATAGGGGGCAGTATTATAGTAGTTATATTCTTGTACATAGGGGGCAGTATTATAGTAGTTATATTCTTGTACATAGGGGGCAGTATTATAGTAGTTATATTCTTGTACATAGGAGCAGTATTATAGTAGTTATATTCTTGTACATAGGGGGCAGTATTATAGTAGTTATATTCTTGTAAATAGGAGCAGTATTATAGTAGTTATATTCTTGTACATAGGGGGCAGTATTATAGTAGTTATATTCTTGTACATAGGAGCAGTATTATAGTAGTTATATTCTTGTACATGTGGGGCAGTATTATAGTAGTTATATTCTTGTACATAGGGGGCAGTATTATAGTAGTTATATTCTTGTGCATAGGGGGCAGTATTATAGTAGTTATATTCTTGTACATAGGGGGCAGTATTATAGTATTTATATTCTTGTACATAGGGGGTAGTATTATAGTAGTTATATTCTTGTACATAGCGGCAGTATTATAGTAGTTATATTCTTGTACATAGGAGGCAGTATTATAGTAGTTATATTCTTGTACATAGGGACAGTATTATAGTAGTTATATTCTTGTACATAGGGAGCAGTATTATAGTAGTTATATTCTTGTACATAGGAGCAGTATTATAGTAGCTATATTCTTGTACATAGGGGGCAGTATTATAGTAGGCATATTCTTGTACATAGGGGGCAGTATTATAGTAGTTATATTCTTGTACATAGGAGGCAGTATTATAGTAGTTATATTCTTGTATATAGGGGGCAGTATTATAGTAGTTATATTCCTGTACATAGGGGGGCAGTATTATAGTAGTTATATTCTTGTACATAGGAGGCAGAATTATAGTAGTTTATTCTTGTACATAGGGGTCAGTATTATAGTAGTTATATTCTTGTACATAGGGGGCAGTATTATAGTAGTTATATTCTTGTACATAGGAGGCAGTATTATAGTAGTTATATTCTTGTACATAGGGAGCAGTATTATAGTAGGTATATTCTTGTACATAGGGGGCAGTATTATAGTAGTTATATTCTTGTACATAGGAGGCAGTATTATAGTAGTTATATTCTTGTACATAGGGGGCAGTATTATAGTAGGTATATTCTTGTATATAGGGGGCAGTATTATAGTAGTTATATTCCTGTACATAGGGGGGCAGTAATATAGTAGTTATATTCTTGTACATAGGAGGCAGAATTATAGTAGTTTTATTCTTGTACATAGGGGTCAGTATTATAGCAGTTATATTCTTGTACATAGGGGGCAGTATTATAGTAGTTATATTCTTGTACATAGGGGGCAGTATTATAGTAGTTATATTCTTGTACATAGGAGGCAGTATTATAGTAGTTATATTCTTGTACATAGGAGGCAGTATTATAGTAGTTATATTCTTGTACATAGGGGGCAGTATTATAGTAGTTATATTCTTGTACATAGGGGTCAGTATTATATTAGTTATATTCTTGTTCATAAGGGGCAGTATTATAGTAGTTATATTCTTGTACATAGGGGGCAGTATTATAGTAGTTATATTCTTGTACATAGGCAGCAGTATTATAGTAGTTATATTCTTGTACATAGGGGGCAGTATTATAGTAGTTATATTCTTGTACATAGGGGGCAGTATTATAGTAGTTATATTCTTGTACATAGAGGGCAGTATTATAGTAGTTATATTCTTGTACATAGGGAGCAGTATTATAGTAGTTATATTCTTGTACATAGAGGGCAGTATTATAGTAGTTATATTCTTGTACATAGGGGGCAGTATTATAGTAGTTATATTCTTGTACATAGGGGACAGTATTATAGTAGTTATATTCTTGTACATAGAGGGCAGTATTATAGTAGTTATATTCTTGTATATAGAGGGCAGTATTATAGCAGTTATATTCTTGTACATAGGGGGTAGTATTATAGTAGTTATATTCTTGTACATACTGGTCAGTATTATATTAGTTATATTCTTGTTCATAAGGGGCAGTATTATAGTAGTTATATTCTTGTACATAGGGAGCAGTATTATAGTAGTTATATTCTTGTACATAGGGGGCAGTATTATAGTAGTTATATTCTTGTACATATGGGGTAGTATTATAGTAGCTATATTCTTGTACATATGGGGTAGTATTATAGTAGTTATATTCTTGTACATAGGGGCAGTATTATAGTAGTTATATTCTTGTACATATGGGGTAGTATTATAGTAGCTATATTCTTGTACATAGGTGCAGTATTATAGTAGTTATATTCTTGTACATAGGGGGCAGTATTATAGTAGTTATAGTCTTGTACATAGGAGGCAGTATTATAGTAGCTATATTCTTGTACATAGGGGGCAGTATTATAGTAGTTATATTCTTGTACATAGGAGCAGTATTATAGTAGTTATATTCTTGTACATAGGGGTCAGTATTATATTAGTTATATTCTTGTTCATAAGGGGCAGTATTATAGTAGTTATATTCTTGTACATAGAGGGCAGTATTATAGTAGTTATATTCTTGTACATAGGGAGCAGTATTATAGTAGTTATATTCTTGTACATATGGGGTAGTATTATAGTAGCTATATTCTTGTACATAGGGGGCAGTATTATAGTAGTTATATTCTTGTACATAGGGGGCAGTATTATAGTAGCTATATTCTTGTACATAGGGGGCAGTATTATAGTAGTTATATTCTTGTACATAGGAGCAGTATTATAGTAGTTATATTCTTGTACATAGGAGGCAGTATTATAGTAGTTATATTCTTGTACATGGGGGGCAGTATTATAGTAGTTATATTCTTGTACATAGGGAGCAGTATTATAGTAGTTATATTCTTGTACATAGGGAGCAGTATTATAGTAGTTATATTCTTGTAAATAGGAGCAGTATTATAGTAGTTATATTCTTGTATATAGGGGACAGTATTATAGTAGTTATATTCTTGTACATAGGGGGCAGTATTATAGTAGTTATATTCTTGTACATAGGGGGCAGTATTATAGTAGTTATATTCTTGTACATAGGGGACAGTATTATAGTAGTTATATTCTTGTACATAGGAGCAGTATTATAGTAGTTATATTCTTGTACATAGGGGGCAGTATTATAGTAGTTATATTCTTGTACATAGGGAGCAGTATTATAGTAGGTATATTCTTGTACATAGAGAGCAGTATTATAGTAGTTATATTCCTGTACATAGGGGGCAGTTTTATAGTAGGTATATTCTTGTACATAGGAGGTAGTATTATAGTAGTTATATTCTTGTACATAGGGGGCAGTATTATAGTAGTTATATTCTTGTACATAAGGGGCAGTATTATAGTAGTTATATTCTTGTACATAGGGGGCAGTATTATAGTAGTTATATTCTTGTACAGAGGAGCAGTATTATAGTAGTTATATTCTTGTACATAGGGGGCAGTATTATAGTAGTTATATTCTTGTACATAGGAGGCAGTATTATAGTAGTTATATTCTTGTACATAGGAGGCAGTATTATAGTAGTTATATTCTTGTACATAGGGGGCAGTATTATAGTAGTTATATTCTTGTACATAGGGGTCAGTATTATATTAGTTATATTCTTGTTCATAAGGGGCAGTATTATAGTAGTTATATTCTTGTACATAGGGGGCAGTATTATAGTAGTTATATTCTTGTACATAGGGAGCAGTATTATAGTAGTTATATTCTTGTACATAGGGAGCAGTATTATAGTAGTTATATTCTTGTAAATAGGAGCAGTATTATAGTAGTTATATTCTTGTATATAGGGGACAGTAATATAGTAGTTATATTCTTGTACATAGGGGGCAGTATTATAGTAGTTATATTCTTGTACATAGGGGGCAGTATTATAGTAGTTATATTCTTGTACATAGGGGACAGTATTATAGTAGGTATATTCTTGTACATAGGGGGCAGTATTATAGTAGTTATATTCTTGTACATAGGGAGCAGTATTATAGTAGGTATATTCTTGTACATAGAGAGCAGTATTATAGTAGTTATATTCCTGTACATAGGGGGCAGTTTTATAGTAGGTATATTCTTGTACATAGGAGGTAGTATTATAGTAGTTATATTCTTGTACATAGGGGGCAGTATTATAGTAGTTATATTCTTGTACATAAGGGGCAGTATTATAGTAGTTATATTCTTGTACATAGGGGGCAGTATTATAGTAGTTATATTCTTGTACAGAGGAGCAGTATTATAGTAGTTATATTCTTGTACATAGGGGGCAGTATTATAGTAGTTATATTCTTGTACATAGGAGGCAGTATTATAGTAGTTATATTCTTGTACATAGGAGGCAGTATTATAGTAGTTATATTCTTGTACATAGGGGGCAGTATTATAGTAGTTATATTCTTGTACATAGGGGTCAGTATTATATTAGTTATATTCTTGTTCATAAGGGGCAGTATTATAGTAGTTATATTCTTGTACATAGGGGGCAGTATTATAGTAGTTATATTCTTGTACATAGGGAGCAGTATTATAGTAGTTATATTCTTGTACATAGGGGGCAGTATTATAGTAGTTATATTCTTGTACATAGGGGGCAGTATTATAGTAGTTATATTCTTGTACATAGAGGGGAAGTATTATAGTAGTTATATTCTTGTACATAGGGAGCAGTATTATAGTAGTTATATTCTTGTACATAGAGGGCAGTATTATAGTAGTTATATTCTTGTACATAGGGGGCAGTATTATAGTAGTTATATTCTTGTACATAGGGGACAGTATTATAGTAGTTATATTCTTGTACATAGAGGGCAGTATTATAGTAGTTATATTCTTGTATATAGAGGGCAGTATTATAGCAGTTATATTCTTGTACATAGGGGGTAGTATTATAGTAGTTATATTCTTGTACATAGGGGTCAGTATTATATTAGTTATATTCTTGTTCATAAGGGGCAGTATTATAGTAGTTATATTCTTGTACATAGGGGGCAGTATTATAGTAGTTATATTCTTGTACATATGGGGTAGTATTATAGTAGCTATATTCTTGTACATATGGGGTAGTATTATAGTAGTTATATTCTTGTACATAGGGGGCAGTATTATAGTAGTAATATTCTTGTACATATGGGGTAGTATTATAGCAGCTATATTCTTGTACATAGGTGCAGTATTATAGTAGTTATATTCTTGTACATAGGGGGCAGTATTATAGTAGTTATAGTCTTGTACGTAGGAGGCAGTATTATAGTAGCTATATTCTTGTACATAGGGGGCAGTATTATAGTAGTTATATTCTTGTACATAGGAGCAGTATTATAGTAGTTATATTCTTGTACATAGGGGTCAGTATTATATTAGTTATATTCTTGTTCATAAGGGGCAGTATTATAGTAGTTATATTCTTGTACATACAGGGCAGTATTATAGTAGTTATATTCTTGTACATAGGGAGCAGTATTATAGTAGTTATATTCTTGTACATATGGGGTAGTATTATAGTAGCTATATTCTTGTACATAGGGGGCAGTATTATAGTAGTTATATTCTTGTACATAGGGGGCAGTATTATAGTAGCTATATTCTTGTACATAGGGGGCAGTATTATAGTAGTTATATTCTTGTACATAGGAGCAGTATTATAGTAGTTATATTCTTGTACATAGGAGGCAGTATTATAGTAGATATATTCTTGTACATGGTGGGCAGTATTATAGTAGTTATATTCTTGTACATAGGGAGCAGTATTATAGTAGTTATATTCTTGTACATAGGGAGCAGTATTATAGTAGTTATATTCTTGTAAATAGGAGCAGTATTATAGTAGTTATATTCTTGTATATAGGGGACAGTATTATAGTAGTTATATTCTTGTACATAGGGGGCAGTATTATAGTAGTTATATTCTTGTACATAGGGGGCAGTATTATAGTAGTTATATTCTTGTACATAGGGGACAGTATTATAGTAGTTATATTCTTGTACATAGGAGCAGTATTATAGTAGTTATATTCTTGTACATAGGGGGCAGTATTATAGTAGTTATATTCTTGTACATAGGGAGCAGTATTATAGTAGGTATATTCTTGTACATAGAGAGCAGTATTATAGTAGTTATATTCCTGTACATAGGGGGCAGTTTTATAGTAGGTATATTCTTGTACATAGGAGGTAGTATTATAGTAGTTATATTCTTGTACATAGGGGGCAGTATTATAGTAGTTATATTCTTGTACATAAGGGGCAGTATTATAGTAGTTATATTCTTGTACATAGGGGGCAGTATTATAGTAGTTATATTCTTGTACAGAGGAGCAGTATTATAGTAGTTATATTCTTGTACATAGGGGGCAGTATTATAGTAGTTATATTCTTGTACATAGGAGGCAGTATTATAATAGTTATATTCTTGTACATAGGAGGCAGTATTATAGTAGCTATATTCTTGTACATAGGGGGCAGTATTATAGTAGTTATATTCTTGTACATAGGAGCAGTATTATAGTAGTTATATTCTTGTACATAGGGGTCAGTATTATATTAGTTATATTCTTGTTCATAAGGGGCAGTATTATAGTAGTTATATTCTTGTACATACAGGGCAGTATTATAGTAGTTATATTCTTGTACATAGGGAGCAGTATTATAGTAGTTATATTCTTGTACATATGGGGTAGTATTATAGTAGCTATATTCTTGTACATAGGGGGCAGTATTATAGTAGTTATATTCTTGTACATAGGGGGCAGTATTATAGTAGCTATATTCTTGTACATAGGGGGCAGTATTATAGTAGTTATATTCTTGTACATAGGAGCAGTATTATAGTAGTTATATTCTTGTACATAGGAGGCAGTATTATAGTAGATATATTCTTGTACATGGTGGGCAGTATTATAGTAGTTATATTCTTGTACATAGGGAGCAGTATTATAGTAGTTATATTCTTGTACATAGGGAGCAGTATTATAGTAGTTATATTCTTGTAAATAGGAGCAGTATTATAGTAGTTATATTCTTGTATATAGGGGACAGTATTATAGTAGTTATATTCTTGTACATAGGGGGCAGTATTATAGTAGTTATATTCTTGTACATAGGGGGCAGTATTATAGTAGTTATATTCTTGTACATAGGGGACAGTATTATAGTAGTTATATTCTTGTACATAGGAGCAGTATTATAGTAGTTATATTCTTGTACATAGGGGGCAGTATTATAGTAGTTATATTCTTGTACATAGGGAGCAGTATTATAGTAGGTATATTCTTGTACATAGAGAGCAGTATTATAGTAGTTATATTCCTGTACATAGGGGGCAGTTTTATAGTAGGTATATTCTTGTACATAGGAGGTAGTATTATAGTAGTTATATTCTTGTACATAGGGGGCAGTATTATAGTAGTTATATTCTTGTACATAAGGGGCAGTATTATAGTAGTTATATTCTTGTACATAGGGGGCAGTATTATAGTAGTTATATTCTTGTACAGAGGAGCAGTATTATAGTAGTTATATTCTTGTACATAGGGGGCAGTATTATAGTAGTTATATTCTTGTACATAGGAGGCAGTATTATAATAGTTATATTCTTGTACATAGGAGGCAGTATTATAGTAGTTATATTCTTGTATATAGGGGGCAGTATTATAGTAGTTATATTCTTGTATATAGGGGGCAGTATTATAGTAGTTATATTCTTGTATATAGGGGGCAGTATTATAGTAGTTATATTCTTGTACATAGGGGGCAGTATTATAGTAGTTATATTCTTGTATATAGGGGACAGTATTATAGTAGTTATATTCTCGTACATAGGGGTCAGTATTATAGTAGTTATATTCTTGTACATAAGGGGCATTATTATAGTAGTTATATTCTTGTACATAGGGGGCAGTTTTATATTAGTTATATTCTTGTACATAGGAGGCAGTATTATAGTAGTTATATTCTTGTACATAGGAGGCAGTATTATAATAGTTATATTCTTGTACATAGGAGCCAGTATTATAGTAGTTATATGCTTGTACATAGGGGTCAGTATTATATTAGTTATATTCTTGTACATAGGAGCCAGTATTATAGTAGTTATATGCTTGTACATAGGGGCAGTATTATAGTAGTTATATTCTTGTACATAGGGGGCAGTTTTATAGTAGTTATATTCTTGTGCATAGGAGCAGTATTATAGTAGTTATATTCTTGTACACAGGGGGCAGTATTATAGTAGTTATATTCTTGTACATAGGAGCAGTATTATAGTAGTTATATTCTTGTACATAGGGGGCAGTATTATAGTAGTTATATTCTTGTACATAGGGGGCAGTATTATAGTAGTTATATTCTTGTACACATGGGGCAGTGTTATAGTAGTTATATTCTTGTACATGGGGGGCAGTATTATAGTAGTTATATTCTTGTACATAGGGGACAGTATTATAGTAGTTATATTCTTGTACACAGGGGGCAGTATTATAGTAGTTATATTCTTGTACATAGGGGACAGTATTATAGTAGTTATATTCTTGTACACAGGGGGCAGTATTATAGTAGTTATATTCTTGTACACAGGGGGCAGTATTATAGTAGTTATATTCTTGTACACAGGGGGCAGTATTATAGTAGTTATATTCTTGTACATAGGGGGCAGTATTATAGTAGTTATATTCTTGTACACATGGGGCAGTATTATAGTAGTTATATTCTTGTACATAGGGGGCGGTATTATAGTAGTTATATTCTTGTACATAGGGGGCAGTATTATAGTAGTTATATTCTTGTACATAGGGGGCAGTATTATAGTAGTTATATTCTTGTACATAGGGGCAGTATTATAGCAGTTATATTCTTGTACATAGGGGGCAGTATTATAGTAGTTATATTCTTGTACATAGGAGGCAGTATTATAATAGTTATATTCTTGTACATAGGAGCCAGTATTATAGTAGTTATATGCTTGTACATAGGGGGCAGTATTATAGTAGTTATATTCTTGTACATAGGGGGCAGTTTTATAGTAGTTATCTTCTTGTGCATAGGAGCAGTATTATAGTAGTTATATTCTTGTACACAGGGGGCAGTATTATAGTAGTTATATTCTTGTACATAGGGGGCAGTATTATAGTAGTTATATTCTTGTACACATGGGGCAGTATTATAGTAGTTATATTCTTGTACATGGGGGACAGTATTATAGTAGTTATATTCTTGTACACAGGGGGCAGTATTATAGCAGTTATATTCTTGTACACAGGGGGCAGTATTATAGTAGTTATATTCTTGTACATAGGGGGCAGTATTATAGTAGTTATATTCTTGTACACATGGGGCAGTATTATAGTAGTTATATTCTTGTACATAGGGGGCGGTATTATAGTAGTTATATTCTTGTACATAGGGGGCAGTATTATAGTAGTTATATTCTTGTACATAGGGGGCAGTATTATAGTAGTTATATTCTTGTACATAGGGGCAGTATTATAGCAGTTATATTCTTGTACATAGGGGGCAGTATTATAGTAGTTATATTCTTGTACATAGAGGGCAGTATTATAGTAGTGTTTTTCTTGTACGTAGGATCAGTATCATAGTAGTTATGTTTTTGTCCTGACTGGTCAAAGTACCCATGAGAGTCTCTAGTTGTGTGTGTTTCCTTTACCTTTGGAAGTGATATCCCTAGGATGCACTATGTGAAGAATAGTATGTGAGGAATACAAGCATGTGGAGGCTACACTAACACTATTCTAGTGTTCCTGTCTTGCGCTGATGCTACAGGACTAATCACAGGTCTTCTGGGTCTGGGAGGAGGAGCTACACAATATATGGCAGCGGGTTTTTAATATGACGACTGGTCTGTATGGGGACTTTTCTATAAACTCTAATATTTTCATTACATTCTTGCAGTAGGGTTTGCCCCTACCTCTGATGTCTTCTGATGTTTCTTTACTTGTTGATTATTAGAATGGACTGAAGACGCGATGAGACGCTTATAAGGTGATTTTACGAACCAGATGTTATCAGAAGAGAGAGATTCCACAGATTTACAACAACGGATTCAATTACATTTGTGCCTGACGCGTTTCGTGGCTTCTCATGTATCTGCTTTGTCATATCTAATAACAGAGACCTGTGTTCTTTTATTAACTCCTCCAGGGGTCAGGAGGCCGCGTTCAGGTGAAAATGCGAAATAAGGTGGGGGAGAGGCTGTATTTATAGTCTTGTGGGTGGCCGCAGGGTCCCAAAGAGTTCACTGAAAACAATGGGATTTCGAAGGGAACGCCAAAAGATAGAACATGCTGCGATTTTTGTGAATAAGTCTATCTAAAAGAATGGAGTTTATATCAGCGCAAGTTTTGTGCGTCTCGCAGTGCACAAAACGCATGTGAAATTCTCCTGCCATGTGAATAAGCCCTTAAAACACTATGTGCGGGTCTGAAGACCATTAGTGGGGTTAGTAAAAAGGCATATTGCGGTCTCTAATGAGTTAAAGCTACGGATTAGCTGTTACAGAACAGCCAAATCACAGACCGGTCGTATGCAACTCGCAGTCGTACACGCCTTGCACTGCAGTCTATGATGGCAAAGTCACGTGCGACTTGTAAACTGCGACAAAAACTCCAAAAATATTTGCATTTTTGCGACTCTCGTGCTGCGGTTGTGTCCGGTTGTAGATTACAGAGGGACCTTCTTAACAGTGCGATGTCCGTGTCGCGCGACGAGTCGCTGTGCAGCCTCAGCCATAGACTGTAATGCAAGTTGTGTGCGACGGACTTATCTGCAACCTTTCTGCTCCGTTTTATTGGAGAGCCTTCATACTAGATGGAATTGTGCGCAGGTCGCGGTGCAGATGCGGATTCTGTCAATTCATGCAGATTTTGCTGTGTTTATACAGAATTGCAGAATTTCTTAATGTTCTTTTCTGCAAACTTTAATTGCGACATTCCGACATTTCCGCGAGACGCACTAACAGTTCTGCGGTAGAACGCTTCTCGCTGCGGAATTTAATCTTGTGGTTTTGAGGTAAGGAGGAGCGGATTTTAAGAAATGCGAAATTAAAAAAAAACCCGTAATGATAACATTGTGACGCAGAAACGTCCACGCGGACTAATTCTGTCTCACATGTAGCTAAACAAGCTAAAGTGAAGCTCCTATACAGCGGTGCCGCAGCAGACTGCAGACGGGTCGCGTGCGGTTTAGGTCACGTGACTTCTCTACGCCTTCGCTTCGTACAGTACCTCTAGTCTAATAAATGAAGGTAAAGTATAGATTACCAAACTAATTGATAAATGAGACGGTTCTGCGGCTGATATTAGATACATTCTGCTGCAGAGCGTATCCAACAAGTGTATCTAAGCAGCAATAAAATAGAGGCATTCTCTGGTAATGAATCTATAGATCAGCACAGATCACTGCGGCGGGACTTCTCATCCACCGGTAGCGTTTGGGGGGTGATAAGTGACGCCAGGTGGGAATGTAGGGTCAGGGATCGGCACTTCTCTGTATCTGGGATTAAAAAGTCATCAGGAACCCGTGCAGCGAGGGAGGTATCCATGACGCGTATCTCAGCACGACGTGCGCTATGCTGAATGTTCACCCTAATATCTAATGATCATCGTTGCCCTCGCTGGTAGTTCAGATACTAAGCAAACAAGCAAGCGTATATTATAATAGTAAGTAACCCAACACATGGGGGGGCAGCGGCTGCCGAGGCCTGTAGAACATTGGGCCGTCCCTCTCAGCCGCGCCTCAAATGCTGAAGCTCCTGGTTTGGTTTTTTGTGGACCAACAGTCTATATCAGAGCTTTACTGAGAAAATGGGTTCAACCTAAATCTCCTGGTTGTTGAATAGAATGCTAGAAAACGGTGAAGACTGACAACTGCAGAGGGAGGGAATAGAGGAGAGGAAGGAAGTTCTGGGGAAAATTTAGATTTGTAAATACTTGCCAACTTTTAAGAAAAGGCATTAAGGATATTGTTAAACGTAGCTTGTGTGGCGGGGGGCGCAAAAAACAGATACTTACTGCATACCCCCTAAAAGTCATACAAACCACAGACTCCTAATCCCTAAACTAATACAGACACCAGACCAGGTCCCCTAAAAACAGACCCCCTATACAAATAGAGGAGCCAGACCAGGTCCCCTAAAGACTACAGATCAGGTCTACTTAAGCACTAAAAGACTACAGATCAGGTCCCTTAAGCAAATACCAAACCCAGACCCTCTAAACAGATAGGGACCCCAGACCAGACCCCTAAACAAATATAGACCTGAGTCCAGACTGACTAAATACAGACTCCAGACCCATAAAATACAAACCCTAAACCATAACCTCTAACAGAGACCCCTTACTACACCCCCTAATACTGACCCCAGACTGTGCCCTATACAACTACAGACCCCTTAATACAAACCCCAGACCCTCTAAACAAATACAAACCTGAGACTATATTCTTTAACTACAGACCCCTGACCTCTAATATATAGACACCAGAATAGTGTCCCAAAGTACATACTCCCTAAAAATGGCAGATACGAACCTCTAAACAACGTGGACCCCAGATCAGACTCCCTAATACAGACCCTAAGTACATACCCTTAAGCAAATGCAGACTTGAGACCATACCCTCCAAATACTGACCCCATACCATTACCTCTTATACAGACCCCATAATAGACCCCCTAATAGTGACCCAGACCACATCCTAAACAAATACCGAGGGATGTGCGGTCTGGCTCTTCTTCATATGGTTCCATCTGTAAGCTCCCTCTTTTTCTTGGTTCTGGCACCCCAACACATTTGGTCCAGAGACTGCAGAAGGTGATTTGCCCACCTGGGTCTCAGTCTAGTTTCTGGGGTTATGAGGGCACTTAGCCCCGGATGGCTGGTCACACGATGCGGCGCGTCATGGCGGCCCCCGGTGTCAGTGAGGTACGTGACCTAGAGCCGTTGGGGTTGAGGCTAGAAGTGGTCACAGGTTCGCGTGTGTTGTAGTGGTAGGAGTCGCCATGCGTGCTGCGCCCAGTAGTGTAGGGACCCACTAATAGAGGTCCCTGTGACGTGGCTTGTGGGCCTATACAAGCTTCTGTGGTGTGGGGTTTGGTCCATATCAGCCTAAGAGGGTGACAACACACAGTATATATTTATATCTGGTTCTATATACAATTGTTGATGATTGCAGGTTTTACCGTGACACGGGACATTGGTTTATGGTCCCTGATGAGCCCCTTGATACAATAACTTTATACTATATTTTTGTCGTTTGGAGAACCAATACTAGAGCAACGAAAATATATATATATCCCCCAGTTGGATCAGATCTCTTTTTATCCTGACCCTCACTATTGTATACCCCCCATCCTCTTTTTAATTAGGGTGAGGTAGGATTACATTCCTGTGCGGGGTTGTCCTTTTCAGGGCGGTCACTCCGCTATACAGGTTAGTGCTTGGGACGGATTAGGGTGCAAATAGGTTTTTTATTAGAAAGACTAACAGTTCTGTTTTCTTACATGGTGCCGCCCTTCTGTGAGTCGTAGTATGTTGTAGATGTGGAGTTTTCATCTCTACTAATAGCCTGTATGTTCGCGCAGCGCGGCGGATAATATATACTTTACATTTCCCGGATTTCTCAGCTTTTCCTGCTGTAAGTGCAGTTTTTCACATGCACATACTTTACGACCCCATAGGCTTTAATGACAGTCCGTCCGTCCGCGGGTAATCCTGCGGGACAGCGGCGCTGCATCTCCTTCCAAACCAAAATGAAATCACACATTTTCCCTAATTACTTTACCATGAGGGGCTGAGCGCCCCTGCCAGGACGGAGCCCGCGCTGCCCGATGGTGAATGGATGGAGGACGCAGCGAAGGATGACAGGTAGTTTATAAAGACAGAACAAAGGAAAAACCTGAAACCTCCCGGGCAAAAATAAGGATTGCATCACCGCAAAAGTGGAAAATTCTGTATTTTACTCCATCCACAACGAGAGCTGCAAGAGACCTGCAGTCATACACACAGCTGTGAAGGTCTACACTGGAAAAGGAGACCAGCAGAATGCAGCTCTCGGTGTGAATGGAGTAGAAGATGGGACATAACTCACTTTATATTACATGCAGATGTGGGAGCTAGAATATTAGAACATTGCTAATCAAAAGTGAAAACTAGGGTGCTGAATATAGGGGCTCCCAAAGTGGGCACTGTACATGATGACTCTATAGCTGTAGCACTGTATATGGAGGTTCTCTATAGTTGGGCATTGTATACAGGGGCTCTCTACCGTTTGGGCATTGTATATGAAGGTTCTCTATAGTTGGCACAGGGTATGATGACTCTATAGCTTTAGCACTGTATATGGGGGCTTTCTATAGTTGGGCATTGTATATGGAGGTTCTTTATAGTTAGGCACTATGTATAGGGACTCTATATAGTGCGGCACTGTAAATGATGACTCTATAGCTGGGCACTATATATGGGGGCTTACTATAGTTAAGATGGAAGAGGTAATAGTCATTTGCTTTAGGCCCAATGTCCATGGGTGGATTTGATTTGCGGAATTCGCACAGGTCACCAGCGCAGAAGATCCCCAATTCAAAGTGCCCATAGGGGAGCATTGGCATCCGCAAATGAATTTAAGCATACAGATTTGATTTGCGGACCACTTGGTGCAGAAAACAAATCGCAGCCGCTCCTTCTCAGTGCGGATTCCATGCAGACGGGCTCAATAGAAGTCAATGGATGCGGATGATCCGCAGCGCATCCGCAAATGCAATTGCGGATACACTGCAAATTTGAAGGTTAAAATCAATTAAGCCCAATGCCCACGGGGGGATTTCCCACGCCTCTAGCCGCCCATACGAAACTGCGGCATCTGCAACTGAATTAAACCCTGCAGATTTGATTTCTAGGTGCTTTGCGGATGCTCCATGCGGATCTAAAATCGCAGCATGCTTCATTTTATCGTGGATGTGGCACAATTCACCTCTTTTCACGGTCACCTGCAAGCCATTTCAAAGTCATTTTTAAGATGATTCGCAGTGCCCCCAGACTTTTGGGGGGTGTTGGGACCATTGGATGAGGGCACACAAGGCGACTGGGCTCAGGACCCCCTACAGACCACCAGAAGAGAGGAGTGTCTGACCAGACTGTTAGGGGGTGTTGGGACCAGTGGATGGGGGCACACAAGGTGACCGGGCTCAGGATGCCCCCTACAGACCCCCAGTAGAGAGGAATGTCTGATCGTCCAAGAAGCACCAGAAGCTCCAACTGTTCCATTTTCTACCATCCAGAGACAGGGGGCGGCATTGTTACACCCCTCTGTCTGTCTGAACCATTTCCAGGCGTTTGGCTCAGGGACATTTGGTCTTATGGCCCCTCTTACATGTTCAGCCTCTGAAACGCACCGAAATTTGTGACAGAACTGGACGCTACCGAGGGGAACCAGGTTGTCTTCAGCAGTGAATCCAGGTGTAGTTTGGACACTAATGACAATGGCCATGATCGTGTCTGGAGACCTCGGGGTGAGTGCACCAATCCTGCCTTTGCTTTGGAGCAGCACACTGCCCTCTGCTGGTGTGATGTTCTGGGCGGCTATCCCATACAACCGTCGGTCCCCTCTAGTAGTGGACAGGGGACAATGACAGCTCAGCGATATGTTCAGGATATCCTGCAGCCACAGGTGTTCCTCTCATGGCGGCTTCCAAGAGGCAGCAAAATAATGCTCGGCTGCACACAACAGGGTACTAGAGCCTCCATGCCTATCCGTATCACATCTTGTATCCAAGCTAGAGGCGGTACAACAGGGTACTAGAGCCTCTATGCCCCCCGTATCACATATTGTATCCAAGCTAGAGGTGGTACAACAGGGTACTAGAGCCTCCATGCCTGTCTGTATCACTTCTTGTATCCAAGCTAGAGGTGGTGCAACAGGGTACTAGAGCCTCCATGCCCCTGTATCACATCTTGTATCCAAGCTAGAGGCAGTACAACAGGGTACTAGAACCTCCATGCCCACCTGTATCACATCTTGTATCCAAGCTAGAGGCAGTACAACAGGGTACTAGAGCCTCCATACCTGTCTGTATCACTTCTTGTATCCAAGCTAGAGGCGGTACAACAGGGTACTAGAGCCTTCATGCCCACCCGTATCACATCTTGTATCCAAGCTAGAGGTGGTACAACAGGGTACTAGAGCCTTCATGCCCACCCGTATCACATCTTGTATCCAAGCTAGAGGCGGTACAACAGGGTACTAGAGCCTCCATGCCTGTCTGTATCACTTCTTGTATCCAAGCTAGAGGTGGTGCAACAGGATACTAAAGCCTCCATGCCCCCCGTATCACATCTTGTATCCAAGCTAGAGGTGGTACAACAGGGTACTAGAGCCTCCATGCCCCTGTATCACATCTTGTATCCAAGCTAGAGGCAGTACAACAGGGTACTAGAGCCTTCATGCCCATCCGTATCACATCTTGTATCCAAGCTAGAGGCGGTACAACAGGGTACTAGAGCCTCCATGCCCACCCGTATCACATCTTGTATCCAAGCTAGAGGCGGTACAACAGGGTACTAGAGCCTCCATGCCCACCCGTATCACATCTTGTATCCAAGCTAGAGGCAGTACAACAGGGTACTAGAGCCTTCATGCCCACCCGTATCACATCTTGTATCCAAGCTAGAGGCGGTACAACAGGGTACTAGAGCCTCCATGCCTGTCTGTATCACTTCTTGTATCCAAGCTAGAGGTGGTGCAACAGGATACTAAAGCCTCCATGCCCCCCGTATCACATCTTGTATCCAAGCTAGAGGCAGTACAACAGGGTACTAGAGCCTTCATGCCCACCCGTATCACATCTTGTATCCAAGCTAGAGGCGGTACAAAAGGGTACTAGAGCCTCCATGCCCACCCGTATCACATCTTGTATCCAAGCTAGAGGCGGTACAACAGGGTACTAGAGCCTCCATGCCCACCCGTATCACATCTTGTATCCAAGCTAGAGGCAGTACAACAGGGTACTAGAGCCTTCATGCCCACCCGTATCACATCTTGTATCCAAGTTAGAGGCGGTACAACAGGGTACTAGAGCCTCCATGCCCACCCGTATCACATCTTGTATCCAAGCTAGAGGCGGTACAACAGGGTACTAGAGCCTCCATGCCCCCTGTATCACATCTTGTATCCAAGCTAGAGGCAGTACAACAGGGTACTAGAGCCTT
The DNA here is from genome assembly GCA_035609135.1 of Eleutherodactylus coqui. Lineage (NCBI taxonomy): Eukaryota > Metazoa > Chordata > Amphibia > Anura > Eleutherodactylidae > Eleutherodactylus > Eleutherodactylus coqui. Next base: position 306,180,454 of record CM069407.1, read on the forward strand.
CATGCCCGCCAGTATCACATCTTGTATCCAAGCTAGAGGCGGTACAACAGGGTACTAGAGCCTCCATGCCCCCTGTATCACATCTTGTATCCAAGCTAGAGGCAGTACAACAGGGTACTAGAGCCTTCATGCCCACCCGTATCACATCTTGTATCCAAGCTAGAGGCGGTACAGCAGGGTACTAGAGCTTCTTTCTAGGGGAGGATGTTACTGGCAATGCTTGTGTATATACATAGTAGTAAGGCCCGCTGCCATAGGATTGCATGCACACAGCCACGATTTGTCTACGTGAAATCGCAGAGGCGCGCACAGAAATGTCAGTAGTGACGGGCCGGCAACCAGCACATAGCAGAGACGGAAGACGTCGGGAGCGCGTGAGCCGCAGGCCTCTGCAGGGGCACAGGTCCACATTCCGCCGCGAGAATTCTCGCAGTCGGACCCGACTCGGCCGCCTGCAGGTGGCTTAATTATCAGGAAATGATAGTAGCAGTGTTTCCGCCACACTGCTCTGCTACATACATTCTTCATACAATAGGGATCAAAAGCAGCACAGCAGTCACTGATCCCCCTCTGGTCATGTGACCCTGGACTCCTGCCACACAGGTGACTGGTCACATGACAGGTCTTATAAGCACACGGCTGCTGTAGGTGTTTGTTAGTATTCCATCCCCTGGAATACTAACGATTACCTAGCCGGACAGCAGCCGTGTGCGTACTGGACCTGTGATGATGTCATTGTCATGTGATCAGGGGCGGAGCATGTAACTCACTCATGCACGGAGGGACAGGTGGTCGTTCCAGGGGGGTAAGATGTTACTCAGGCTGGATTCACACGGGCGTTGGAGTTTTTACGTTCGCCCGTCAGTGATGTAAAAACATGTGAACGTTTGTGCACCTGTTCAAATGGCCCTGGCCAGGCGCATATATGCCGAGGCCGCAATGCTGTGGGCGGGTGGAGACAGTTTGGCTCTGCTGTCACCCCCCCACCCAATGGCATTGTGGGAGGGGAGACAGCAGAGCTAAAGCCCTGCTAAACTGCCGCCCCTTACATTTTCCTGGCCGTTTCTCGGTAAGAGGAGGAGGCGGGATGGGGCGGAAGCTAGTGTGCTAAGCCCCGCCCCCTCTGCACCCCTTGTCACAGCCAGCAATGGGAGGGGCGGGACAGGGGCATAGCCTATCTCCACCCCCATCCCGCCCCCTGCAAATAGCCGGCAAGGGGCAGAGAGCAGGAGAGAAGGGGAGGTGGTTTAGCAGTCATACTGCTAAACTCTCTCCCACCTCCCTTCTCTGGAAGCTCCCATAGGCTCCCATAGGTGTCCATACAGCTGCCACCTGTGTAAAAGCGCCCGGCTGAAATGCACTATCTTTGCCAGCCACGCGCTTTTTCGCTGCGGAAATACGCCCATGTGCACTGATGCATAAACCAATGCATCAGAGAGACAGCGTATATCAGCCGGGGAGTGAGAACCCAACCGATATGTGTGAATCCAGCCTAACAGGGAGTGTATATATACACTTCTTCTAGGGAAGAGATGCTATGGACAATGGGTATATCTATCTATCTATCTATCTATCTATCTATCTATCTATCTATCTATCTATCTATCTATCTATCTATCTATACAAGGGCGTAACTATAGAGGATGCAGGGGATGCGGTTGCACCCGGGCCCAGGAGCCTTAGGGGGCCCATTAGGCCTCTCTTCTCCATATAGGGAGCCCAGTACTATGAATAAAGCATTATAGTTGAGGGCCCTGTTACAGGTTTTGCATTGGGCCCTGGAGCTTCAAGTTATGTCTCTGTGCAGCATGGTTTAGGTATGGGTACGGGTACAGATACAGATAGAGGGGGGCCCCAGCTTACCTTTTACATCAGGGCCCCTGAGCCTTTAGTTACGCCCCTGTATCTATATATTCCTAGGGAAGGGATGCTACGGACAATGAGTGTACTCCTAGTGAACAGGGACTAATGACTAACAAGTTGCTAAATAAGCCACGCCCATAGAGTAAGAACTGACAAGGATGAGGGGACCGCGCAGAAGAGAGCAAGGAGCTGGCGGTGCTTCCTGCGCAGAAGAGAGCAAGGAGCTGGCGGTGCTCCCTGCGCTGTTTGCTTCTACCTCCTATAAACAAGTGTAATACAAGACAGAGCCGGATTTAATATCGCTGCTTGTTTATGAGCGTCTGTAAGCAGCTCAGCTCTAATCTGCGCGGGCTGCGTGATGGGCCGCGGACAGAGCGCTCTGATAGGCAGCGGCTTAGCTGCGGCTTTCTTGTCTCGCTCTGAGCACTTTTATGAACATTAATTGGAGCCTGGGCAGGAAATGAAGGGCTCTTGGAACGAGGCCTTTTGACCTTTAATTCCTTTTTTAATAAAATCATTAAAAGCGACCTTCTCCATATGAGACGCTCCGGGAAACGCCGAAACAATTCATCGCAGTAAAGCATAAACATGTAATATGTTTGTGCTGAAGCCCCGCTGCAGGCCCCAACAAATTGATGCTGGCAGCGCAGACAAGGCTGCTCCTAATGAAGGCGACCCCTGCTCCGCTTCCCGACTCCAACACTTCTCCGTAGAATGGACTCGCTAGAAGCCGCGCCGTATTACATAATCTTCAAAGGCCCAATTATAGAAAAGAATGGTCATTGTGGAAGGAGCGGCGGGAGAATGTTTAATGGCTCATTTTTCAGCCTCCATAACTTTTTTAACTTTACGTCGACATAGTCGAGGGGCGGGGGGGGGGGGGGGGGGGGCTCAATTTTTTTGGTGGGACGCTCTGTAGTTTCTATTGGTACCTATTTTGGAGTTCATATGACTTTTGATCGCTTTTTATTAAATTTTTCTTAAAAACCGGTTGACCAAAAAAGTGGGATTTTTTTGTTTAGTTTTTTCCAACCGAGCAGGATAAATAATGCGCTACTTTGATTGGATGATAACAAACATGTATTTTGTTTTTATTTTAGTCCCGATAGAGGACTTGAACATGCGATCGTTTGATCGCAGTATGATGTAATACCATGGTATTACATTATACCATGATCTGACAGGTAGTCTATTAAGATGTGCCACAGGCATGGCTTCATAGGCAATCCACTCTGGCAGCTCTGAGGTCGATGGCAACTGAACAGCACCCTGCGATTTCATCGGTGGGGGACTGTTTGGTACCCCAAAACTTCGATCGGGGCATTTAAATGCTCCTGTCAGAATTTATGGCAGCATTTACAGTGTTAATAGACATGATCATGGAGTATTAAGGGGTTAAATGCTGCTGTCAATTCTCTTAGTAGCACTGAAATGTCCTGAACAGCCATATCCCCACGATGAGGTTGCCATGTGGTTTTTGGTTATTGTGGCAGTCAGGGGTCTTCTGAAGGCCCCTGGGGCTGCTATGAATGGTTGCCTATTAGATGGATCCGGTACTAGTGCAGTATGTCTCCACCAGAAATATGGGTGGAGACATGGGTTGGCTGGGCTGAGTTTCAGGGAACCCCCAGGTCACGCCCACAGCTGCCGATTGGCTGCCGCACACACACCTCCCCAGACACACATGTACCGACCGTCCCCCTGACAGCTCACACATCTCCCCGCCGGCCTCCTATCTCCACTCCCATCCCCACACATCGCCGAAGCCGGCCCCTCCTGTAACTCTCCCCGCCAGCCTTCCTCTCTCACTGAGCCGCACTTGCATCTCCACTCCTGTCCCTGGCCCCGCTCTCATCGTCCATGACGCCCCTCTGAGCCACACTTGCATCTCTGCTCCCGCCCCCCACCGAGCCATAGACAGCCGGGGGTCACCCGCTGCTGCCTTCACATTTGGCCACTCAAGCAGGAAGGAGGAGAAGGATGGAGGCTGTTCACCGGCAGGTCACCTCCACTCCCGTCCCATCCCCCACTGGGTTAAAGACAGCTGGGACTTACCCACTGCCGCTATTCAGATTTGTCCGCTTGAGCAGGGAGGAGGATGGAGGCTTCCACTGCTGGGTCATAGACAGCCGCGGCTTACCCGCCGCCACTATTCAGATTTGGCTGCCTGACCAGGGAGGAGAAGGAAGAAGATGAAGGCTATACACTGCCGGCAAGGTAGCCCATTGGCAGCTGTGAGCGTGACCTGGGTGTTCCCTGTAACTCAGCCTGGCCAACCCACGTCTCCACCCATACTTCCGGTGGAGACATACTCCACTAGTACCGATGGAACCACAGTGCCGGAGATTTACCAATACTGATATAAAATGCATGAAATTATATGGTGCAAAAATAGCTGAAAATGCAGCAAATTTATGGGGCACGACGGGGACCCAAGACGAGACACTTCAGGCGCGTCGCCTGAAGAACTTTACCTGTGTCTTAAGTAAACCTGCAGAACTTTGTGACTTGTGTTAGCCGCATTCCTTCTCCAGACATTTTTCAAAACAATCTGGGGGGTGGGGGTGTAGGTGGATAAAAACCTTGTAAAACACTTCATTATGCCGCAGATCAGTTCTGGATTACCAGAATTTTTGGATTATCAAAAATGTAACTTTTTTCTGTATTCCTCAAACATGACTGTCCGGCTGTGTATCCGCGCCTTCCAAGAGACGCTGAGAGTCTGAGGGATTGCACTGACATGATCCCATAAATCAGTCACAAAGCTGCACAAGTTCAGATCAGGGAGTGCGGCCGCGTGCGGAACATCCCGTGCGTCATCCGCAGATACTCTCTGACTCGACTCTTCCTCTCCCCGGGGAGACCGACGGTGAGAACGTCTCAGATTTTATCTCGCAATCATTTATTTTGGAAATATTAAACTGGGAAGGATTTATTTATCTGCAGTCAGCGCCCGTCTTCCTGCCCGCTGGCCTATCTGCTGTAAACAGGATGGCACCTACTGCAGGACAAGTCCCCCGGGGTGAGAGAAGGTCACTTACTGTGTATGGCTGACAGCGCAGAATATTCCAACAAGAAATGTCAACTTGTGTTCAATGCAGAAGAAAAGCCAAAAGTGTCCATCGTTTATTTCTGTCAATTAACAAAATACAAAGTGCCTGAATAAGAGACAAATGAAATCCCATCAAAATTTGGAGTGACGCCCTTCACCTTCATCAGTCCTTCCAGGTATTCTTGCACACAGTTTTTGAAGGAACTCGGCAGGCAGGTTATTCCAGACATCTTGGACAACTAAGCACAGATTTACTGTGGATGTCGGCTCGCTCCAGTCCTTTTGTCTCTTCATGTAATCACAGGCTCCTAGCACTCCTTGCTCTTTACGCTGAAGATAGTTCTTCAAGCGGATTTACTACATGCGTGATGACAAAGGGACCCATGTAACGCGGCACGTCTGCCTTCATGTTCTTCTCACCTGGAATATATGCAACGATGAGGTTAAACCTGGCAAAAAACAACGCCCACCTGGCCTGACGATCTGTGAGTCTCTCAGCGTTGGCGAGATATACCAGGTTTTTTATGATCAGTATACATGGTAATGGGATGCCTTACCCCCTCGAGATGGTGACGCCACTCTTCTAGAGACCAATTAATGGCCAATAACTCACGATTACCCACGTTGTAGTTACGTTCCACCGAACTGAACTTCCACGAGAAGAACGCACATGGACTATACCCAGGTCTCCCACTGACTTCCTGAGACAATACAGCCCCCTCCTTCCAATCAGGAGGCTGGAATCGGCATACTGATGGGGCGGAGCTACGCAATGATGCATAGAAGGGGGCGGAGCCAGAACGCAGCTGCTGCCGGACAGACCCGAAGGCAGAAGACCCTTCTGCGCAAGCGCGTCTAATCGGGCGATTAGACGCTGAAATTAGACAGAGCCATGGAGACGGGGACGCCAGCAACGGAGCAGGTAAGTGAATAACTTCTGTATGGCTCATATTTAATGCACGATGTATATTACAAAGTGCATTAATATGGCCATACAGAAGTGCTGAACCCCACTTGCTATCGTGGGACAACCCCTTTAAGGGCTTCGTGATCACACCCAGACAAGTTGAAAATGGCTCCCTTAGGGATGGGACTGTCGGGGATCAACTCAATGCCACAATCCCACTCCCTATGAGGAGGCAAAGTCTCAGGCAGTTTCTTGAAAAATACATCATGAAAATCAGACAAATACTCAGGAATAAGTATGGTATCTGCTGAACACATGGATATAGTAGGTAAGTGACTGTGACAGGACAACCCCCAATGTGTCAATTCCCGGGGATTGTGCAGTGCCAACCAGGGCATACCAAGCACTACATCAATGGACATCCTTTCCATTACGAGGAACGACAGATTCTCAGAATGGAGAACACCCACAGTGAACTGTAACATGGGAGGCCTCTATTGTCCAACCCCTGCAGACAGAGGGGTAGAATCAATACTAGTGAAGAGTATGGGAATCTTTAACGCTGAGAATTCAGTCATCAGAGGTCTGACAAAACTTAAACTAATCAAATTGGCGGCCGCACCCGAATCAATAAAAGCTTGAACGGACCGAGTGAAATTCAGGAAGCCAATCTGACAAGGCACCAACAACTTAAGGGGTACCTGTGATCCTTGGCGATCCTCCCAAAGACCGCCTAGGATCTGAAGTTTTCCGCCGGTTTAGACTGATGTTGCAGACGCTTCTGAGGACAGGTCGCTACACGATGTCCTGCTTACCCATAATAGAGGCAGAGACGATGAATCATCCGGAACCGTCGCCGTTCCTTGGGATTTAGGTGATCCACTTCCAGGGGCGTAACTATAGAGGATGCAGGGGATGCGGTTGCAGCCGGGCCCAGGAGCCTTAGGGGGCCCATAAGGCCTCTCTTCTCCATATAGAGAGCCCAGTACTATGAATAAAGCATTATAGTTGGGGGCCCCATTACAGGTTTTGCAATGGGGCCCGGGAGCTTCAAGTTACGCCTCTGTCCACTTCCATAGGCTCGGCACCAGAAGTTGGCATGGGAGAAGTGGGAGCGGGTCTGCTGGATACCCTAGCCCTCCGGCCCTAACGTTCCTCTTTTCTAGATCTCAGCCTCCTGTCAGCTTTGACCGCCAATTCCATTGCATCATTGAGTGTCACGGGAGCGGGATGAGAAATAAGTAGATCCTTGACCATGTCAGAAAGAACCAACAAGAACACATCTTTAAGGGCGCTATCATTCCAAGAGGTGTCACCTCATACAGTCTTAATTTAGAGCAATAGTCCTCTACCTACTGCTGCCCCTGACGTAGAGACATGAGATGAGATACCGCCAACCCCACCAGGTCCGGCTCATCAAAAATACCTCCAAGTTCCTGAAAAAACAAATCAACTGACTGCAGGCAGGCTGAACTCTCGGGCAAGGAGTAGGCCCATGTCTGGGGGGACCCCGAAGTAGGGACATAATAAATCCATCTTTCCGGGATTCTGAGCCGGAGAAGCGAGGCCACATCCGAAAATACAATCTACATGCCTGCTGAAAAACAAAAAACTTACTCGTCTCCCCTGAAAATACCTCAGGAAGAGGACACAGGCTCTCAGGAATAGAAAGGGGGGGGGGGGGGGGGTAGAAACATGCACAAACTCCTGCTGCTCCTGGGCCACCATACGACCGGACAGGTCTTGGATCACGACCACTAAATCCTGTAACTCACTTGCGAGGGTACTCATGGCCTCCATTGGAGAGCTATTTTAAGGACCAGTTATTATGTTATGGTATACTACCCTTGATACGCCAGCCCGTGGGCCCTAGGTCTCACCCACAACCCTTGTCCCTGCCTACTTGTCTCCACTCCTGGCTAACACCAAGCGGGCAACTGGGTGGCGATCCCTATTCTCACTAGGGACCGAAAAAGGGACGCTGGCGTACCTGTATGGAAAGGGTAGAATACTGACAGAAAAGGCAGATGAAAATAACCAACACGAACAATACTAAGCAGAACTGAGGCAGATGGAGAAACCTGGCGGATAATAGCAAGGTATAGCAGACAAGATGACAGAGGCAGGAGACCAACAGAGGCAGACTAGCTAGCACACTGAGGGAAACCAATAACCGGCAGTAATTGCCAATCTATGCCCGACCTTCAAACAAAAGCCTCCGCCCAGGGGCAGAAAGAGGGAGACACCCAACTTCTAACAGAACATAATAAAAGGGAGCTCGTGTGTGGCAGCTGCACTCACAATTGTGCGCTCGCACGGCGCCGCGTGCCACCAGTACCGTGCTGCGCACGCCGGCCAGGCACCCGCGCCCCCGGCAGCCGGACAACAAGCCGGGGGGACGCACCCCATCCGCGGATCCTCGCACACCCCCGCCCCGGGAGGACCAGCAACCGCCGCATGGTAACACAAATATTTCAAATTTTGACACCAGTCCTATGTTTTCATGAATAGTTGAGTCACTTTACCTTCTTTCTGTATAGAAGATATGACTTTTTGTCCGTAGTTCTTCCATGAAGACCACTTTGGCCAGACTTCTCCAAACAGTAGATGTATATACCTGGGTCCTACTGGTTTCTGCCAGCTCTAAACTGATGGCACTGCTGATATCTTCTGATTTCAAAGGGAAGTAAGCATGTCTTTCGTCTACTGCACTGTTTCATTGGCCCACCACTGTATCCATGGTCCTTAATGTTGCCTGCGTCTTTGTGCTTCTTCAAAAGAGCTTGAACATCACACCCTGAAGCCCCAGTCTGCTGTGAAATCTTTCCCTGGGAGAGAGTTAGCTGATGCAGTATAACCACCTTGTGTCTTGTTGCTGTGCTCAGTCTTACTATGGTGTATGACCTGTGACATGAAATTGTCTTCCACAGCCTCACCTTTACAGCAGAGTTTAGCTGTTCCTCACCCAGTTTTAAGCCCCCTACACAGCTGTTTCTGTTAATGTCAGTGTCACAGCCTGCATATGAAAATGGCGATCATTATGACCTGTTTGGTATAATTGGTTAATCATACACCTGCGTATATATAATTGTACAAAATCCAGTGGGCTCTAATAAAGGGTCGGGGGCAGTCAGTATAAATGTGTATGTATGTATATGAGGGGCTGCTGATGAGTCTTTGGCTTTACCCAGAAAGAAACGAGATAGGAAGATGACACTTTCCATTTCTTCCGCATCCTCTCCACTGATGCCAACACAGTTCTTACATCGGGATTCCAAGTTCTGTAAGCCTTGCAAAAAGAAGGATTTCGGTTGTGCCTCAAACCAGTCATCCGTAGCAGCCATGGCATCAGAAATGGTGTGAAATTCGGTCCCCTGGAGGTGTTTCTTCAGGTTTGGAAACCGTTGATATCCGGAGGGAGCTAGATCTGGTGAATAAGGTGGGTGGTCAACCAGCGGGAAGCCTAGCTCCACCAGTTCTGCCATGGTCGTTGTGCAGTGTGAGCAGAGGCAGGAACAAGATTCCTTTGGACAGCTTGCCGCGCCTTTTGGCCTTCAGAGCGGCCTTCAATTGGTCCAAAAGTTCAATGTAATACCTTGCATTGATGGTGGACCCATTGTGAAGGTTGTCCACTAGCAGCACGCCCTCCATAACCCAGAACACAGACGCCATCACCTTAGTGGCTGAGAACCCCTGGGCCTCCACTCTATCCTGGAACATGGACTTACCGCCTTGATTCATAGACTATCGGCTTGATAAAGACCATAAATGGTCGAAACGTTGCCTTTCTTAAATGATGAAACAATAAAAGTACTGTTTTTTACAACAATAATTTGAAGCACCTGTTATGCTGCCACCTCCTTTCTATACAACAAGGGTTGATGGTCTACAACCTCGAGGTTGGCTTGGCATGTTTTGCATGTTTTTGACGCATTTGTTTTTTCTCCTCCCCCAGTTTGGCTTGTTCTTCTGGGGTGTGATCTGAGTGCTGTTGACACACCAATTTCTTAAGTGCTTCCACTCTCTGACTGCTCCTTGGTTTCAGGGTCATACAAATAAATCCAGGTCTCATCCATGGTGACCGGTCGATCCAGGAAGTTCTTATCAGTCCGGAAACGCTGACAAGTGGACCGGGAAGTTTTCACTCAATGCTTTTCTGATCTGTTGTCAGACATTTGGGGACCCACTGTGCAGATCGCTTCTTCATGGATAATGACACAAACACGTTCACCAGAAACCCCCATGATGTCGGCTATTCCTGCAGCTGAAATTGGCCGATTCTCCAGTATGGGGTTGTGCGCAGCATCGACGATCTCCGGAACAACCACCTCTCTCGGTCGTCCAGGACGTTCCTCATCATTGGGGCTGAAGTGGGCCGTCAGCTCTTAACTGTAGAATATGAAGGGCATTGATCCCCCGATGTCTGCCACATATCACCATGAATATCCGCAGTGGACTTTCCTTGCAGAAACAAGAATTGTATCCCTCCTCTGCTCTCCTTTGCTGTGAATATCACCTTAGACTCCGCCATTGTGTTTTCCGGCGTGCCGAGATAACGGTTGCCATAAGCTACAAACACAAAATGATGAAAACATATATTAGACACATAAGGCTTCATGTGATGTAACATTCATTACCATAGAAACAAAAAAAGAACACAAAGCCAAAGACTTATCAGCAGCCCCTCGTATTTAGCAATCCAGGCTGCAGCTGCTATATGGAATGAGAATTGGAACCTGACTGGTTGCTATAGGTAACTGCTCCTTTTTTCTCTTGCACCCCTTTTGCTACATGCCCCTCCCTGCCCCCGCTGTGTGTTATGACCTGACGAATGCCCCTCCTAATCTTGCACAAGCGCTCGCTCCGTCTGGCGCTCCGTCCTACAACCCGGAGGATTTCTCAGTCTCGTATGGGAGGTCATGAAGTCACAGATTAAAAATAGAGCTTGGAGTTTGGAGTAACGCTCGCGGCTCGGACTGCTGATAGATCTTTGGTCGCTGTTCAGTATTTCAGCTCTGCTAAGCCAAGAGTGGATCGTCAGCGCTGGACGGTGCGGAGCGCAGGACGTGGCATTATGTAACCAGTTCACCCCTGTTGTGGAGAGGACTTTACAACTGTCTGCTGAACATTGCGCACATGTAATAAGTCGTCTCTTGTGTAATATGTGAGACATTCTTAGGTGTTATTATCATCCAGGAGTGGAGCATGATGGGAAATGATGTATGGGGAAAAAAGTTGTGTTGGCTCGTACCGTCTCCAAAAAATTAAAGCAGTTTTCTGGAAGCAGAGGTGAATCTAAAGAGCTGCAGAGGCAGTAGTCACACCCCAGCCCTGGCCCTTGGGGGGCTCTAGGGCCCCTCTGCCACATAACAAGTCACCAGTATTATTAATGGCACCTGGTATGTGGCTGCAGGCGTCCCAAGTTCTGAAAAAGGTAACGACCGACAAGTCTTGGGGCGTGCTGAAGCGTTGCAGCAGATTTTTCCCATGACGTCATGTCCATTTTTAGTGCCCCTCAGTGACCCCTTCATAGTAGTAGCACCCCTCAGTGACCCCCTCATAGTAATAGCACCCCTCAGTGACCACCTTATAGTAATAGCACCCCTCAGTGACCCCCTCACAGTAATAGCATCCCTCAGTGACCTCACAGTAATAGTGCCCCTCAGTGACCTCCTCACAGTAATAGCACCCCTCAGTGACCACCTTATAGTAATAGCACCCCTCAGTGACCCCCCTTACAGTAATAGCATCCCTCAGTGACCCCCTCACAGTAATAGCACCCCTCAGTGACCTCCTCACAGTTATAGTGCCCCTTAGTATTCCTACCATAGTAATAATGCCCCCCTCAGAAATAGTTCCCACACATGTCCCCCTCAGCAACAGTGTACCTGCATGCCCCCCTGAGTAATAACGCCCTCACATGCCCCCTTTTAAGCACTAAAATTGAAAAAACCTATTTATATTCCCCATTTTCACCTCTACTCTGCTTTCTTCCTGTTAGCGCCATAATGTGATCACTGCGGCCAATCCCCGACCTCAGCATTGGTAAACCAGCTCTACCTGGCAGTGGGGGCTTGTAGGGGCATCTAGCAAGATGGGTGAGTTAAAGTGTTTTTTTTTTAATTCTATTTTACTCCACTACTCACACTCCTGCGGGACATAGGCCTTCCAGGATGATGGGGCAGCCCCCAAATTCTGTGACTGTTCTGGCCCCAACCATAATAGTGCCTTCAGTAATGGCCCTTATAATAACTGTGCCCCCAGTTGTGTCCCCAACAGTAATAGTGCCTGATACGTTGCAGGACCGGCTCAATCGCCATGTTCCTTGATAGCATGCAGAGCGCCAGATTGCGATATGAGGCAGCAAATTGTTCAGTGCAGACGTAAATGCAACTGCACACTTCAAACCAGATTGGGGGAGGGGTGACTGCAAACAAAATAGTCTGCACATGTGAACCGACACGAAAAATGTCAGCCATAGATAAGTGCGACATGCCATATAGGATTACAACCCATACTGGCAAAGCTTTCCCTGTATTACCACAGTCCGCCACACTGGCTGGCACCCCAGGCTCCCCCAGCATCTGTAGCAGGCCACACAAAAAAATTCTGATAAATGCGGGTGTTAGTTAGCATTTTGGCTAAGACACATAAGCTGATGTGCCACGGCAAGGCCACCGGAGGTACGGCAGAACTGGCGCTATCTCACTGTTAACCAGATTAAAATCACAGAGGTGAGAGAAAAAATGTACAATGACTCAACCCATAGAAAAAGGAGGCCAAATATGCATCCCTGATATGCTGTAGGCTTATTGTAATCTGGGTAATAGTGAAATAGCGTAGGTGCTGACATATGTGTAGTGGCCCTGCCGCAGAATGTCAGATTATGTGTCTGGACCAAAATGCTAACACCCACATTTATCAGTATATTTTTTTGCACACAATCTGCTATAGATGCCGGGGCAGCCCGGGGTGCCAGCCAGTGTGGCACACTGTGGTAATACAGGGCAATCCACTGCTTTGCCAGTATGGGTGGTAATCCTGTATAGCGTGGCGCACTTATCTATGGTAATTGAGCCTGTCCTGCAACGTATCTGGGGATGCATATTTGGTCTCCTTTTTTTGTGAGTTATGTCTTCGTACATTTTTTCTCTCACCTCTGTGATTTCAAAAGTAATAGCAGCCCAAATAGTAATAGAGCCCCCGTACTAATAGTGACTCCTTTAGTGGCCCCAATAGTAATAGAGCCCCCCGTACTAATAGTGGCTCCTTTAGTGGCCCCAATAGTAATAGAGCCCCCCGTACTAATAGTGACTCCTTTAGTGGCCCCAATAGTAATAGAGCCCCCCGTACTAATAGTGGCTCCTTTAGTGGCCCCAATAGTAATAGAGCCCCTGTACTAATAGTGACTCCTTTAGTGGCCCCAATAGTAATAGAGCCCCTGTACTAATAGTGGCTCCTTTAGTGGCCCCAATAGTAATAGAGCCCCTGTACTAATAGTGACTCCTTTAGTGGCCCCAATAGTAATAGAGCCCCCGTACTAATAGTGACTCCTTTAGTGGCCCCAATAGTAATAGAGCCCCCGTACTAATAGAGACTCCTTTAGTGACCCCAATAGTAATAGAGCCCCCATACTAATAGTGACACCTTTAGTGGCCCCAATAGTAATAGAGCCCCCGTACTAATAGTGACACCTTTAGTGGCCCCAATAGTAATAGAGCCCCCGTACTAATAGTAACTCCTTTAGTGGCCCCAATAGTAATAGAGCCCCCGTACTAATAGTGACACCTTTAGTGGCCCCAATAGTAATAGAGCCCCCGTACTAATAGTAACTCCTTTAGTGGCCCCAATAGTAATAGAGCCCCTGTACTAATAGTGACTCCTTTAGTGGCCCCAATAGTAATAGAGCCCCTGTACTAATAGTGACTCCTTTAGTGGCCCCAATAGTAATAGAGCCCCCGTACTAATAGAGACTCCTTTAGTGGCCCCAATAGTAATAGAGCCCCCGTACTAATAGAGACTCCTTTAGTGGCCCCAATAGTAATAGAGCCCCCATACTAATAGTGACACCTTTAGTGGCCCCAATAGTAATAGAGCCCCTGTACTAATAGTGACTCCTTTAGTGGCCCCAATAGTAATAGAGCCCCCGTACTAATAGTGACACCTTTAGTGGCCCCAATAGTAATAGAGCCCCCGTACTAATAGTAACTCCTTTAGTGGCCCCAATAGTAATAGAGCCCCCATACTAATAGTGACTCCTTTAGTGGCCCCAATAGTAATAGAGCCCCTGTACTAATAGTGACTCCTTTAGTGGCCCCAATAGTAATAGAGCCCCCGTACTAATAGTGACACCTTTAGTGGCCCCAATAGTAATAGAGCCCCCATACTAATAGTAACTCCTTTAGTGGCCCCAATAGTAATAGAGCCCCCGTACTAATAGTGACTCCTTTAGTGGCCCCAATAGTAATAGGGGCTCCTCTATGACCTTTACAAACAAACTACCTACCTAACATTGTACAGACAAATACTCCCTTGATGGCAGCGGGATTCTCTTGTGGCAGCGCCCTCGGCAGGATAATGTGCCCACTGCACTGCAGGAACTGCTCAGGAACAGGACAGAGAGATGACGGCAAAGACTTCTCCTGCTAGATCTCATCCGAATCCTGGAGGCCGCGCCGAGCCATGCAAGGATCTGCCACTGATGTCTTGTACACATGCCAGAAGACCCCTTCAGAGATCTCTTGAGGAGTCCAAGCCTTTCTGTGTCAGAGCGGTTTTTCCGGGGACCTGCAGATGGCAAGTAGTTATAAAGTTTTGGCTAGTCGGTAAAGGTAGCTGCCATCCTGTCTATTGAAGCATATTCCAATAATCATCATCCCTGTGAGCAGAACACGCGGTACGACGTTTCACCTCCAGCGTCTATCGTTCTACCACTGACTATACACGGTGGCGGAGATCACCACACGGTTTACCAATCAAGCCTGCATTCCACTCGCTGGCTGATGTATTTATTTGTGAATTTCGGCCTTTATGTACAGCCCCAATGCCTCAACAAGTCATAAAATGATATTTTCAGCACTTGTTCTTATAATATGACTTTGTTTCACAGGAAGCAATGAAGTAAATGGGTAATTACCCCAAATGTGTAGCAGATTGTTCTCACCCGGCGGCCGCCAGCTGTAAGAAGGTGTAAGTTTATAAATGATTTTCTATGGGAACCACAATAAAGGGAACTTACTGTAACACAGAGCGGGCGGCTGAATGGGAAGGCGCACCCATGAAATGGCCCACAGAAGTATCCATAAGGGGCTCCAAGAACCGGTAACCTCTGCAGCTGCTTCTTAAGGAGTTGGCTTCTCTTAAGGACTCTCGGTGCAGTTTGGGGACCAATCGGTGGATACAGTGACACTTCTTAGGACACGTGACTGATTCCCCGATATCCCGGGTCTATATCTGAACCTACACAGGCTCATTAGCATTTGGGGCCAGTTTCCCCTGCCCTCTCCTGATAAGGCTTTTGGGTCATTAATTAGTCCATTTAATCTAAACTCACCGCTTCTCTTACTGATACACATAGTTATACGGGATTTGTATACTGACCTGCTTGATTTAAGAACTGAAGATAGGCAGTAGACTGAAGACCCCTTTATTACAGACCCCCATCTAGTAGCGTGTTGGATCCTCTTTGGCCTTCAGAACCGCAATAGTTCATCATGGCATCCATCCACAGGTATCAGAGGACCCAGGGTGCACCAAGAAAACCTTCCCCACACCTTTACTGCTCCTTCACCAGCCTGAAAGGAAGGTGTCATCCATTCATGCTGCTTGAGCCAAATTCTAACCTTCCATCAGCATGGAGCAACAGAGATATGGATCCATCTGACCAGGTGATGTTTTTCCGCTGCTCAGTGATACAAGTTTTGCGCTCTTTTGCCCGCTGGAGTCTAATCTTTATTTTTCTCTTAGACACAATGGTGCTGGAAATGGTCATCTGCTGTTATAGCCCATCCGTGCGGAGGAATGGGGAGTTGCACGTTTGGACGTGATTCCTGACATCCTCCTCCGACCCCTTTCGGTGATGAGTTGTTTCGGTCCACAGGATCCCCTTTCACTGGATGTTTTCCCCGACCACACCATTTTCTATATTATATCATAGGCTGTCACTCGTGGTCCAGCATGATTGCCTTCCAAGTATGGGATCAGTAGGTGACTATAGAGACCTATTCTTGATCTGCAGCTTCTTTCTCAGCAAGGACATTGGTTTCCAAGTGTAAGACGGTCCCGACAAGGGTTGGCTTGATGTGCTATCCTCACTGAATTCATATCCACCGCATCCATGTGCCAGTCTGTGGCTTCCAGATTTCACAGTCCTGCCCCCGTTGCCACTCACTGATCATCATGGGACTTGGAAGATGCCTGTGCGTGAGTTTGATTTATGTGTGGAGATCAGTGCACACCCGATCAACACACAGTCTGCACAGAATGAGGTTCACATCCATTGGCATGGTTAACCCGATGACTGGTGGCTTCTCATTTGTTGAAGCTTCCTCCACCTTCACAACCGTTGTAACGTACCATGCGAACATCCGCCTGCTCTGCCGTTGAGAACTTCAGATTGTGCTCGGTCTGGTTCCTCCCGTGTGGTCTTACCACCCAGAAGGCCCTTCTGCAGGTCACATGACTGACGGCTTCAGCCGCAGGTTCATTAGAACACACAAGCCCCCCTCACCACGATAAGGTGACAATTCATCGAGCGGGATTCTCTTTATACTCTTCACACTGTTACATGAGAAAAACCCCTGCGGTTGGTGGTGAGCCCCTGGCTAGTCCAGCACCGATGACCGGCCTCGTTGGAAGTCGCTCCGATCGCTGGATTTTCTCATCTAATGTGGATTCACACAAACTGATCCACATGATTTTATACCGCACTCCGGGGTCACAGGGAAGCGCCAATTGTGAGAGAACTGGGGGCTCCAATAAAGTGGCTGGGGTTTCTGATAAAGGGACCACTCATTCTAGGTTCCAAATTTTTGAGCTATTTCCCCATACACTTTCTTCAGTGGAAGAGATTAAGCTGCTTGCTCGTTGTTTCAACACTTTTTTTGTAAGATTTGCAAAACGAAGTTCACTGGATCTGCGATCAAAGGTTAAACCTAAAAGAAATGTATTGGGCTCGTTGATTGGTGACTGTAGTCAGGTGATCTCCCAGCATTCATAGCAAGAGTAAAAAAACATGGCCGCTACCAGCAACAAACCTGGGTGTAATTTCACCACCCAGGAAAGCCCATCAGCCAGGTCTGCCATCTTGATCTACCAGAATCGGGGCTGCCCAGTGGACACCTTGGAGGACCTTTCCCGGGTGCTGATAAATCAACTAGTTGATCTTTCTTAGTTATGTGGGGTCTGTCTCCAATTGTCTTAATCATATATCCCCATGAAAGCTGCAAAAATTAAAGCGCAACTTCAGTGATTTTTATTCATTTACTATGTATCTATCCCCCCAGTATATATAAGTCGGCCAGTGTTTCCTCGGTTAGTTATTCGTTTCTACCTGAATGTCCCGTCTTCTTTCCCTTCTGATGGTCATGTGATCTCAATGCTGATCGGCTCAGATCTACTTGGGGTTATGTATGCAGTTTCTAGTCAGTTTCTCAGTCTGTGTGATGCTGTTACATGGACCTACCACAGAAACTGCCTAGAGGTGGACACAGACATTCCTGTCCCAGTTACTGATGCTGATCACACAGGTATAATAGAGAAGATCACAACTCATCTTCCTGACTGTATGCTCATAAGCTGTAGCTTATTTAGATGAGTATAGAAAGTAATGATAATTAAACTGTCCCCTCAGCAGGCAGTAATGGTATAGCCTTAGCTAATGCTGTACTGATGCATCATGGGATTGATTGAAAGTAAAAGTAAAAATCTCACCATCAAGATGGTGCCTGATAAGTATCAGACAGGGGGCCCACTGCATGGAAGTGGCTGCAATACACAGAGGAGACCTTCAGAATGTGACAGGCAATCAGGTGAGGGGGGCAGTGATGGAGAAATCCTGGGAGTGCCCCTTTTAAGTCTTAGGATACAAATCTGATGCAATGTAAGTGCAGCACAGAGCAGACCTCAGGCCTCCAGAACCGGGAGATAGATAATTTATGTGTCTATGAAACACCGGAAGATCATTAAACTCTAATGAGATGTCCTTCACGTTATATAAACTTCATTAGAAGCCCAAATGTTCCAGTTTTATCACCGTACGGTTCAGACCTGACCAGAAGCCACAGAAAGCAGGAGCTTAATTTGAGGTTCATTACTATTTATTTAAGTTTGAGGTCCCCTTCCTGCTGCAGTCCGTCATCCCGCTCGTTCCTGACGGCAGAACGGCCCACTTTAGAGCCCTTCTGGGATATATTAGGAAAAAAATGGCATCACCTCCGTTCTTGTTATTCCGTCCTTCATAAATTTTTTTGTGGAAGTGCCTATCGGGTTATTATTCAAGGGAGCGATTGTCTGCGCTGAATTTCATAGTTTCCGCCTCGTTCCAAAAGGAAATGTTCCCAGGATACAGAAATCTAACCACGAAATACAATAAAAATGATGGAACGGGGAATGTTCAGTCGTCATTTTGTGGTTTGTTGGTTTCGTAAATTTGAGCTCCTGTATAGGAGAATTTGGGATATCCGAAGCCTCATCTATCCTTTACGGACGCTGGATGTATATGGGTCACCCTCCTCCAGGACCCACCAAGGTACATTTATGAGATGTCTTAATACTATGGCATGGACAACCCTTTTAATAAGCAGTTGGTTGGGAGGAGAGACATCATTAGTGTTCCTCAGCAGACCTCGTTCCTGGACCTTTCCTGGTTCCCATGATGTTTTCAAGGACCTGCATTCCCTGATGACGTCATCATCCAGCAAGATGTTTAATTCTATCCTTGATACGGATCTTCTGGACCAGAGTATCAGTGATGTTGGTGTCTGACTCTTTTCCGTTGTTGGTTTCGACTTTATCCTCCAGCTTTTATATCTGGTATTGATGCCTTGTAGACCAAAATTAATTACAGTTGTTAACCCCTTAGGTCAAACATAGGCTGCGTCACTAAGGACACAACAATCCTTTTTGGGGATTTTCATCTTCAGTTTTCAGTAGCAGTAACTTTTTTACTTTCCTGTGAACATAGTCGTATGAGGGCTTGTTTTTTGCGTGGCAAGCTGAAGTTTAAAGGGGTTGTCCCGCGAAAGCAAGTGGGTCTATACACTTATGTATGGCCATATTAATGCACTTTGTAATGTACATTGTGCATTAATTATGAGCCATACAGAAGTTATCAGAAATTATTCACTTACCTGTTCCGTTGCTGGCGTCCTCGTCTCCATGGTGCCGTCTAATTTTCAGCGTCTAATCGCCAGATTAGATGCGCTTGCGCAGTCCGGGTCTTCTTCTTTGCTGAATGGGGCCGCTGGTGGCGGAGAGCGGCTCCTTGTAGCTCCGCCCCGTCACGTGCCGATTACAGCCAATCAGGAGGCTGGAATCGGCAATGGACCGCACAGAAGCCCTGCGGTCCACCGAGGGAGAAGATCCCGGCGGCCATCTTCAGCAGGTAAGTAAGAAGTCACCGGAGCGCGGGGATTCAGGTAAGCACTGTGCGGTTTTTATTTTTAACCCCTGCATCGGGTTTGTTTCGCGCCGAACGGGGGGGCTGTTGAAAAAAAAAAAACCCCGTTTCGGCGCGGGACAACCCCTTTAAGCTGGTACCATTTTGGGGTTCATATAATGTCACGAGGAGCAGGAAAAAAAATCCAACGCAATTCTGCCATTGTGGTGTTTTTTTTCTTCACCATTAATCCTGCAGCATAATTTTTTCCTCCACAAGTTGATACAAATATGACAATACAAAATTGTATTTTTTGGGGTTTTTACACTTTTGCCAATATTTTTTGTGAAAATATTTTGGAATCGCTGCATTCAAAGTTCCATAACTTTTTTTTTCTTCCATGGACAGAGTTCTGTGAGGGCTTTTTTACTGCATGACGAGCTGTAGTTTTATTGGTACCATTTTGGGGTACATATGCGTTTTTTTATCACTTTTTTTGGGAGGCAAAATGAACAAAAAAGCATTTTGACTTCATTTTTTTCCCCCTGCTGGATAAAAAGTGTGTTCACTTTATTATATGGGTCGTTACGGATGCAATAATACCAAACATATGGGTTTTTAAAGAAGTTTTTTTAATCAAAGCGTGAAAATTGCACAAATTTTGTTGTTCATTTTATGTCCCTGTAGGTGACCTAAACTTGCAATGCTACGAACACTCCGATAACACACTGCACTACTTCTGTACTGCAATGCATTATAGCTTACCATAGCAATCACAGGCCATAGCAGAACTGCTTCCCAACCAGGACATACATTTAGAGCGCCCCTACTCCCAATTCCGCTGATCCAACACTGCTGACCTGGTCCCCTCTTCTCTGGTGATTGAAACACAAAACAATCACATGACATTCATCCCTCACATGACTGTGGCAGCCAATTGTTGGCCTCAGCAGTCATGTGTGAATGGCACGTGACTGCTGAGGCTGGTGATTGGTTGCATCACATGTGACATCATTGCTTCCTGTTTCAGCAGGGACTGGAACGAAGGGAACTGAGTCAATGGCACTGGACCAGAGACCCAATGGAAGGGTGAGTAATGGCTGGTTTTTTTGCCATTCCCTACCCTGAGGCAAGTATTTTTAACCATTTGCTGCCCATAATTTTTGTACCACCCACCTTACCAGGCATGGGTAACCTGGAAATTTAGTCAGAAACTGGTTAAAGGTTAAAAAATCGTTTTAGAGGTGTTGTCCACTTTGGCCAACCCCTTTTAATGGGATGTCCACTAGATTTCACGTGTACCAGTGAAAGACCTCTTCTCGTCTCTTTAAGCTCTTTTAAGACATATATAAAGGAGGTTTTCCAGTGGGGTGAAGGCCGACGGGCCTTGAGTTTGACAATGAAGTCTTTAGCGTCATCCTTCGTGTTGCTCTTGTGGTCAATAACCATGGAGGATACTTACTAACCATCAGAGGTCAGTGTGGAAGAGAAATCCTCATTGTATCGTTTCCACGTTACTACTTACAGCGGCCCGGCTGCCACTGCTGAGACCCAACCATCTGGTCACGTGACGTGGCCTAGCAGGGAAGAGGGCGCTCCAAGCACTGTAAAGGGAATTCCCAGCCCCTAGAACGAGCCAAAGGTTCTAGGTGCCAAAAGGTGCAATATAGAAGAATTTGCTTCCAGAGGAGCTGCTGGTGGAGAAAAGCCCCGGGACCAATGCACTGAACCTGGCTGGAGTTAGAATTGGGACAGTGACATGGATTTCTGGAAACAGAAGTACAGGAACACTCCTGACCCTGGACTAGGCTGAAGTCGTAGAAGTGACACATCCCCAGCAATGTTCTTTAACTTAGGCTGACCTCAATCTGACTAAGTGTGCACACCGTAGGGCGCTATACTTCAATGCCCTTGGATAGGGTGGCCCATAGAGATAGGGTGGCAGCTATATAGCGAGACTCCTTCCCAATTTGTTACATCTGCTATTTGTAATATTAGGGTAAAGTTTTAGCTTCAAATTCCAACTTCAAGATGGCGCTCGAATGTATGAGAAATTGCGCATAAGATTTCCGATTACTCACGCTACAGCATTAATATTAACAATTCGCTTTTGCAAAAGAACCGCTACATTGTAAAACATTAAGTATTGACAACAGCATATGTCCTGACAATCTACACATTTGTGCCGTTCCTACAAAAATACCTCCCAAATATATGAAAATAGTCAAACTACGACACAAAGACTTGTCAGTCAGCGCTTGAGGACCGGGCAGCAGACTTCTGGGTGATCCTTGGGATTTGCTTCCACAACTTGAAACAACAGTTGTTTTTCCTCTTTGTGTTTAGCAAAAAGTCTGAACATTCCTGGTCTCTGAGCCCAACCTCGTCGTAGACATAAGAGCCTGACACTGCCCCAAATAAAGGGTTGTCAAAAGAAAAAAAAGAGGGTGTCTTGCTTTGTAGTTGAAAGTTGAGTTTTTGGGGCCCCCCTAGCCTTGGACTATTAGCCAACTTTTATTGCTTGCAGATACGAACTGAGATAGCGATGCAAGAGTGCGAGCCTACCTAATTCAACCCAGAGTTCGAAGACTGTGTTTTGGGAGATCTTCTCGATAGTAGAGTGATGTACCCTAATAAAGACGAACCGTAGGTCCCATTACACGAACTATATTGGATCAACAGGACTGATCTGATTACAGCGTTATTGATACTGATTGCCGGCGTTGTTGTTGTTCTGTACTAAGTGCGAAGCGTTATTGTTTCTTATTGGGTATTAATCCAGATAGCGATCGGTGGATATACGGTAAAAGTTAAACTGCTTACTTGTTATTATAACATTATTCGCTTTCATCCCTTTTGTTTGTAAATAAATCTTGTTTTGTAACTCCTTCTGCTGCATCGTATCCTGAATCAGTGTCACAACATACACACAGGTGAAATCATCTAGAAGATGTAACAGATTATTGTTAGAGATGAGCGAACGTACTCGTCCGAGCTTGATATTCGTGCGAATATTAGGGTGTTCGGGATGCTCGTTACTCGTAACGAGTACCACGCGATGTTCCGGTTACTTTCAGTTTCCTCTCTGAGACGTTAGCGCGCTTTTCTGGTCAATTGAAAGACAGGGAAGGCATTACAACTTCCCCCTGTGACGTTCAAGCCCTATACCACCCCCCTGCTGTGAGTGGCTGGGGCGATCATGTGTCACCCGAGTATAAAAGTCGGCCCCTCCCGCGGCTCGGCTCAGATGCCTTGTGACTTAGCTGAGGGAAAGTGCTGTTCTATTGGAGTTGCTGTAGGGAGAGTGTTTGTAGTGAGTGTAGGCTTCAAGAACCCCAACGGTCCTTCTTAGGGCCACATCTACGTGTGTGCAGGCTGCTTCAAAATCGGCAGTGCAGAGCATTGCACCCTGTATTAGGGACAGAAGTGTTGCATAGGCAGGGAGAGTGTTAGGAGTGAGTGTAGCCTTCAAGAACCTCAACGGTCCTTTCTAGGGCCAAATTTAAGCGTGTGCAGTACTGTCCAGGCTGCTGTTAGCAGTGTTGCATTTTTTTTTTTCCAGAAAATCGTCTGTGCAGAGCATTGCACCCTCCATTGATACTACAGGGACAGAATTGTGTAGGCAGGGCCAGAAGACATTTATTGTTCATTGAATATCCGCAGTGGGGCCTTCCCTTTGCAAAAAAGCAGGGAAAAATTATATTTGGCCTGCCTGTGTCAGTCCTAAGGTCTCCGTGTACGTGTGTGCTGCGTGGAGAACGTACAAAAATCAAATGCAACCAGCTACGGTTTACTGCAGGCTTGCGCCATTGTCTTTCCTGACTGGCAAATACCTGCTCTGCCAGAGTTAATAACTCTGCTACACTAAAGTTGTGTGACACTTTTTCAGGGCCACACCACAGTTATTAAACGTATTGTTCATTGAATATCCGCAGTGGGGCCCTCCCTTTGCAAAAAAGCGAAAAAATTATATTTGGCCTGCAGGCTTGCGCCAATTTATTTCCTGCCTGGGAAATCAAATCACTGGTAATACAGCATGCTGAGGGGTAGGGGTAGGCCTAGAGGACGTGGACGCGGAGGGCCAAGTGAGGGTGTGGGCACAGGCCGAGCTCCTGATCCAGGTGTGTCGCAGCCGACTGCTGCGCGATTAGGAGAGAGGCACGTTTCTGGCGCCCCCACATTCATCGCCCAATTAATGGGTCCACGCGGGAGACCTTTATTAGAAAATGAGCAGTGTGAGCAGGTCCTGTCCTGGATGGCAGAAAGTGCTTCGAGCAAGCTATCATCCACCCAGAGTTCTGCGCCGTCCAGTGCTGCAAATCCGAATCCTCTGTCTGCTGCTCCTCCTTCCTCCCAGCCTCCTCACTCCACTACAATGACACCTGCTCAGGAGCGGGCAGACTCCCAGGAACTGTTCTCGGGCCCCTGCTCAGATTGGGCAGCAGTGGTTCCTCTCCCACCAGAGGAGTTTATCGTCACTGATGCCCAACCATTGGAAAGTTCCCGGGGTCCGGGGGATGAGGCTGGGGACTTCCGGCAACTGTCTCAAGACCTTTCAGTGGGTGAGGAGGACGATGACGATGAGACACAGTTGTCTATCAGTGAGGTAGTAGTAAGGGCAGTAAGTCCGAGGGAGGAGCGCACAGAGGATTCGGAGGAAGAGCAGCAGGACGATGAGGTGACTGACCCCACCTGGTGTCCAACGCCTACTCAGGACAGGTCTTCAGAGGGGGAGTCAAGGGCATCAGCAGGGCAGGTTGCAAGAGGCAGTGCGGTGGCCAGGGGTAGAGGCAGGGCCAGACCGAATAATCCACCAAGTGTTTCCCAAAGCGCCCCCTCGCGCCATGCCACCCTGCAGAGGCCGAGGTGCTCTAAGGTCTGGCAGTTTTTCACAGAGACGCCTGACGACCGACGAACAGTGGTGTGCAACCTTTGTCGCGCCAAGATCAGCCGGGGAGCCACCACCAACAGCCTGACCACCACCAGCATGCGCAGGCATATGATGGCCAAGCACCCCACAAGGTGGGACGAAGGCCGTTCACCGCCTCCGGTTTGCACCGCTGCCTCTCCCCCTGTGCCCCAACCTGCCACTGAGATCCAACCCCCCTCTCAGGACACAGGCACGACCGTCTCATGGCCTGCACCCACACCCTCACCTCCGCTGTCCTCGGCCCAATCCAGCAATGTCTCGCACCGCACCGTCCAGCCGTCGCTAGCGCAACTGTTGGAGCGCAAGCGCAAGTACGCCGCCACGCACCCGCACGCTCAATCGTTAACCGTCCACATAGCCAAATTTATCAGCCTTGAGATGCTGCCGTATAGGGTTGTGGAAACGGAGGCTTTCAAAGCTATGATGGTGGCGACGGCCCCGCGCTACTCAGTTCCCAGTCGCCACTACTTTTCCCGATGTGCCGTCCCAGCCCTGCACGACCACGTCTCCCGCAACATTGTACGCGCCCTCACCAATGCGGTTAGTGGCAAGGTCCACTTAACTACGGACACGTGGACAAGCACAGGCGGGCAGGGCCACTACATCTCCCTGACGGCACATTGGGTGAATTTAGTGGAGGCTGGGACAGAGTCAGAGCCTGGGACCGCTCACGTCCTACCCACCTCCAGAATTGCGGGCCCCAGCTCGGTGGTGGTATGTTCGGCGGTGTATGCTTCTTCCACTAAAGCACCCTCCTCCTCCTCCTCAACCTCTGTCTCGCAATCAAGATGTGTCAGCAGCAGCAGGACGTCGCCAGCAGTCGGTGTCGCGCGGCGTGGCAGCACAGCGGTGGGCAAGCGTCAGCAGGCCGTGCTGAAACTACTCAGCTTAGGAGATAGGAGGCACACGGCCCACGAACTGCTGCAGGGTCTGACAGAGCAGACCGACCGTTGGCTTGCGCCGCTGAGCCTCCAACCGGGCATGGTCGTGTGTGACAATGGCCGTAAGCTGGTGGCGGCTCTGCAGCTCGGCAGCCTCACGCACGTGCCATGCCTGGTCTTTAATTTGGTGGTTCAGCGCTTTCTGAAAAGCTACCCACGCTTGTCAGACCTGCTCGTAAAGGTGCGCCAGCTCTGTGCACATTTCCGCAAGTCCCACACGGACGCTGCCACCCTGCGCACCCTGCAACATCGCTTTAATCTGCCAGTGCACCGACTGCTGTGCGACGTGCCCACACGGTGGAACTCTACGCTCCACATGTTGGCCAGGCTCTATGAGCAGCGTAGAGCTATAGTGGAATACCAACTCCAACATGGGCGGCGCAGTGGGAGTCAGCCTCCTCAATTCTTTTCAGAAGAGTGGGCCTGGTTGGCAGACATCTGCCAGGTCCTTCGAAACTTTGAGCAGTCTACCCAGGTGGTGAGCGGCGATGCTGCAATCATTAGCGTCACCATTCCTCTGCTATGCATCTTGAGAACTTCCCTGCAAACCATAAAGGCAGCCGCTTTGCGCTCGGAAACCGAGCCGGGGGAAGACAGTATGTCGCTGGATAGTCAGAGCACCCTCCTGTCTATATCTCAGCGCGTTCAGGAGGAGGAGGAGGAGCATGAGGAGGATGAGGAGGAGGGGGAAGAGACAGCTTGGCCCACTGCTGACCGTACCCATGCTGCTTGCCTGTCATCATTTCAGCATGTATGGCCTGAGGAGGAGGAGGAGGAGGAGGAGGAGGAGGAGGATCCTGAAAGTGATCTTCCTAGTGCGGACAGCCATGTGTTGCGTACAGGTACCCTGGCACACATGGCTGACTTCATGTTAGGATGCCTTTCTCGTGACCCTCGCGTTACACGCATTCTGGCCACTACGGATTACTGGGTGTACACACTGCTCGATCCACGCTATAAGGAGAACCTTCATTCCCAAAGAGGAAAGGGGTTCGAGAGTGTTGCTATACCACAGGACCCTGGCGGAGAAGCTGATGGTAAAATTCCCAGCCGACAGCGCTAGTGGCAGAAGGCGCAGTACCGAGGGCAAGGTAGCAGGGGAGGTGCGTAGATCGAGCAGCATGTACATCCCAGGCAGTGCAACAGTCTTTAAGGGCCTGGGCAGCTTTATGGCTCCCCAGCAAGACTGTGTCACCGCTCCCCAGTCAAGGCTGAGTCGGCGGGAGCACTGTAAAAGGATGGTGAGGGAGTACGTAGCCGATCGCACGACCATCCTTGGTGACGCCTCTGCCCCCTACAACTACTGGGTGTCGAAGCTGGACACGTGGCCTGAACTCGCGCTGTATGCCCTGGAGGTGCTTGCTTGTCCTGCGGCTAGCGTCTTGTCGGAGAGTGTGTTTAGTGCGGCTGGGGGAATCATCACAAATAAGCGTACCCGCCTGTCAACCGACAGTGCCGACAGGCTAACACTCATCAAGATGAACAAAGCCTGGATTTCGCCAGACTTCTCTTCTCCACCAGCGGACAGCAGCGATACGTAAGCAATACGTAGGCTGCACCCGCGGATGGAAGCATCGTTCTCTCTCACCATCCAAAACGGGGACATTTCTGCTTCATCAATCTGTGTCTAATATTCCTCCTCCTCCTCCTGCTCCTCCTCCTGAAACCTCACGTAATCACGCTGAACGGGCAATTTTTCTTAGGGCCACAAGGCTCACTCAAATAATTTTTCGAAACAATTTTTATACGTTTCAATGCTCTTAAAAGCGTTGAAACTTTAACTTGAACCAATTTTTCGTTACACTGGGCTGCCTCCAGGCCTAGTTACCACTTAAGCCACATTAACCAAAGCGATTAATGGGTTTCACCTGCCATCTTGGTTGGGCATGGCCAATTTTTACTGAGGTACATTAGTACTGTTGGTACACCAAATTTTTGGGGCCCTCACCTACAGTGTAATCATAGCAATTTGTATGTTCTTCGCCTGCACTCATGGTACAGAAGTGTGTGTGGGGTTGGCCTACACTTTAGCTACATAAATGTAACTTGGGCCTTGGCTATACTGCAGCTACTGAAATGGAACTAAGACTGCGCTCCCACTATACTGCTGCTTCAGAATTGTTACTGGGGCCTGTCTTGAGTGCTACTATTGCTGACCTGGAACGAAGACTGCGCTCCCGCTATACTGCTGCTTCGGAATTGTTACTGGGGCCTGTCTTGAGTGCTACTATTGCTGACATGGAACGAAGACTGCGCTCCCGCTATACTGCTGCTTTGGAATTGTTACTGGGGCCTGTCTTGAGTGCTACTATTGCTGACATGGAACGAAGACTGTGCTCCCGCTATACTGCTTCGGAATTGTTACTGGGGCCTGTCTTGAGTGCTACTATTGCTGACATGGAACGAAGACTGCGCTCCCGCTATAATGCTGCTAGTGATATGTTAGTGGGGCCTGTCCTAATGCTACGGCTGAAATGTTACGAATTATGGGCTCTGCCTATACCGCAGCTAATGGTATGTCTCTGGGGTGTGGAAACAGAGGCTTCCCAAAGACATGATGGCGGCGAGGCCATTTCCCACTAACGCGGTTACTGTTAAGGTGCATATAACCACGGACACGTGGAGAGGACACGTAGTGCCTCAAAAACATCCCCCCGCCACGGCCCACTTAATCCTGGCCACATTCCGAAAACCAACAAAATAAAACCGCTCTACTAGGTCCGCAGTCACCACCACATTACCACCAACGCGGTTACTGTTAAGGTACATATTACCAGTCTGACTGGGGCATGCAGACACCTTGACAGAATGAATAGTGTGTGGCACATAGGTTCCCCATTGCTATGCCCACGTGTGCAGCTCCTGATGGCGGTGGCACAGGATTCTATTTCTCATTGCTTCTGTACAGCATTGTGGGCTATCGCCCCGCCCCTTTTAAAGAGGGTCGCTGCCTAGCCGTGCCAACCCCTCTGCAGTGTGTGCCTGCGGTTCCTCCTCATGGCAGACGCACTTCTAAATAGACATGAGGGTGGTGTGGCATGAGGGCAGCTGAAGGCTGCGCAGGGACACGTTGGTGTGCGCTGTGGGGGGGAGGGTTGGGCAGCATGTAACCCAGGAGAAGTGGCAGCGGAGTGTCATGCAGGCAGTGATTGTGCTTTGTTGGAGGTAGTGTGGTGCTTAGCTAAGGTATGCCTTGCTAATGAGGGCTTTTCAGAAGTAAAAGTTGTTGGGAGGGGGGGGGGCCCACTCTTGCCGGTATTGTGGCTTAATAGTGGGACTTGTGAACTTGAGATGCAGCCCAACATGTAGCCCCTCGCCTGCCCTATCCGTTGCTGTGTCGTTCCCATCACTTTCTTGAATTGCCCAGATTTTCACACATGAAAACCTTAGCAAGCATCGGCGAAATACAAAAATGCTCGGGTCGCCCATTGACTTCAATGGGGTTCGTTATTCGAAACGAACACTTGAGCATCGCGAAAAGTTGGTTCCGAGTAACGAGCACCCGAGCATTTTGGTGCTCGCTCATCTCTAATTATTGTGAGTCATTCTTTAACAAATTGTTCCTAGGGGGCGGGCCAAGAAGGCTCAGTACTGTATTAGAGCCTGGTTCTCCATAGGGTCCTCTGTTGGCCCAGTTTAACCCTGGTAAAGGAGTATGGGGCCACCAAAACATGTACAATGGAGATTGTAGTGCAAAATAATAGCATTTTTAATGATGGCTGTGACATCTGCTTTTTTCCTTTCTTTCAATGAATATTGAGTAATACAGAAGTAGTCCTCAGGTGGCTTTACACGGGACAGTTATTGTCTAACTAGTTGCTCGATAAAACAATTGTTACAATGTAAGCACGGCCACAAACGGTCATGAGTGAGAATTCATTCATGATTCACTTTGTTTCAGCTCACCTAAAAATAGTCGCTGGTTGCTTAGTTATCATCTGGTGTAAAAGGTGATCGTTGTCTTTCAGCCACTAGCCAACAGCTTTGCAGGGAGGCCTCTGCTTGTTCTGCGTGCGCCTCCCATCAAACACTGATTGGCTTTCGCCTTCGTTTTAACATTTCACCCTCCCATATAATGCTCATTGGTTCCCACAAATACGCGTGAGCGATCCCCCCCTGAACGGTCCCTGCAGTTTTTTTACAGAACGCTCTCCGTCACGGTCTCTGGCAGGTTTGGCTGTCCTCTGAACATTTGATGCCGTGATCTTTAGAAGCAGCGAGGGTTCATTCAAAGACCCTTCAGTGGACTCCATACCCAATGACAGAACCGCCCAGGAACCTCACACCCCGTAAGTAGTTGGCGATTGATATTTCGGCCCATGATAAAACACTTGTTGATACAATTAGCGACTATGTAGAGCGATTATTACTCAGTCGATCACTGTCCCGTGTAAAGCCACCCTCATTGACAAGCAGCCAGGAACGGTTCACCAAGTGATCCTGCAGTTTGTGGCCTCCACAACAACATCCCAGATGCGCACATCGGCGGGCGCAGGTTTCATGTAGCAGTGCTGCCGTCTCGCCCAGGTCTGACCCCAAGAACGCAGATGTGGCCAACCGGTGACCAAAATGACAGCGTTGGTTTCCTCGACTCTTCCAGTTCCTATCATTTCTCCAACATAAAAGCCTTTCCAAAACCCTTAATCACTTAATTGTCACCTCTCCGCGAGCGCGCGCCCCGACCCTCACCGCCATCCGCTCACGACAACCTCCAGGATTAAAATAGACGGGAATGACATGTTTCCAATTATCGTCAGTTTCTTTCTTTAATATTTCTGATTTGACGATTTCGCTGTAATAACCAGGAAAGTTTTATGTCTTTGTTTTTAGTATTATGAAGTTAATTCGGATGGCAGCGCCCGGCAGATGTGCGGCGGAGAACTGGAGGGTTTTATGGGAAAACATCTTTTTTTTCTACATGAAGTTATGAAACATGAGGACACATATGGTTCCAGTTTGGTTGCCAGAAGGAACATTTAGTGAGTATAAAATATTTGGAGGAGCTTATGGCGTCTTAAAGGAGAAGGTTTCTCTTTTCACTACATGCAAGTTATACTCCCTGTACGCTCATTGTCAAAACCAAACCCTCTCCTAGAAGTTGGCGGAAGGAAACTTTCTCTGTGTGACTGAAACATTGATGTAAGTAATTAAAGTATCAGAGCAAAAGGGTCATTTATTGTACCGCCTCTAGCTTGGATACAGGATGTGATACGGGGGGCATGGAGGCTCTAGTACCCTGTTGTACCACCTCTAGCTTGGATACAAGATGTGATACAGGTGGGCATGGAGGCTCTAGTACCCTGTTGTACCTCCTCTAGCTTGGATACAAGATGTGATATGGGCAGGCATGGAGGCTCTAGTACCCTGTTGTACCGCCTGTAGCTTGGATACAAGATGTGATACGGGTGGGCATGGAGGCTCTAGTACCCTGTTGTACCGCCTCTAGCTTGGATACAAGATGTGATACAGGCGGGCATGCAGGCTCTAGTACCCTGTTGTACCACCTCTAGCTTGGATACAGGATGTGATACGGGGGGGCATGGGGGCTCTAGTACCCTGTTGTACCGCCTGTAGCTTGGATACAAGATGTGATATGGGTGGGCATGGAGGCTCTAGTACCCTGTTGTACCGCCTCTAGCTTGGATACAAGATGTGATACAGGTGGCATGGAGGCTCTAGTACCCTGTTGTACTGCCTCTAGCTTGGATACAAGATGTGATACGGTGGCATGGAGGCTCTAGTACCCTGTTATACCACCTCTAGCTTAGATACAAGATGTGATACAGATGGGCATATTCAAAAACGATGCCATTAAACAATACAACTTGTCGCACAAAAAAACAAGCCATCTTACGGTTATGTCGACTGAGAATTGGTTGGTGATTAAGGAGCAAACAGGCTTTATTACTAAAGGGTTAAAGTCTAAGCAGGGGAGTAGGAAAGGACATGCAGAGGCAGCAGTCGCACTCGGGCCCTCAGACTTTAGGGGTGGCTAGGCCCCTCTTCTACCTAAGAAGTTCCCAGTCTTATAAATGGCCCATGGTAGGTGGGGACCTTGGTGTGGATTTTGCATTGGCGCCCGGTGCTCCTCCGTAGCCGACATCATGCTTCTTCCGGTTCGATCACCGCTGATTGGACATTTTATCCTCATGGAAATATTTGAACTCTTCTGAGTTTCTGAAGGAAATAAAGGAATTGTGAAAACTGTAACAGAACATCATCCGTGGCCTCGCCAGCGAGAACGCAGCAATGAATCCACTCCTCCCCCCGACCCGATAGCGGTGAGAAGACAATAAAGGATCTCCGACTCCGTTGCTTCATTATCAGCATCAAACACTGAAAAAAGATGAAGAGTCGATGAGATGAAGACGATCCGGACCAAAACGTCAGGTTAAAAGCAATTAAGTTGGATTTTTGGCAAATCCGTTATTTCTAGCTGCTTTCCCATCTTGTAGTAATGAAATTACAACAATCTGGAGATGGAGAAGGTCCTGGCAGGGCGCCCGAAGGTGCGGAGCGAAACTCCATAGACAGAACAGGAGTCAAGTTCAACTTCAAAGGTTGTGCAGATTGTGGCTGTATGATCACAGCGTTACTCACGCCCGCCCAGCCTAAACATTGTACTTCAGTTTATACTCCATGCAGCTAATCACATTACTGGAACGCTCTGGTCTCCATCACTGCTGTAAATATGTCACAGGACGATGTTATTAGATCAGGGTGTTTATCCTATGGAACGAGTACATGGATGTGTGAATCCCAAAGACCGGGCTGTGCAAGTCTTTAGATATGGGGGGCGCAAATATGGACAAGTGCATGGCAAAGTTTAAAGGATTTCTCACCTTTGATCATTGTCGTAGAACTACATAACACATTGTGATGCTATGTACATACAATACATATCCTTCCTGAGTTACATCCTGTATTATACTCCAGAGCTGCACTCACTATTCTGCTGGTGGAGTCACTGTGTACATACATTGCTTATCCTTTACTGATCCTGAGTTACATCCTGTATTATACTCCAGAGCTGCACTCACTATTCTGCTGGTGGAGTCACTGTGTACATACATTACTTATCCTGTACTGATCCTGAGTTACATCCTGTATTATACTCCAGAGCTGCACTCACTAT
This sequence comes from Eleutherodactylus coqui, assembly GCA_035609135.1. NCBI lineage: Eukaryota > Metazoa > Chordata > Amphibia > Anura > Eleutherodactylidae > Eleutherodactylus > Eleutherodactylus coqui. The sequence continues at coordinate 306,212,879 of CM069407.1, forward strand.
TCTGCTGGTGAAGCCACTGTGTACATACATTACTTATCCTGTACTGATCCTGAGTTACATCCAGTATTATACTCCAGAGCTGTACTCACTATTCTGCTGGTGGAGTCACTGTGTACATACATTACTTATCCTGTACTGATCCTGAGTTACATACAGTATTATACTCCAGAGCTGTACTCACTATTCTGCTGGTGGAGTCACTGTGTACATACATTACTTATCCTGTACTGCTCCTGAGTTATATCCTGTATTATACTCCAGAGCTATACTCACTATTCTGCTGGTGGAGTCACTGTGTACATACATTGCTTATCCTGTACTGCTCCTGAGTTATATCCTGTATTATACTCCAGAGCTATACTCACTATTCTGCTGGTGGAGTCACTGTGTACATACATTACTTATCCTGTACTGATCCTGAGTTACATCCTGTATTATACTCCAGAGCTGCACTCACTATTCTGCTGGTGGAGTCACTGTGTACATACATTGCTTATCCTGTACTGCTCCTGAGTTATATCCTGTATTATACTCCAGAGCTATACTCACTATTCTGCTGGTGGAGTCACTGTGTACATACATTACTTATCCTGTACTGACCCTCAGTTACATCCCGTATTATACCCCAAAGCTGCACTCACTATTCTGCTGGTGGAGTCACTGTGTACATACATTGCTTATCCTGTACTGATCCTGAGTTACATCCTGTATTATACTCCAGAGCTGCACTCACTATTCTGCTGGTGGAGTCACCGTGTACATACATTACTTATCCTGTACTGATCCTGAGTTACATCCTGTATTATACTCCAGAGCTGCACTCACTATTCTGCTGGTGGAGTCACTGTGTACATACATTGCTTATCCTGTACTGACCCTGAGTTACATCCTGTATTATACCCCAGAGCTGCACTCACTATTCTGCTGGTGGAGTCACTGTGTACATACATTACTTATGCTGTACTGATCCTGAGTTACATCCAGTATTATACTCCAGAGCTGTACTCACTATTCTGCTGGTGGAGTCACTGTGTACATACATTACTTATCCTGTACTGACCCTGAGTTACATCCAGTATTATACTGCAGAGCTGCACTCACTATTCTGCTGGTGGAGTCACTGTGTACATACATTGCTTATCCTGTACTGATCCTGAGTTAGGGTGGTCTCACATCTATATCAGGGTTTCCGGTTTCCTGTCCTATTCGGGGACCAGACAAGGAATTCCCTGATTGAACGGCTTTGTCCTATAAAGGAACCAAGCAGCGCTCTATGGTCCCCATTGACTCTAATGGGGTGTGTTCGCTTTCAGCTCAGCTGCCTGTATTTTAGCCAGTAGAAAAGGCACTGCAGTATTTTGCGCCGGATCTGCGACACCCCTGACCACAGGTTCCAACGCCGATGTGTAACCACCCTTACATCCTATATTATACTCCTCAGATAACTGTACATAGCTTGGTGTAAAGGTGACACTTCAAAGATTGCAAATCACAATCATATTGTCTGTGCCGACACTGAACAAGCAGGGAATGCTGGGAGAGTTCAGATCTGAAGTTTGATCCCAATACTCTCATTAGAGACTGATTTAAAGGGAACCTGTCACCAGCTGTGAGCACCATAAACCAACGCAAGTAAGGAATTGAAAACCAAGCCAGAATCCATACACAGATTCCGGAGATTGGACAATTCTCAGTCATTGTTTCAAAGACTTGTATAAAAGGTCAGACATTGGCTTGCAGGAATGCTGCCGTCCAATAGGTGACGCTGCAGAGGTATTGTTCCAACTTTCTTATTTGCATATATTACCCAGAGGAGCATGCATAGCCTTATAAGTCTCCTCACTCACCTCCTAGGTGTCTCCTTAAGGAGAGATGATACCCCTCCCGACCCACATCATTTGCCTCTCACTAGCCAAGCCAGAAACCTACTGCTCACTGATGAGGGGAAAAACCCCCAGAAACAGCTGTCTGTGTATGGATTCTGGCTTGGTTCTCAATTCCCAATCATTGTTTCAAAGAACCGTATAAAGGGTCTGACATTAATTTGCACGAATGTTGCTATCCAATTAGTTGTATTGTTCCATCTTCCTTATTTGCATATATTTCCCAGAAGAGCATGAATGGCCTTCTAAGTCTCCTCACTCACCTGCTCTCCTTAAGGAGTGATGATACCCCTCCCAACTCACCATAAACTAAGTTATGGTACTTCTAGTGCAGGAGGAGTCCTAGGATGGTGTTTTTCTACTCGCCTGGTTCCCTGTTCCGACGCTGCCATCTGTGGGAGTTGTCAGCAGTGGATGGATGTCTGCAGGTTGTGCTCACTGCTATAGAGAACACTGTGTGCACAGCCTGCACAGATGAGTCCGCTGGTGCTGGCTTCCACAGGTGCCAGCACAGAAATGGAGCCGGGTGAATGTAAGAATTACATCCCCGAACTCCTCGGGACCTGCCCTATAACTCCTAAGGACCTACCCTATAACTGCTTGGGACCTGCCCTATAACTCCTCAGGATCTGCCCTATAACTGCTTGGGACCTGCTCTATAACTGCTCGAGAACTGCCCTATAACTTCTCAGGACCTGTCCTATAACTCCTCGGGACCTGCCCTATAACTCCTCGGGACCGGGCCTATAACTCCTCAGGACCTGCCTTATAACTCCTCGGGACCTGCCTTATAACTCCTCAGGACCTGCCTTATAACTCCTCGGGAACTGCCCTATAACTCTCCGGGACCTGCTGTATAGCTCCTCGGGACCTGGCCTATAACTCCTCGGGACCTGCCCTATAACTCCTCGGGACCTGCCCTATAACTCCTCGGGACCTGCCCTATAACTCCTCGGGACCTGCCTTATAACTCCTCGGGACCTGCCCTACAACTCCTCGGGACCTGCCCTATAACTCCTCGGGACCTGCCCTATAACTCCTCGGGACCTACCCTATAACTCCTCGGGACCTGCCCTATAACTCCTCGGGACCTGCCCTAAAACTCCTCGGGACCTGGCCTATAACTTCTCGGGACCTGCCCTATAACTCCTCGGGAGCTGCCCTAAAACTCCTCGGGACCTGCCTTATAACTCCTCGGGAACTGCCCTATAACTCTCCGGGACCTGCTGTATAGCTCCTCGGGACCTGGCCTATAGCTCCTCGGGACCTGGCCTATAACTCCTCGGGACCTGCCCTATAACTCCTCGGGACCTGCCTTATAACTCCTCGGGACCTGCCCTATAACTCCTCGGGACCTGCCCTAAAACTCCTCGGGACCTGCCCTATAACTTCTCGGGACCTGCCCTATAACTCCTCGGGACCTGCCCTACAACTCCTCGGGACCTGCCCTATAACTCCTCGGGACCTGCCTTATAACTCCTCAGAACCTGCCCTATAACTCCTCGGGACCTGCCCTATAACTCCTCGGGACCTACCCTATAACTCCTCGGGACCTGCCCTATAACTCCTCGGGACCTGCCCTAAAACTCCTCGGGACCTGGCCTATAACTTCTCGGGACCTGCCCTATAACTTCTCGAGAACTGCCCTATAACTCCTCGTGATCTGCCCTATAACTCCTCGTGATCTGCCCTATAACTTCTCTGTACCTGCCCTATAACTCCTCTGGACCTACCCTATAACTCCTCGGGACCTGGCCTATAACTTCTCGGGACCTGCCCTATAACTCCTCGGGAGCTGCCCTAAAACTCCTCAGAACCTGCACTATAACTCCTCGGGACCTGCCCTATAACTTCTCGGGAACTGCCCTATAACTCCTCGTGATCTGCCCTATAACTCCTCGTGATCTGCCCTATAACTTCTCTGTACCTGCCTTATAACTCCTCAGAACCTGCCCTATAACTCCTCGGGACCTGCCCTATAACTCCTCGGGACCTACCCTATAACTCCTCGGGACCTGCCCTATAACTCCTCGGGACCTGCCCTAAAACTCCTCGGGACCTGGCCTATAACTCATGGGGCCTGCCCTAACACTCCTCGGGACCTGGCCTATAACTTCTCGGGACCTGCCCTATAACTCCTCGGGACCTGCCCTAAAACTCCTCGGGACCTGGCCTATAACTTCTCGGGACCTGCCCTATAACTCCTCGAGACCTGCCCTATAACTTCTCGAGAACTGTCCTATAACTCCTCGTGATCTGCCCTATAACTCCTCAGAACCTGCCCTATAACTCCTCGGGACCTGCCCTATAACTCCTCGGGACCTACCCTATAACTCCTCGGGACCTGCCCTATAACTCCTCGGGACCTGCCCTAAAACTCCTCGGGACCTGGCCTATAACTCCTCGGGACCTGCCCTAACACTCCTCGGGACCTGGCCTATAACTTCTCGGGACCTGCCCTATAACTCCTCGGGACCTGCCCTAAAACTCCTCGGGACCTGGCCTATAACTTCTCGGGACCTGCCCTATAACTCCTCGAGACCTGCCCTATAACTTCTCGAGAACTGTCCTATAACTCCTCGTGATCTGCCCTATAACTCCTCGTGATCTGCCCTATAACTCCTCGGGACCTGCCCTATAACTCCTTGGGACCTGCCCTATAACTTCTCGGGACCTGCCCTATAACTCCTCGGGACCTGCCCTATAACTCCTCGGGACCTGCCCTATAACTTCTCGAGAACTGTCCTATAACTCCTCGTGATCTGCCCTATAATTCCTCGTGATCTGCCCTATAACTCCTCGGGACCTGCCCTATAACTCCTCGGGATCTGCCCTATAACTCCTTGGGACCTGCCCTATAACTCCTTGGGACCTGCCCTATAACTCCTCGGGACCTGCCATATAACTCCTCGGGACCTGCCCTATAACTTCTCGGACCTGTCCTATAACTCCTCAGGACCTACCCTATAACTCCTCGGGACCTGGACTATAACTCCTTGGGACATGGCATATAACTCCTCGGGACCTGGCCTATAACTCCTCAGGACCTGGCCTATAACTCCTCGGGACCTGGCCTATAACTCCTCGGGACCTGGCCTATAACTCCTCGGGACCTGCCCTATAACTCCTCGGGACCTGTCCTATAACTCCTCGGGACCTACCTTATAACTTCTCGGGACCTACCCTATAACTCCTTGGGACCTGCCCTATAACTTCTCGGGACCTGCCCTATAACTCCTCGGGACCTGCCCCATAACTCCTCGGAACCTGCTCCATAACTCCTCGGAACCTGCCCTATAACTCCCTGGGACCCGCCTTATAACTTCTCTGGACCTGCCCTATAACTTCTCGGGACCTGCCCTATAACTTCTCGGGACCTGCCCTATAACTTCTCTGGAGTTGCCCTAAAACTCCCTGGGACCCGCCTTATAACTTCTCTGGACCTGCCCTATAACTTCTCGGGACCTGCCCTATAACTCCTCGGGACCTGCCCCATAACTCCTCGGAACCTGCGCCATAACTTCTCTGGACCTGCCCTATAACTTCTCGGGACCTGCTCTATAACTCCGCAGGACCTGCCCTGTAACTTTGTTAATGGTGCTCACAGGTGGTGCCGGGTTCCCTTTAATAACATTTAATATACAGACTTGGGCAGACTGGTTAATTAAAGTCACACGAAGGCTGTGAAACATTTCGGTTCCATTATTGATTTTCATGTTATGTCGGAGAGAACATCAAACCATTTTTACAGCGCTCTGCGATTATTCAGTCGTCCTCATATGACCTGCATACAATGAGCTGGCAACAAGTCAAAGCGTCAGTCAATTCTCCCCTCGTCACTGCTGTACGGCTCGCGGACTCTTTCTGCAATTTAGTGACTTCAAAAAGTTAGTTCAAGCCGTATCCCATAACTCGGTGCACTTCTGTCTGCCTTCTCCACTTTTATAGACACATTGTAGACAGGATAGACGGGTGTCCCAAGCCTTTATGCTGCCTGAGGCAAAGTGTGAAATGCCCCCCTCCCTCCCACAAAAACCAACAAAAACCCAACTCATTTTACAGGCATTGAAAGCACCAATACACAAGATACCCAACATGTATCTGAAGCACTGAGACTTGTCTAAAGTGACAGAGCAATAGTGTCCGCAATAGTAATAGTAACCCCCATTAATGGCCATAGTTGTTATAGTGACCTTGTTAGTGGTCCCAGTAGAAATAGTAGCCCCCATACTGGTCCAAGGAGTAATAGCTCCCCGATTAGTGGCCCTAGTAGTAATAAATTGTGGTCCCAGCAGTGATAGTAACTCCTGCAGTGGCCCCAGTAATAATAGTGCACCCATTAATGGCCCCTGTAGTAAAAGTTACTGCCATAGTGGCCCCAGCAGTGATAGTAACTCCCAAAGTGGCCACAGTATTAATAGTGACCCCATTAGTAATAATTCATAGTTGCCCCAATGGTAATAGTGATCTGCACAGTGGCTCCAGTAGTAGTAGTGACTCTCATAGTGGCCCAAGTAGTAAGAGTCCCTCACAGTGGCTCCAGTAGTAGTAGTGACTCCCATAGTGGTCCCAGTAGTACTAGTGTCCCCCATATTTGCCCCAGTAATAATAGTGACCCTCATAGTGGCCCAGTAGTAAGAGTCCCTCACAGTGGCTACAGTAGTAATAGTGATCCCCTTAGTGGCCCAAGGAATAACAGCATCCCCCATTAGTGGCTCAAGTAATAATGGTTAGCCCCATAGTGGCCCCAGTAGTTATTGTTACCCCACATGGTGGTGCCAGTAGTAATAGTATCCCCAGTAGTAGCCTCAGTAGTAATAGTGATCCTGTTAGTGGTCCCAGTAGTAATAGTTACCCCCATAGTGGCCCCAGTAATGTGTCCCCCATATTGGCTCTAGTGGTAATAGTGTACTCCACAGTGGCTCCAGTAGTAATAGTGTCTCCCCTATTGGCCTTCAGACTGGCAGCAACCCAACAGAAATTTCACTCACCCGGTCTGCAGCTCCAATCTAGTGGCAAAAGCTACTGCTCAGTCTGTGACCGCTTCCCCCGATGCTTGTGCTTTGCGTACAGGACGGTGCATGCAGATACCGGGGGAAAAGATCAGTGGTCACAGACTCTGCAACGGCTGCTACCAGCATTCTGTAGCTGCAGACTGGATAAGTGAAATGCCTGTTGGGTTGCTGTGCGGCCCGCTCGCAGCAGGCAATGCACTAAAAAATAATTACCAACCGGATGACAACCTGCTGCCCCTTGGTGGTCCAGCAGACTGCCGCTTGAGGCAGTAGTCTTAGGTCTCCTCATGGTAGGGGCGCCCCTGATTGTAGGTTTCCTTCTGAGCACTGCAACAATTGTAACACATATCTGCAATTACAGTGTATCTGTCAGCCCATATTTGCTTCAGTCGCCTCTGTTCTTTTCGCTCTTTTGGTACGTTGTTTAGTAGAATTAATAGTAGATGATTAATGTAGATTGGAAGAATGTGTTTACAAGGCGGAGAAGCAGTCAAACCCTCTGCTGATGACATTAATACACAAGTGATTCTGCTTCCAAATCAACTGTTGATTATTATGTTGCGAGTCCAAGATGATTCACGCTTTTATCGCCATCTGCCGCGGCTCCCAATCTCAAGTGTGATATTTGTATCAAAACAAAACTCCTCTCTCACCGGGGCCTCGGATTAGGACTTGGTGAGGCGGCGGAGCCAACGAAATGATCTCACGTGCTTTAAGAGCTCGGAGCCTGCGCTGCGGACACCATTGTGCTGATATAAATAGCCGTCCGCCCGCTCCGGGCGCACGTGCAAATTATTATTACTTGTCACAATTGGTTTGTGTCTTGTAAAGCGAAGGCACATCAGAACTCGGGACACCCAGCAACAGCTTGCTCTGAGAACAGAAGCCCCTGACAGGTTACGCTGGAAGAATCTAGGGGGGCTGAAGTGTTGATCTTCTCTTTAAGGTTCATGTTACTTTAAAAATGGGGCAGGGCGAGGCTGATGGCTCTGGTGGGAGGAGACCGATGTAGGCGGTGCTGATGGTTAGAGTGGAGGTAGATACAGTTTGTGGCGGCTAGTTCAAGCGTGAAGGTTGTGCACAGAGGTGTAGCTACCAACTCATGGGCCCAGGTGCAACAGCTCCGCCTGGACCCCCCTGAAGCCCTCCCCTGCAGCTACTTGGTTGGATTGATGGTAGTAATAGAGCCCACCCCACCCCCTTTATAGTAATAGAACCCCACTGTGCCCTTGTATAGTAATAGAGCCCTCCTGTGCCTTAGTTTAGTAATAGGTAATAGAGCCCCATGTGCCCTTATATAGTAGTAGAGCCCCCCCCATGTGTCTCTGCATAGTTATAGAGACCACTTGTGTAGTAATAGAGCCCCCCATCCATCTGAGCTGCACGCACATTAACACATCCTTCCTGCTCCATCACACAGTAGTGCTGCACTCATTCTCCCTGTTATGCTGCCAGAACAGAGAACAGCTGCTTCCCCCTTCAGCAAAGTTGGTGGCGATGGGGGGCCTCTGTGCTCCCCTAACCTAGCTGCAACCCCTATCAACCCTAATGCTATGCTACTGGTCATGCATTAGCCCTGAGGAGAACTCTGCATAAAACTATTGCGGGACGTGCACCAATTGGGACACATTCTGCATGTTACTGATCGAAAGTAAGTACTTAGTCTGCGAGAACGGCCAGTCTCCGAACTATTGCCCAACCCTCTTATGGATTCTGTTACATTACAATAAAGGTCTGATGGCATGTGGAACCAGAGTGATTTATCTTGACATCCGCCCATCAGCTTTCTTTGACCGTCATGGCCAAGAACATGATATCTACCGGCCATATGGAACACCAACAGTGGAAATATCAGTGTGGGAGATGAAATTGCCACAAGTGGCCGGTAAGCTGTTAGTGCACCAACCACCCCCTAAGGCCTGTCTCATATCAGCAGGGCCCTCTTCTCCACTAAAAAAGGGTTCTTTAACTCTACAAGAAAGCTCTTCGTCTAGGAGTAGAAAACCTCAAGGACTAGTGTCATGATTATCATTGCAAGACCAGAGGGCATTGTAACAGCAGTCAACTTTTTGACCAAGTAGACGAAGAACAAAGGACCTCTCTACCCAACTGGACCCAGTGATGGACACCAAGCTGAAGCTTTAACTGGAACAGATAACTTTCCATACCATTAACAGCTTCAAGGAGCTGATTAACTGGCTGAATACCCTTTATTAAGTCTCATTGGCATGATGATATAACTAGTCCTAGCACCTTAGACCAGAAAAGCACCTCTTGAAACAAATGTTTTTTTACAGCATTGTTTGGTGCAGCTTTTGGTCCACCAGTATTGAAGCTTTTGCTTTACCTAAGATAGGAGCATGGTAAGCCTGGGAAGCCTTGCATTAGCAAAACATATACTGATGGGGCAAATGATATGAGGTTGTCTATTACAGATGACCCCACTGAGTGGGCATATGACTCTATTGGCAGCATCATGGCTTGATCTGACCCTCTAGAACAGAGGTCCCCAACTCCAGTCCTCAGGGACCACCAACAGGTCATGTTTTCAGTATATCCTATAGTAAGAACACCTGTGGCAATGTCTAAGGACCGACAATAATTACATCACCTGTGCAACACTGAGGAAATCCTGAAAACATGACCTGTTGGCGGTCCCTGAGGACTGGAGTTGGGAAGCACTGCTCTAGAATAGCCACATATAGGAGAGGTGTCTCCAAATTGCCTGCGTTGTCCACTGAAGTCTATGGGAGTTATGGAGACAGTCAAGTCAGCAACTCCTTTAAAGGGTTGTCCTACTGAAAGACGTTATCCCTACCCACAAGACAAGAGGAAAATTAGCTGCTCAGTGGAGGTTTGACCACTGAGATCTCTAACAATCACAAGAACAAGGATTTTGAAGGTCCCCAAATAAATGGAGCAATCGTCATGTATGTGCCCTTCCGCTTCACTCATTGCAATGAGACTACTAGAGACAACCAAGTGCTTGAACTTGGGCATTTGGACCTCAGAGATCAGCTAGTTATCCCCTATTCTGTGGGCAGGAGATAATTTCTTTTGGTGAGAAAGCCCCTTTAACCTTCAAAGGAGAAGTTTAAAGGAGTTGTTGTTTCTCCATCTATTCTCGGCTGGATAGGATTGTTGAACAGCCATCAGGAATCCCCAATTCTTTGAGAAGTGGGGTCCCATAGATCTCCCTTCTTCAGTCTGTATCATGTATGCATAGATAGGTATGTAGATTGTCTCTGGTGGGTCTCTGTGGGTCCACAAATTGGTGGAGACGCCATGGCCATTCTCCCCTCCAGGTCTGATCAGCACAGTGATGTTCCCAGGTCTGCGGGCAGTGACCGGTCCTCACCGTCCCTGGGGAAGCACACGGCAGTGAACGCGTTTGACTTCTTTGGAGCAGAATGTTTTTTTGTTTATGGACAACTGGCCGCTGTAGGACGCACGCCTGTTTTGATAAGATTATGTTTGCAGTAGAGGAACTTCCACTTCTGTAAATAGTCGCTCACTTCGGAAATAGGATATTAACGTTTACCTCAGATGACCTTCACGGAATCGCTGAATTTAGAAAAACCTGTGACACAGAGAATTAATAAACAGGAGGAAGCTGAAGTCCTTGTGATGTCATGGAAGGTTCAGATATGTAATGTTTGGTACACAGCTGGCCATAGACATCGTGTACCTGTCAACCGCCGGACATTCCAATCTGGGCCATTTTTATATTTTAAGATATTTTTTCTATACCTGGCAGAACAATGGGCATGTTTTCCATATTCCAGTTTTTAGGGCATACTGTGCCTACTAAGAGCCTATGACAGTGGTGCCCGGTGGGAGCACAGACCCAACTCGGTTGACCTCATCACTGTTCTCCATGAACTTCTGTAAGATGCCCCCTTTTTGTTTGTAGCATTAAGACCCAAATATCACAATACTTCACCAATACGAGGTTAGGAAAGGTGAGAGACCAAGCTCTGGGACCACCTTCCTTGGGTGGAAGAGTTTATGGTAGCCCATTTTGACCCTGTTTTGAAACTTATCATCTATGGTTCAAAGTCATATACATGAGGAGGAGCTAGAAATGTTGATAAACTCTACAAAAACATATTTTTGGGTGAAGTCATGTTCATGACCTGCATCCAGTACAACAAGAAAATGAAAGCTTTCTGTGGATTAGTTTCAGATGGGAAAACCAAGCGATCTGAGTGAAGTCCAACAAGGCCGGTCATCGGTGCTAGACTAGCCGGGGTCTCACTGCCAACCGCGGGGGGTTTTCTCATGTAACAGTGTGGAGAGTATACTGAGAATGGAGCGATCAATGAAAACATTCAGCGAAAGGGGATCCTTTGGATGGAAACATCACTGAAAGGGGTCGGAGGAGGATGTCAGGAATTTTTTAGACCAACAAGCTGCACAGTCCGCCGAATACAACACCAGGGCTCCAAATAATGTGTATGAACTCACCATTCCAGCAGACGACCAGTTCCAGCGCCATTGTGTCTAAGGGAAACAGAAAGATGAGACTCCAGTGGGCGAAAGAGCGCAAAACTTATATCACTGAGCAGCGGAGAAACAGCTCCTGGTCAGATGGATCCAGCTCTCTGTTGCCCCGTGCTGATGGGAGGTCTGAATTTGGCGCAAGCAGCATGAATTGATGACCCCTGCCTGTCAGCCGGTCAGAACATGTCAGCACCGCCATCTAATCTGCAATGCCTACAAGCAACTTCCTGTCCGCAGGGGCCGATATTCCTGCACAACCATTTCATCACGACAAATTGCTGCAGATCTGAAGACCAAAGGAGCCCAACGCTACTAGATGGGGTTCTCTAATAAAGGGGCCATCAGCGTGTGATCTCATAAGGTCACTGAAGGTTTTAGAGAAGGGGGTCCCGATTAGAATTCGCCTTTATCAACCAGAAGTGACAGCTAATGCAAATTCTGAATACTTGAGTGCACCGCCGCAGTAATGTCCCTTTTAGACAGCACAATAGTTGTTTGTACGAGGTGGGACATCTTCACCAGATCCGCGTCCGTGCAGCGTTTAGACAGGCAGATCGATGGTTGTCTTGTTTAACGAGAATCGCTCACATCTCGCTCGGTGTTCACATTTCTTATGAGAAGTGCTTAAACGGCAGGACAAGTTTATTTGTAGCCCTGTAGAAACGGAACAAGAAGCGCACAATCCTCGTCCCTCATTTAGTCGTCGGTTCGCGTTTAGACTGAAGAATTTTGTTCACTTTTGTTCTTTTGAACAATTTTTTGAAGGATAATCGCTCCGTTTCCGCGCACCTTGATGCTGACTATCAGGTCCTCCGTAGCCGGCTGGTATCAGACCGGCCCGCACAATCGCTTACGTGAATATGTGACGTCGCCAGAGTCCGGACGCAGAACGTCGAGACTCTAAGTCTATAGAAGATTCAGTCCAGGCCTCGCAGTCACCTGGAAGGCGCCGCCGCTGCGCCAATTACGGTACGCACTGCCGTGATATAAACAGGTTGGCACAACGCGCGAGTCTTCTAGGAGGAAGCTTTACGCTTCTGCATCCTAAATGTTTCCTGTTGAACACTCCAAGTGATGCCGCTCGGTCAATGTGCCCCTTCAGGACGTCATGTTCCGGGACGGATGGCGGATTCTGCAAGCAGCGCCAAACCATCCAGCTAGTAATTTGTTATTTTGGTTCCCGCTTGTATACAGATGGAGGGGGATTTGTTTTCTTAGCGTCTCATTGCTATTCCTCAGGGTGGAGGATCATGTCTAATGGTAGCAGCGCAGACCACCTGCATTGCCGATGTCAGAGGGACTCCGGACCTGAGAGAAGAGTTGTTACATTGTGACGAAGTTACAGAAACTGCAAGACAGCAGAGAGATCTAGGAAATAATCTCCAGGAGCGATGGAGATGATCTGTCTATCGTGAGATACTGTCAATTGGCCCATGTACTGTATCTAGTTGTACTATGCGTGATACTGTGTATCTAAGCCTACAATATGTGATCCTGAGCCATTCATCCAAGCATATCATGTGTGATACAGTCTATTGACTTGTGTATCTAAGCCCATCATAAGTGATACTGTCCGCCAAACTGTTGTATCTCATCCTATCATGTACAAAACTGTCTTCTGAGCCGCGTATCTAAGCTCGTCATGTGTTAAACTCTGTTGACTAATGCTTCTAAGCATATCATGTGTGATACTAAGTGTGTATCAATGCCTATCATATGTGATACTGCGCAGTCACATATCTAAGCTTATCATCTGTGATACTGTCTGCTGTATTGTGTATCTAAGCTTATCATATTTGATACCCTCTCAGAGATTGAATCACATATCTAAGCCAATCATGTATGATATACTCTACTGAACCATGTATCTAAGGCTAGGTTCACATCTGCATTGGAGGCTGCATAGAATCCTAGATGGAATAGCCGGAGGGGAGGGCGGAAGCAGCATGGACTCCATTATAGTTTTCGGGGCCAAATGGGCGCCATTTGTTTCCATCATTCTGTTTCTTGCTCCCGTGATGAAGGAGGAAAATGCTGGTATGAACCCAACCTAAATGATAGTGTGATACTGTCTGCTGAATTGTGTATCTAAGCCCATCATGTGTGATACAGTCTGCTGAATTGTGTATCTAAGCCCATCATGTGTGATACAGTCTGCTGAATTGTGTATCTAAGCCCATCATGTGTGATACAGTCTGCTGAATTGTGTATCTAAGCCCATGATGTGTGATACCATCTGCTAAATTGGGTATCTAAGCCCATTATGTGTGATACAGTCTCGGATTTATAATACAATTACTCGCGTTGGATATAAATAGGAGAATCCAGAATCCATGTTTGGTGCAGATGCCAACTAGATGAGAGGTTATATAATTTTCGTCCCCCTCCCTCGTTACTCCCCTTAAGAATGCGGGTGAATCACTCATTTTGGGTTTCTTCACCAGTGACTAAACGCTGGACCCCGTAAGACAATTCTCCCCGCACATCGCTGGATGTGATTAGTGGAGATCTGCATTAGTAATATTCTTGTATCTGAACCAGATGCTCAACAACTTCAGAACCCAACAGGACGGAGCACTGAGTCATGTGTTTATGGGAGAACACCCCGACGGAGGGTGAGTAACGCCGACCGCATTGTTGGGCTCCATTTCCAACATTTGTAATCAAGGCTTTCTAATATGCACCCAGCACTGTTACATATGCTGACAAAAGTATTGGCCCCCCAGCAATCCAGTGTGGTCAGGTGATGTGTGAGCATTAGGTATAAAGGAGAGGATCACACAGGAGATCCCAGTACAGAAACCATCAGATTCCCCTAGGTGTAGAGCTAACAACGAGGTCTGGTGGGGGGATGTCACCAGGTGTAGAGCTCACAACGGGGTCTGGTGGGGGATGTCACCAGGTGTAGAGCTCACAACGGGGTCTGGTGGTGGTATGTCACCATGTGGAGAGCTGAAAATGGGGTCTGGTGGTGGGATGTCATAAGGTGTAGAGCTGACAACGGAGTCTGGTGGGGGGATGTCACCAGGTGTAGAGCTGACAACAGGGTCTGGTGGTGGGATGTCACCAGGTGTAGAGCTGAAAATGGGGTCTGGTGGTGGGATGTCATAAGGGGTAGAGCTGACAACAGAGTCTGGTGGGAGGATGTCACCAGGTGTGGAGCTGACAACGGGGTCTGGTGGGGGGATGTCACCAGGTGTAGAGCTGACAATGGGGTCTGGTGGGAGGGATGTCAGCTGATGTAGAGCTGACAATGGGGTCTGGCGGGGGGGATGTCACCAGGTGTAGAGCTGACAATGGAGTCTGGTGAGGGGATGTCACCAGGTGTAGAGCTGACAACGGGGTCTGGTGGGGGGATGTCACCAGGTATAGAGCTGACAACGGGGTCTGGTGGGGGGATGTTACCAGGTGTAGAGCCGACAACGGGGTCTGGTGGGGGGATGTCACCAGGTGTAGAGCTGACAATGCGGTCTGGTGGTGGGATGTCACCAGGTGTAAAGCTGACAATGGGGCTTGGTGGTGGGATCTCACCAGATATAGAGCTGACAACGGGGGCTGGTGGGGGGATGTCACCAGGTGTAGTGCTGACAACAGGGTCTGGTGGTGGGATGTCACCAGGTGTAAAGCTGACAATGGGGCTTGGTGGGGGGATCTCACCAGGTGTAGAGCTGACATCGGGGTTTGGTGGGGGGATCTCACCAGGTGTAGAGCTGACAACAGGGTCTGGTGGTGGGAGGTTCCCAGGTGTAGAGCTGACAACGGGGTCTGGTGGGGGGATGCCCCCAGGTGTAGAGCTGACAACGGGATCTGCGGTGGGATGCCACCTGCTGTAGAGCTGACAACGGGGTCTGGTGGGGGGATGTCACCAGGTGTAGAGCTGACAATAGGGACTGGTGGGGGATGTCCACAGGTGTAGAGCTGACAACGGGGTCTGGTGGGGGGATGTCACCAGTTGTAGAGCTGACAATGGGGTCTGGTTGGGGGATGTCACCAGGTGTAGAGCTGACAGCAGGGTACGGTGGGAGGATGTTTCTAGGTGTAGAGCTGACAATGGGGTTTGGTGGTGGGATGTCAGCAGGTGTAGTGCTGACAAAAGGGTCTGGCGGTCTGATGTCACAAGGTGTAGAGCTGACAATGGGGACTGGTGGGGGGATGCCCACAGGTGTAAAGCTGACAACAGGGACTGGCAGTGAGATGTCACCAGGTGTAAAGCTGACAATGGGGACTGGTGGGGGTTGCTCACCGGTGTAGAGATGACAACGGGGACTGGCGGTGAGATGTCACCAGGTGTAGAGCTAACAATAGGGACTGGTAGGGGATGCCCACAGGTGTAGAGCTGACAACGGGGACTGGCGGTAAGATGTCACCAGGTGTAGAGCTGACAACGGGGACTGGCTGTAAGATGTCACCAGGTGTAGAGCTGACAATAGGGACTGGTGGGGGATGCCCACAGGTGTAGAGCTGACAACGGGGACTGGTGGTAAGATGTCACCAGGTGTAGAGCTGACAACGGGGACTGGCGGTAAGATGTCACCAGGTGTAGAGCTGACAACGGGGTCTGGCGTTGGGATGTCACCAGGTGTAGAGCTGACAACGGAGACTGGCGGTAAGATGTCACCAGGTGTAGAGCTGACAACGGGGTCTGGCGTTGGGATGTCACCAGGTGTAGAGCTGGTGTACTCTTTCTACAGCAGATGGCCAAGCTGTCAAAGAAGCATGACATAGTGATCGTGGGAGATTTTACCATCCAGACATTTGTTGGGAATCTCTCAGGTAAAAGTAATGGATCAAACAAATTCTTATCCGCTCTTGCTGACAACTTTATCTTCCAAAAGGTAGAAGAGAAAACAAGGGGATCTGCCATCTTGCACCTAATTCATACCAACTGGGAGGGAATGGTTGAGGCAGTAAGGGTTGCTGGGACCTTAGGAGGCAGTGATCATGATATCCTTGGATGTTAGATAAAAATGGTAGGAAGACCTGAGAAGACTCAGACCTCGAGGTTGGATTTCAGAAAGGCAGATTTTAATGAACTCAGAAATAGAGGATAGGAAAAATCCAATGGCTGGATGTTCTTAAGGACAGAAATGTCCAAGAAGGTTGGGAAATATTGTTAAATGATATTTTCAAAGCACAATCGTTGACAATCCATAAAAGAAGGAAGAATGGGAAGCATTTAAAGAGACCAGGATGGATGAACTGTAGGCCAAGTGTCTGAAAAGCTAAAGCTAATAATGAATTGAGGCTTGTAACAGAGGCCAAAAGTAATAAAAAGAGATTTTGGGGGTCAAAAGCAAAAGAAAAGTCAAAGATGCTGTTGGATGCTTACAAAATAAAAATGGTGAATTGGTTAAGAATGATGTTGAGAAGGCCGAACTTTTAAGTTCCTATTTCGTATCTGTTTTCTCTCAGAAAGTAGATGGAACATCAGCTGATCTTCCCTGTACTAGTGGGTGAATACAAGAATGCAGGCTATCTATAAGCAGAGAGATGGCGACGGAACACTTAGCTAACTTAAATGAATTCAAGGCTCAACTTCCAGATGAATTACATCTTAGGATACTAAAGAAAGCAGTGGAGGTAATTGCTGAACCACTCAACATTATCTTTGAAAATTCCAGGAGAAGTCCCAGAAGATTGGAGAAGGGCAAATGTTGTCCCTATCTTCAAAAAAGGGAAGAAGGTGGATCCAGGAAACTACAGGCCTGTGAGCCTGACTTCTATACCGGGAAAGATCTTTGAACAAATTATTAAACAGCATGTATGAATGTACTTGGATGAAAATGGAGTAATTAACCAGAGCCAGCATGAGTTTGTAATAAATAAGTCATGCCAGACGAATCTAATTTCTTTCTATGACAGAATAACCGACTGGGTAGTTCAGAGAAATGTGGTGGGAATTGATAGATAACTGATTAAATTTGCAGACAACACAAAGTTAGGAGGGATAGCTAACACTAGGGAAGAAAGATTATTCAAAAAGATCTAGAAAAGCTTGCACAGTGGGCGGCGACTAACAGAATGGTATTTAACAGGGAGAAATGCAAAGTCCTACATCTGGGCAAGAAAAATGAAGAAAGCACACACAGAATGGGAGGAATTGGGCTAAGCAGCAGCACATGTGAGAAAGACTTGGGTATACTAATAGATCATAGACTGAACATGAGTCAACAATGTGATGCAGCAGTCAAAAAAGCAAACCCAGTTCTGGGATGTATTAAGAGAAGCATAGAGTCTAGATCACGTGAGGTAATTATCTCCCTCTATTCTTCCTCAGTCAGACCTCATCTGGAATACTATGTCCAGTTCTTAGCCCCCCACTTTAAAAAAAGACATCGACAAACTGGAGCAAGTTCAAAGAAGAGTTATCAAGTTGGTGAGCGGTCTGCAAATCATGTCCTATGAGGAACGGTTAAAGGATCTGGGAATGTTTAACTTGTAAAAAAGAAGGCTTAGAGGAGACTTAATAGCGGTCTACAAATATCTGAAGGGCTGTCACAGTGCAGAGGGATCAGCCCTATTCTCATCTGCACAAGGAAAGACTAGAAGCAATGGGATAAAACTGAAAGGGAGGAGACGAAAATTAAATATTAGACAGTGAGGGGATCAATGAGTGGAACAAGTTGCCACGGGAGGTGGTGAGTTCTCCTTCAATGGAAGTCTTCAGAGGCCGGACAGACATCTGTCTGGGATGATTTAGTGATCCTGTACTGAGCAGGGGGTTGGACCCGATGACCCTGGAGATCCCTTCCAACTCTACCATTCTATGATTCTATGATTCAACACCAATGGGTACAGAATGGCCGAGCGCTACCTGTCAGGTACAACCAATCAGATACAGCTCTTTTAGCAGGCAGGGATTTTAAGTCCCCACCTGATGAAAGAACTTCAGAGCACTGCAGGGAGAAGACGTGGCTACACATGGATGAGCCCCGACAGTGGTGGAGAGGTGAGTATATATATTTTTTTATTCTTTACTACAGCTATATATACTTTTTACTATATTTAAAGCCCTTCCCCAAAAATAACTGCGGGGTTGCCAGCATCCTATTGCTTTCATCCTACAGCTGTGGGAGGGGATTCTTTACTCCTTGGAGGGAGTCCCTTTGTCACTGAACACTGTGACAGTGCTGTCACAGTGTTCAGTGATGAGGGGACTCCCCGGGTGGAATGCGAAGCAGCCTTGTAACCTGAGTTTTTGATCTTAAATCAGAGCAAAAATTCAGGAGAGAGCGTCTTTGCAAGTCAAGAAGCTCGCAAGCTGAGGTATTACTGTATACAGTATAAATAAATACATATGTATGCAAGGGCATCGGCAGTCTGTGAATCGGACATTATAAATGTATTTATTACATTATATTTATTTAACATTTTTGAGAAATTTCAAATACACAGAAAAAAGACATTTGTGCAGATTCCCTCCCAGAGGAGATTTTCTCCTGGTTTTGTGGTTTACAAACATTATGAGAAGATGATTGTTATATATTTATCATAACACGACGGAGCATCATCCCCGCCACAGAGGAAGCCTCCCAGGACACAACCCCTCCTAATTGTTTTTGTTTCGGGTTAGAGGGCAAAGGGGTCTGTATAGCCCAAAACAAACATCTCCGGCCTCAAAATGATTGTGAAAGCAGCAAATATCCATCCAGAAACTCACAATAAACAAGCAAAAAGCTGCACATTGGCGCCCGACTCCTGACTCCAAGCAAATCTGCCAGCAACGCATCTAGGCCAAAGGCATAGAAAAGGAGATTGCGATAAATAATTGTGCAAGAGACTGGTGAATGCACAAAATAATACTACAACACTGTCTCCCTATGTAAAAGAATATAACTACTATAATACTGCCTCCTATGTACAAGAATATAACTACAATAATACTGCCCCTATATGCAAGAATATAACTACTATAATACTGCCCCCTATGTACAAGAATATAAGTACTATAATACTGCCTCCTATGTACAAGAATATAACTACTATAATACTGCCCCCTATGTACAAGAATATAACTACTTTAATACTGCCCCCTATGTACAAGAATATAACTACTATAATACTTCCCCCTATGTACAAGAATATATATACTAGAATACTGCCTCCTACGTACAAGCATATAACTACTATAATACTGCCTCCTATGTACAAGAATATAACTACTATAATACTGCCTCCTATGTACAAGAATATAACTACTATAATACTGCCTCCTATGTACAAGAATATAACTACAATAATACTGCCCCTATATGCAAGAATATAACTACTATAATACTGCCCCCTATGTACAAGAATATAAGTACTATAATACTGCCTCCTATGTACAAGAATATAACTACTATAATACTGCCCCCTATGTACAAGAATATAACTACTTTAATACTGCCCCCTATGTACAAGAATATAACTACTATAATACTTCCCCCTATGTACAAGAATATATATACTAGAATACTGCCTCCTACGTACAAGCATATAACTACTATAATACTGCCTCCTATGTACAAGAATATAACTACTATAATACTGCCTCCTATGTACAAGAATATAACTACTATAATACTGCTCCTATGTACAAGAATATAACTACTATAATACTGCCTCCTATGTACAAGAATATAACTACTATAATACTGCCCCCTATGTACAAGAATATAACTACTATAATACTGTCCTCTATGTACAAGAATACAACTACTATAATACTGTCTCCTATGTACAATAATATAACTTCTATAATACTGCCCCCTATGTGCAAGAATATAACTACTATAATACCGCTCCCTATGTGCAAGAATATGACTACTATAATACTGCCTCTTATGTACAAGAATATAACTACTATAATACTGCTCCCTATGTACAAGAATATAACTACTATAATACTGCCCCCTGTGTACAAAAATATAACTACTATAATACTGCTCCTATGTACAAGACTATAACTACTATAATACTGCTCCTATGTACAAGACTATAACTACTATAATACTGCCCCTATGTACAAGAATATAACTACTATAATACAGCTCCCTATGTGCAAGAATATAACTACTATAATACCGCTCCCTATGTGCAAGAATATAACTACTATAATACTGCTCCTATGTACAAAAATATAACTACTATAATATTGCTCCTATGTACAAGACTATAACTTCTATAATACTGCCTCCTCTGTACAAGAATAGAACTACTATAATACTGCCCCCTATGTACAAGAATATAACTACTATAATACCGCCCCCTATGTACAAGAATATAACTACTATAATACTGCCCCCTATGTACAAGAATATATCTACTATAATACTGCCCCCTATGTACAAGAATATAACTACTATAATACTGCCCCCTATGTACAAGAATATAACTACTATAATACTGCCCCCTATGTACAAGAATACAACTACTATAATACTGCCTCCTATGTACAAGAATATAACTACTATAATACTGCCCCCTATGTACAAGAATATAACTACTATAATACTGCCCCCTATGTACAAGAATATAACTACTATAATACTGCCCCCTATGTACAAGAATATAACTACTATAATACTGCCCCCTATGTACAAGAATACAACTACTATAATACTGCCTCCTATGTACAAGAATATAACTACTATAATACTGCTCCTATGTACAAGAATATAACTACTATAATACTGCCCCTATATACAAGAATATAACTACTATAATACTGCCCCTATATACAAGAATATAACTACTATAATACTGCTCCTATGTACAAGAATATAACTACTATAAGGGCTCCCACCCACTGGCGGTATTTTCTCCACTGCGATGCGAGACTAAAGTTAAAGTATCGCATCGCAGTGCGAGAAAAAAATCGGCATGACGCCGGGATATCGGCATCACGCAGTCAAATCGCCAGTCTTTTCAATGGGGCCAGCGGCAGCAGCGCTAGCCCCACCAAAAAGAGATGGAGAATGCCGGGGACTTCTGCCACAGCTGCAACAGCTGTGGCAGAAGTCCCCGGCATTCTAGCCCATTGCTTTCAATGGGATTGGCACTGCTACCGATTGCATTAAAAGCACTGCTTTCTGCCAAGCCCCGCGGAATGATTATCGGGAAAGGGCCTCAAATATAAGCCCTTCTCCGATAATCTGCCAAAAGTGTGTAAAAAAATGTAAAAAATTATTACTCACCTCTCCTGCGCTCAGCCGCGACGTCCTGCTGGCTCCCCGGCACTGCTATTAAGCTCTTTCAGCAGTCGGGGATTTAAAAATCCCTGCCTTCTGAAAGGGCTGTGCAGATTGGCTGAGGGCTCAGCCAATAGCAGCTACTGCTTAGCTATTGGCTGAGCGCTCAGCCAATCACACATAGCCCTTAGCTATTCATTCATGAGGAGGACAGAACTGCCTGTGGAGCTCAGAGACAGTATTGTGTGGGGGGACAGATTTGGTGAAGCTACAAAAACATCTCTGCTGCACTGAAAGTTCCCAAGAGCCCAGCGGCCCCCATAATACTTACATGGAAGAACAACTAGAACTCATCCTAGACCCGCCAACCCACCAGACTAAGGGGGGGAAGGGCCTCGGTAAGAGAGATGACCAAGAATCCAATGGTCACTCTGGCTGAGCTCCAAAGATCCTGTGTGCAGATGGGAGAAACTTCCAGGTCAACCATCACTGCAGCCTTCCACCAATCTGGGATTTATGGTGGAGGAGCCAGAAAGAAGCCTACTGAGTTATCAAAACTGCCTGGAGTTACCAAAAAGACCCAAAGCCGCCTTAGACTATGAAAAACAAGATTCTCTGCTCTGATGGAACCTTTTGGCTTCTAATCTAAGAATTATGGGGAGATATGGGGAGCAATAAATTCTACCCCTCTCCTCCCTTTTGGTCAGTAAGTTTGCAATGCTAACTCCAGCTGCCTAGTTAGTGTAACTTGAGTAGCCGCTCTCAGCTGTTTCCATGTTGTATCTTAACTTTCATTATAAAATCAGTGTACGCATGATAGCCAAGCGCGTATGAGCGGTATGGTGTGTGAGCTGGATCAAGTGTTTCACATAGTTAGAAATTGCAGTTTGACAGGATAGGAGACAGGTAGGCTACAAACTCTGCCTAAATCCCTTGCGCTTCACAACTATCACTAATGCTGTCACCTCTGTCCTCATCTTTGCTGTTAGTTTCAGAACCTCATGCCAACGGCCACCTCTGCTGCATTCTATTCACATGAGCCCCTCTCTCCTATCCTCACGTATACACAGTTCACATGTACTCTTTACTTTCTTAGTAAGCCTCAAACCCTCTAATGCCACTGAGAAACATAACAGTCGCCCTCAAAAATCTCCTAACCATCTGCTCACCCTCACTATCCTGCTGTTTCTATAAGCTGGGGATATCTCTCCCAACCCTGGCCCACCCTCCACTGCTCTTACCTTTTACCCCCCTACCTGCCTCACTTAGACACCCCTCAAGTCAACTCTAGCCCATGTTTACCCTCCGCTGATTCCTTTCAATGTGAACTCTGGAACTGTCAGTCAGCATGCAACAAACCTCCCACCATCCACAACTTTTTACTGCTAAATCTCTAAACCTGCTAGCTCTCACAGAAACATGGCTGCATTGTCTTATAACGGCCTGCAGTTCTCCCATACCCCAAGACCAGAAAACAGGCATAGTGGAGGAGTAGGTGCTTTTCTCTTCCTGAAATTTACTTACCAGGTCATCCCCCTGTACCCTCACTCACTTTTCCATCGTTTGAGGTACATACGCTACAATTTTTCCGTCTGCTGTCCATGCGAGTAGCAATTTGTCTACTGCCCCCCAGATGCTCCTTGCCTGTTTCTGGACCACTTTGCTGCGTGGCTCCCCTACTTTCTTATCCTGCGAAATTCCAACCCTCATCTTAGGTAATTTTAAGATCCCCACCAATGACCCCATCTCCCTCTCAGCTTCTATCACTCACCTCCTTTTGGTCTCTCATAACTCACAGACTCTCCCACTCATAAGGATGGCAATACTCTCGATCTGGTCTTCCTCAGGCTCTGCTCTGCTTCCCACTTCGATAACTCGCCTCTCCAGCTCTCTGACCATAACCTCCTCTCTTTCTCTGTCACGCTCCCTAGCATCTCCCCAAACGCTCCTACCTACTGTACCTACAGGAACCTCCAGGCCACTCACACCCAATACTTTGCAGAGTCCCTACAGTCCTCTTTGTCCCCCTATCTCTCTCCTCTCCTGCCCCAACCTGGCTGCTGCTCACTACAACACCGCTCTCAAACATGCCCTGGATGAAGCGGCGCCCTCTATGACTCAAGCCATCCGATGCAGACGACGGCAACCATAGCTTATACCTCAAATGGGCTATATCCAGCGGTGCTCTAGATGTGCTGAACAGCTGTGGAGAAAGTCGCAAATGTCCGCAGACTTTCTCCAGTACAAATTCATGCTCAGAACCTACAACCTTGCCCTCCACCATGCCAAACAAGTCTACTTCACCTTCCTTGTCTCCTCACTATCACACAAACCTAAATGGCTCTTTGATACTTTTCACTTCCTTCTCAGCCCTAAACCGCAGCCCCTGTGACAAATCTCAGTGCTGAAGAGCTGGCTGCTTACTTCAAAAAGAAAATCGATGACATCCGGCAGAAAATAACCTCCCAATCCCAGACTAGCCCTGACCCTGGTCTTATCAGCACGGCATTTAGCTCCTGCTCACTGTCTGTACTCAGACCAACGACAAATGAAGAAGTCTCCAGATTGCTTTCCTCATCTCACGCCATGACCTGCACTAGTAATCCTCTTCCCTCACACCTCCTTCGGTCCCTCTCCTCTCACACCTCCTCCGGTCCCTCTCCCCGGTGGTCATCTCCCATCTCACCACTATATCCATCCTCCCTCTGACCTCCGGCATTTTTCCCTCCTCTTTCAAACACGCCATCATATCCCCACTGCTGAAGTAATCTACTCTTGACTTAGTCAAGTCAAGAGTAGATTACTTCAGCAGTGGGGATATGATGCTGCCAACTCCAACCTCCCTTCATCTCCAAACTACTAGAACGCCTGAATTACTCCCGGCTTATAAGCCATCTATCAGAAAACTCTCTTCTCGACCCCCTACAGTCCGGCTTTCACCCCCCTACATTCAACAGAAAGCACTCTTGCAAGGTCTCTCTGCAGCATTTGACACTGTAATGGCCCAGAACACCATCCTGGTCCCCTCCATAAATCTTATACATGTTTGTCCTATGTGGATTCACGGTGCAAAACTTGTTTTGTCCTTTCCAGTATGTGTGTTGCACAGTTGCGGCACTTGAGTGGTTAACTTCACTAAAATCCCTGCCTGCATGTAAATGTATCAGTCTGTCATGTCATGTGGTGTAAGTGAAAGCATAAATAGGAGTTCTGTCTTCAATCTGAGTAGTTCCTGACTACCACCTAACACAGAGCCATATGGGAGCACCTTCAGCTTCCATGTAGGCGAAGATGGAGGAGAATGAGCGATATCCCATAGCAACTGAAGTGTGGATGTGAGTGGAGTGGGTCCCAAAACCCATAAGAGAGAGCATTCATAAGTAATTCTGTATAGAGAAATTCATCGTAAAGGTACTAATTCTAAACCGCAAGTTGCTCTTACACAGATTAAGGTTAGGATCACCGTGCAGAAGTACGCTACCAATCACACCCACGTGTCTCCCGTGTGGGGTGTCAGAGCTAATCCTTTAAGTAAATAATTACTGCCAGAGAGTCTGCGGAGTGACCCCTACCCCCTTCCTCCTCTGGAGTGCTCCCAGTCCAGGATCGGTACCATACAGATAACGTGGACTGTAGCACCGGTGTCATCCTTTGTATCCTCCCTGATCTCTGTTCTGCTTTTCTTTGTGAAGAATTGTACCTGCATTACTGGGAATAATTGTTTGCCAAAGTTTATCAAGTAAAGCTATACTGGCCCTAACCGTTTCTGGGGACCCGAGGTAGTATACACAAGTGTCCATGTTTATTCTCCACCGTGTATCATATTGGTGTGTGGGAACGATGGTGTCACACGTGATAACTACTACCCCCATTATCCCGTTTATTGGCATTCCCTATCCTAGGGGGTGTCGAAGGTGGCCTGCAATCCAGCTCTTGCCTTGGCTACGTGTTATCCCTCAGGGACGAGAACCTGGTAAGTGCCGCCGTGACAAGCCAACACTTATCCCTCCCAGCTCTCCATGTTGGTCTAGTGTCCGGGATAACCCTCTGGGGTGTTGCAACACTGAGGACCACAACCTCCTCGTCAGTATGCTTCGCTCCATTGGTCTAAAGCACACTGCTCTCTCCTGGTTCACCTCCTACCTATCTGACCGCTCATTCAGTGCCTCCTTTGCTGGCTCTACCTCCCCTCCTCTTCCCCTTGCTGTTGGGGTACCCCAGGGCTCGGTCCTCGGCCCCCTCCTTTTCTCCATCTACATAGACCCTATTGGACAAACCATCAAGACATCTGGCCTCCAATACCACCTCTACGCGGATGACACCCAGCTATACACCTCTTCCCGTGACATCACAGCGCTGATCCTCAGGAACACCACCGACTGTCTGTCCGCTGTCTCTAACACCATGTCCTCTCTCTACCTAAAACTGAACCTCTCAAATACTGACCTACTGATGTTTCCGCCCTCTACTGACCGACCTCATCCTGACATCTCCATCTCAGTGTGTGGCACCATAACTCCCAGCACGCTCCTTGCCTTGGGGTCATATTCGACGCTGATATCTCCTTTACCTACATCCAATCTCTGGCCCGAACATGTCAGCTGCACCTCAAGAACATCGCAAGAATCCGCTCTTTTCTCACCGTCGACTCGCTAAAAACGCTCACTGTCGCCCTCATCCACTCCCGGCTCGATTATTGCAACTCGTTGCTGATCGGCCTCCCCTGCACCAGACTCTACCCCCTCCAATCCATCCTGAATGCGGCAGCCAGGCTCATCTTCCTGTCCAGCCGCTAGTCGGACGCCTCTGCCCTGTGCCAGTCACTGCACTGGCTGCCCGTTAAATACAGAATTCAATTTAAACTCGCCACCTTCATCCATAAAGCCCTCCACAGTGCAGCGCCCCCCTATATCGCCTCCCTCATCTCAATCCATCACCCAGACCAGGCCCTCCACTCTGCTAACGAAACCGGACTGAGCGCCACTTTAATACGAACCTCTCATTCCCGCCTCCAAGACTTCTCTAGAGCAGCACCGGTCCTCTGGAATTCACTACCCCAAACTATCCGCACAATCCCCTATACACTAAACTTCAGGCGTGCTCTAAAAACGCACCTCTTCAGGGAGGCATACCGCATCCCCTAAACCAAACCCGGTCTGATAACATGCTCCCTGTCCTACTGACTGCTAGCCACCATAAACCGCTCCTGCAGTCATACCCATTCAGCTGCTATACGGCTTAATGTCTGACTATTGTCTATGTGTATAGCATTCCTCACTCTCCACCTCACCATACCGTGCACATCTCCACCTCACCATACCGTGCACATCTCCACCTCACCATACCGTGCACATCTCCACCCCGCCATATCATGCACATCTCCACCCCGCCATACAGTGCACATCTCCAGCCCCTTTACCTTCTGTATCCCCCCATTACTTGTAGTATGTAAGCTCGTTGGAGAAGGACCCGCACCCCTATAGAAAAGGGCCGGAACGTGCCGCGAGGGGCATATACGTGTAGGCCCTGCATGACAGGGTTTGCCGGGAACAAGAAAGTTAGGATAGGGTTAACTGTAAAGGTGAGGGGAGTGATTGTTAGGAAGTAGTTTAAAGGGATTGGTTAGTGAGAAAAGAAGGGGGGGGGAAATTGCAGGGGGGGGTTAGTTATAAAAAGGGGCATTTGGGCGGGAGCGCCATCTTTTGAACGTTTTCAGAGAGAGAGAAACGTTTCAGAGAAAGTGAGAGAGAGAGAGAATAGATAGCGGAGCCGGTAGAGAAGTTTTATCGGCAGCGGAGCGGAGCTAGTGTTTGCGGAGGACCCAGCTGGGAAGAGCGGTAGCGGAGTGAGCGCCGAGTACAGAGAAGAACAGGTTACCGGGATGTCAGCGGTGGAAGCAGCCTTAGCGATCCTCCGGGCAGCGGCGGTGAATCATCCCCCGGGGTGGCTGCAGGCTCAGATGACAGGAGCGGAGAGAGGTGAGCCGGCAGCAGCCAGCGGAGACGGAGCCCCGGCAAGGCGCGCGCGTGCGCGCAGGACACGTCCTCCGGCTAGGTTAATAGCCGAGGAGGCGGAGCCCAGGACCCGGCGCAGGGTTAGGAGCCCCTCCGGGGACCCTCTGGCCGGTCGCTCATCACCCACAGCCAGGGTGGCTGGGGACAGACCGGCCAGGAGGAATCCGAGACAACGCCCGGGTCCAACGGCCGGCCGCAGGTCTCGCTCTCCTCGGGGGGCGGGGCTTGCCCGGCCAGACGCCATCTTAGACGGAGAGGACACGGCTACCCCCCAGGGTGAAGTGCCGGCCCGGGGGGGGGGCCAGGCAGCGAGAGAGAGGTCGAAGCGCGGTAGGAGCCGTGCGTCGCTTTGAAAATCCGCCCAGGGCAACGGGGAGCTCGTCCGAGCGCCCCCAGGTTTCGGACTTGGTGCAGGGAGCAGGATTGTTTCATCAGCAGGAAGATCCGCCGAGGGCTACGGGGAGCTTGTCGGAGCGCCCCAGGGATTTATTTCCAGGAGTGCATTGCGAGGTGGCAGGAGGTAGTCGGCAGGTCAGGTCGGCCATCTTCGTGCCACTACCAGACGGGCGCCAAGTGGGCCCGGAGCAGTTAAACGATCCGGAGCAACGGCAGCGAGAGAGCCTTTTTCCCTACCAGCGGGACGAGACGGCGGCTGGCGCAAGTCGGGCGCAGGAACGACGACCGGATCCGCGGATGACGGCTGATGGGATCACAGCGCCCATGCGGCCCGGTGAGCATGAATGTTTAACACAATGCTATAATTTTGATGATATTAATCTGCCTAGAAGGAGCGGGGAGTTTATGTTAGGGGGGAGTGGGGGTAGTGCAGGTGGAGGTCAGCGGGAAGTTGAATTACGCTCATTGTTAGGTAATATGAGGGAGATGTTGGTCCGCTGTGAGCAGGGCCTGGGTTTGGGGACTCAGACAGTTGCATCGCCAGTGGCGGCGTGGTTGTCTGAAGGGTCAAGAGGCGTTTCACAAGGAAGTGGCGCGGTAGGTGGGAGTCAAGGGGTGACTACAGGATCCGCGGTGTCGGGGGTGACGGTAGGAATTCAGACGGAGAAAGATGGGGACGCGATCCGACTGGACGATAAGGCCAGGGGTGAAGTCTATGTCTGTTTTGAGGGGCCCCTAGGGGCCCATCTAAAGAAGGAGGTTCGCGAGAAAATCTGGAGAGATGAATATGTAGAGATTTTTTCCCTCTTACCTTTGGAAAAGTTTAACTTGGACAAAGGAAAAAGGACTGATTCTAAGAAGGAGGACGAAGAAAAGAAACGGTGGCGGTTGATTCCGCAAACGTTTCAAAATTGGTTGCAAGCTTTTGCGATTTTGGCTAGTGTGATAGGCGAAAAAGCCCCAGAGAATTGTTCGGGCCTTTTTTGTTATTTAGATGCGATAGCGGAAGCGTATCGCACGTATGGCGGGCAGACATGGCTTCGTTATGACGAACAGTTTCGTCAACGAAAGGCGGTCAGGCCAAGCATACGGTGGGATAATAAAGACATTGGTCTTTGGTTAAGGGTGATGGCCCCGGTCAGGTACGGGCATCCTTTTCAAGGTGGGGCCGGCGGGGCCGGCGTTGGATCAGGGGGAGGAACGGGACAGCAGGTGGGCCAACAAAATGTTAAGAAGCCCGGCGTGTGTTGGGCATTTAATGAGGGGAGATGTAAGTTTGGGGCCACCTGTCGATTCAAGCACGTCTGCTCAGTTTGCGACGGAGTGTCGCACGGAGCAGCGCGTTGTTTTAAAAGAGACAAGGCCAGAAGTGCCGGTAGTGGAGGAAAAAGGGATGACGCCGGTGATGCTACAAAGGATGGCCCCTTATCTAAGTAGATATGGGAACCGGGAGAAAAGTTCTTTATTGTTTGATGGTTTTGATGTTGGTTTTCGTATTCCCCCTCCGGGGCATGTAGTTCCTGTTACGTTAAGGAACCTGAAGTCAGCGTTGTTGCACAAGGAGGTGGTAAAAGAAAAGTTGGAGAAAGAGGTACGATTAGGGAGAATGGCGGGCCCCTTTTTAGCTCCACCATGGGACGATTTGATTGTATCACCGCTTGGGGTGGTGCCGAAAAAAGAGCCGAACAAGTTTCGGCTTATTCAGCATCTATCCTATCCAAAAGGGGCCTCGGTCAATGATGGGATTGACCCCGAGCTGTGTTCGGTGGATTATACCTCATTTGACACAGCGGTTAAGTGGGTTCAAAAGTTCGGTAAGGGAGCTTTGTTGGCCAAGACCGATATCGAATCGGCTTTTCGTTTGCTGCCGGTTCATCCGGAAAGTTGCAAACTGCTGGGGTGTTTTTGGGAGGGGCAGTATTACGTTGACAGATGCTTGCCCATGGGTTGTTCTATTTCTTGTGCGTATTTTGAGATGTTCAGCACATTTTTGGAATGGGTGATGCATGAGGTGTCAGGGGCGCGTTCTATTATCCATTATTTGGATGATTTTTTATGCATTGGCGAGGCAGATTCGCCCATGTGTGGCAATTTGTTAGCAACGGTTCAATGGGTGGCCAATCATTTTGGCGTCCCATTGGCTCCTGAAAAGACGGAAGGGCCAACGAAATCTTTAAGTTTTCTAGGGATTACAATTGATACCGAAGCAATGGAATTTAGGTTACCCACGGAAAAGTTAGAGGTCTTAAGGGAAGAATTGCAGAAGGCAAAGGCGGGGAAAAAGATTACATTGCAGCGGTTGCAGTCATTGTTAGGAAAGTTAAACTTTGCTGGGAGAATTATGCCCATGGGAAGAATATTTGGTAGAAGAATGGCACGAGCGACAGCAGGGGTTAAAAAGCCTCACCATTTTATAAGGGTGTCAAAGAGTTTGAAGGCTGATTTGGAGGTTTGGTTGTCCTTTCTGGAGAAGTACAACGGGAGGACCATGGTGATTGAGGAAGTGGTCGATAGTGCAGTATGTGAGTTGTTCACTGATGCAGCGGGAAGCGCCGGTTTTGGCGCATTTTTCAGGGGTCAGTGGTGTGCGGAAGCTTGGCCAGAGGAGTGGGTGACAGCGGGTTTAACAAAAAACCTAACGTTGCTTGAGTTGTTTCCGATTGTGGCTGCGGTAGTTATTTGGGGTGAATTTTTCAGAAACAAAAAAGTGATTTTTGGTTGCGATAACCTGGGGGTAGTGCAGGCTATTAATAAGGGATCGGCGTCTTCGGCTCCGGTTATTGATTTGTTGCGGCAATTGGTTCTGTCAGGGTTAACATTGAACGCTTGGTTTGTGGCTGAACACGTTCCTGGGGTAAAAAACTGCATAGCTGACTCACTCTCTCGCTTTCAGTGGGAGCGCTTTCGGACCCTGGTGCCAGAGGCGGATACGGAAGGACGGCTGTGCCCGCCAGAACTTTGGCGATTGGTCGACGTGCGGCGGAGCACCTGATCCGGGGGTCGCTGGCGGCCGGCACATTGAAAGCTTATGAGGCAGCTTGGGGAGAATGGATGCAGTGGATTGAGAATATAGGGGAGGTATATTCTGAGGAGGACCAGGTAGGGGCGTTGTTGTTATTGATAAGTGAGGCGCATGGTGCTAATTGGTCGGTGGCCAAGATCGACAGATTAATGGCGGGTTTAGCATTTGGCTTCAAACTTAGGGGTACGGAGGATATTACAAAGCGCTTTATTATATCCCAGACTTTGAAGGGTTTCAAGAAAGGGAGGAGGGTGAAGGATAGGAGGAGGCCAATTTCTTTTTCCATGTTAGAAAGGATTGGTAGGATATTGGAAGACGTTTGTTCGGATGATTCGGAAGTTGCGCTATTTCAATCGGTTTTTTCGTTTGCATTTTTTGGGGCGTTTCGTATTAGCAAGCTGGTGTCACCTAGTAAAACGACTGCTGGCGGTTTACAAAGGACAGACGTCAGTTTGAGTGAAGATAATGTTGTTATTTGGCTGACACACTCAAAAACAGATCAGATGCGAAAAGGGAAGAGGATTGTATTGGGTAGAGTGTCGGGTGCTAGGATGTGCCCCGTAACGTGTTTCATTAGCCTGATGGAAAAAGTGCCGGGCTACCAGGGTCCTTTATTCCAGCATAGGGACGGGTCTTTTGTATCTAAGTTTCAATTTGGCGCAATGCTGGGAAAAGCGTTGCAAGAATTGGGCATGGAGCGGATGGGATTTTCTTCGCATTCGTTCCGAATAGGGGCAGCTACGGAGGCATACGAGCGAGGCCTGAGCCCGGGAGTGTTACAAAAAATTGGCAGATGGAGATCCAATAGATACCGGCTGTACGTCAGGCCGGAAGGATGGTTTGGGAATGTATAATACGTAGAGATATAGTATAAAAAAAAAAACAAAAAAAAAAAAACCCTATGTTATGGATTGCATTATGATGATCATATGTAAAGTTATCCTGCTTAACGCCCCCATTTTTGTTTTCCCTCTTTTTTGTTCCTTTTTCATTGTGTTTCTTGACAGAGGGAAGCCCGGCGCTCGTGTGGATATTAGGGCACTCTTTTGTGTTTTGGGCAGCTGAGCGGGCGCAGGTTAGACCAGAAGGAAGACAGCTGGGTTTTTCCAGAAGGGAGGCCATAATCCGCTGGATGGGTACTCGGGGTATGATGTGGGGAAGGGTCATACCAGAAATCACGTCCTATGCAGAGCTTGATAGGGCTCCAGACGTTCTGGTAATACATGCAGGGGGTAATGACCTTGGGGGGCGTCCAGCCAGAGAGGTTAGGCGGGACATCCAACATGACTTTCTGCGGCTCCGTAGGGCATTCCCAGCCATGGTAATTGTGTGGTCCGAAATCTTGCCCAGAAAGTCATGGAGGATGGCCAGATCAGTTCTGAAAATTAACAAAGCAAGAATAAAAATAAATAGACACATTTCAGCTTTTGTGGTTAGAAATGGAGGGGTAAAAGTTAGACATGAGATTTTGGAAGGTGGGGTAGGGGGGTATTGGTTAGATGACGGCGTACATTTAAATGACGTCGGCTTGGATATGTGGTCATTGCGTATACAAGAAGGGATAGAAAGGGCGTTGATGGTATGGAGGGCGGCGCAGACTTAGGGGGTAAGTCGTGCTGGCTGTGGCAGGCGGGGGGGGGGTCCTTGGAGGCAGTTTATATTGGGTGGAAGGAGTTACGGTGGGGACGGCCTCACCTGGAGTGATTATCACCCTAATGGTTTTGGTTGGGTCTGGCGCGGTGGTAGCAGGCCAGGGAAGGGGTCCCGGGTGGCCTACAATTTTATATGTTGATTGCCTCCCAGAGGGGGTTTTTGGGCATCCGAGCCGGGTGACGGTTGGAAGCCAGGTACAGTTTTGTTTCATGGATTATTATACGCCAGACCCTTATTATTATTATTATTATTATTATTATTATATTGGATGGGACTCCAAGGGCCTCCTTCCCCGTATAGTTTAATGGATACGGTGTTTATTTTGTGTATGTTTAATAAAGGCTGCTGTGGCCAAAATATTCCAATTAAGAAGTGATTCGGAGATTTATTAACGGGAAAAAAAGAGGTATGGATTTATTTAATACTGGGTGAGTCGGCCATACCCTGGTCAAGAAAAGGGCCGGAACGTGCCGCGAGGGGCATATACTTGTAGGCCCTGCATGACAGGGTTTGCCGGGAACAAGAAAGTTAGGATAGGGTTAACTGTAAAGGTGAGGGGAGTGATTGTTAGGAAGTAGTTTAAAGGGATTGGTTAGTGAGAAAAGAAGGGGGGGGGAAATTGCAGGGGGGGGTTAGTTATAAAAAGGGGCATTTGGGCGGGAGCGCCATCTTTTGAACGTTTTCAGAGCCCACCCACCCTCCCGATTTTTGGTGGATAGGTTGATAAATATATTTATATAAAAAAAAAAAAAAAAAAAAAAATTTTTCTTTTGAATAAGTGAATATATATTAACTGGTTTAGGCGGGTAGTATATTTATGAGAAGATAAGAGTGAAGCTGTTGATTATATAATTTATAGGTATTTACCACGTCATGGCAGCTGGCTGTGGCAGGCGGGGGGGGGGGGGGTCCTTGGAGGCAGTTTATATTGGGTGGAAGGAGTTACGGTGGGGACGGCCTCACCTGGAGTGATTATCACCCTAATGGTTTTGGTTGGGTCTGGCGCGGTGGTAGCAGGCCAGGGAAGGGGTCCCGGGTGGCCTACAATTTTATATGTTGATTGCCTCCCAGAGGGGGTTTTTGGGCATCCGAGCCGGGTGACGGTTGGAAGCCAGGTACAGTTTTGTTTCATGGATTATTATACGCCAGACCCTTATTATTATTATTATTATTATTATTATATTGGATGGGACTCCAAGGGCCTCCTTCCCCGTATAGTTTAATGGATACGGTGTTTATTTTGTGTATGTTTAATAAAGGCTGCTGTGGCCAAAATATTCCAATTAAGAAGTGGTTCGGAGATTTATTAACGGGAAAAAAAGAGGTATGGATTTATTTAATACTGGGTGAGTCGGCCATACCCTGGTCATGTTTCCATCAACTGATTACTATGTAACCGTGGTTTTTGTATTTTTGTACTTTTGCCTTTCTGTATTCCCCGTTTTTGTAAGCGGAGCAAAATTATGTTGGCGCTATACAAATAATGATTATTATTATGTCTGGAGGAAACCAGGCGCCGCTCATCACCGGCCCAATACCATCCCTACAGTGAAGCCTGGTGGTGGAGCACCATGCTGGGGGAGGGGAGACCGGTCAAGGTGGATGGAAAACAGGCGCCGCTCATCACCTGCCCAATACCATCCCTACAGTAAAGACTGGTAGTGGAGCATCATACTGGGGGAAGGGAGGCTGGTCACGTGATCCAGAGCACAAGGGCCCTCAGACCAGGCAGAAGGGTCACCTTCCAACAAGACAATGACCCTAAGACCTCAGCTAAGACAACCCAGGAGTTGGGACAACTCTGTGAATGTCCTTGAGTGGCCCGGCCAGAGCCCTGAACACAATAGGACATCTCTGGAGACCTGAAAATGGCTGTCCACAGACGGCCCCCACCCAACCTGACAGAGGGCAGAAAATCCCCAAATCCATGAGAGCAAACCTTGTGGAATCATCTCCAAGAAGACCGGAGGCTGGAATCACTGCCAAAGGGGATTTAACTAAGTACTGAGTACGGGGTGTGAATACTTATGTCAATGCAGAATGGGAGTATTTTTAAAAAATATACAAACTTTTCTCTCGTTCTGTAGTTACTTTGTCATTATGGGGTACTGAGTGCAGAATGAGGAGAACACAAGAGCACAACATAACAACATGTGAAAACAGTGAGGGGGTCCGAAGACTTTCCGGACCCCTGTATGTCTCCCGGATTATATACAGTCTGTATCCTCTGCGCCTGCAGTCATGTATGGCTTCATCCTCTTCTTGTATCACTTATGGCTGTGACTGACAGATGAGTCAGATGAACCTGCAGGAATTCTCGCCGCTGCATCGCAGGAAGTGACCGCTGCCATCTGCTTACCATGTGGGTCATTTCATGGTTAATCTGCTGCTCTCGTTCCTGGAGATCACGCTGCATATCTGACATCGGCTCTCTGATACAACATGCTGCACCTCATCATTTCCTCAAAGTCATCTCAGACCTAAGGCAAGGAGCGTGAGTCACTGAGGGAGAAGTGATGGGACTGCGAATAAGCAGACGTCTCAGATACCGTGGGGTCCGGGGGGCTCAGCATAGAGGGAATGTCCTGCGCGTCATGTTAGGGTCACTCATTAGTAGTGAACAAATACATTAGGAGGCACGAGCTTCTACATGTACCTGTTGTATCTGGAGGCGCCACACTGAAAACTACGCCCCCTGGAGGCTTCAGCTATAATTCATGTCAGGTTTTGAGGTAAATCTAATACAAAAAGCCTACATGCTTTCCTTGCACCGCACTTTGACCGCTTTGCGTGTCCTTTGGTGGATGATTTTGGTGTCATTAGATGTCTGACATCCTCACCTCTGCCATAAAATCATAACATCTGAGTCTGCTACATGGAGTGATCCGTCAGGCTGGGTCAAAGTCCCTATGTTAAGTCTTGCTTCAGCCAACAGTGCCACTTTGGAGAATTAACCGTTACTAAGTGCCGTTCATATACCAGTTTGACTGTTGCCACGTCCCCAAAACGTGGAGCACCGAGCCGTGGACGGCGGACAGTTCACGCCGAATCCTCGGCCCGACAGTTCTTAAAACATTTACAACCATTTTTTTTCAAAATTTTATATTCCCATACATGAGGTCTAGTTATAGTAATTCTGAATGGCGGCCGTGTAAAGCCACGCCCTCTCACACCGCCACTGTCCCATTTTTTAGAAAGTGTCATGGCCCTGTGTAAAAACTCAGATATGTGGACTCTTGAGACTTTTGATCCCACAACGGTGGTGCAGGAGGGGCGATAGGCGCACCCCCTTTTTACGACTTAGTTTTGATTTTTGTAGCTATTGAACATTCTTTTTACAGTTTATAATTCCACGGAGGCGGCCATGTTGGAGACTCGCTCCCTTCCTGTACTGTATGTATTCACAGTGCGCTTTATGGCAACTGCAATGAACGGGAGGCAGTGGACAAAGAAAAAGAGATTATTAAAGTCTCCTAAAGCCCCTCCCCGAAATGATAAGAAATTGGTAGAGAACAACCCCTCCCCCAGAGACCAAGTAGTAATGTAGTATAGCCCCTCCTCCAGAGACCAGGAAGTAATAGACTAGAGCCCCTCCCCCTAGAGATGAGGAAGTGGAGTTTAGCCTCTCTTCCAGAAACCAGGAAGTGGGAGCACAGCCCCTCCCCCCAGAGACAAGGATGTTGGAGTACAGCCCCTCCCCCCCAGAGACAAGGAAGTTGGAGTACAGCCCCTCCCCCCCAAAGACAAGGACGTTGGAGTACAGCCCCTCCCCCAGATACAAGGAAGTTGGAGTACCGCCCCTCCCCCCCAGAGACAAGGACGTTGGAGTACAGCCCCTCCCCCCCAGAGACAAGGACGTTGGAGTACAGCCCCTCCCCAGAGAGCATCGAGAGGTGAGTGAGCTACATACAGAATCCTTAGTTCCATAATTCACACTAAGGCATGAGATCCCAGACCGAATATTCAGCACAGCCAACCAGGGCTCAGTACAAGGAGAGGCATCAGCTCATATTACTCTCCTCCCTCTACAGGAGTCTCCTCCCCCTCATTACCATATCTATAACTGTAAAGGGCCCAATAAGTAATGGGGCCACGGCTACCTGAAATCATCCTCCTCTCTAGAAATCCCATGTAATTGACTGAAGCAGTGACCTTCATGGCTATAGAAAACTGGTGAAAGGTCGGAGACATGGGGGGTGAGAGACACTAGAGGGCACTAATACTGTTCTGGGGCAGATTCATCGATGACATGCCTAATATCACACGGGATTAAGGAGGGGCACTTCTTGTGGAATTCGTATCCTGCTGTTACCTGCGATATCCATGAAAAGCAGATTCACTCTTTAGAGTTAGACATCTCAAGCAACAAACAGCCGGCTCCACTGGGATAGTTGGCATCCCCCCCACTCCAGATGGGCATTCCAGCAGGGCCATACTTAAGGGCCAAAAAATGTTTGAGGCCGGCTGTCTACGGGCGTTGTGATATACTGCCGTGGGAGAATACTAGTGTGGGGTGACGCAGTGAAATATCGCCCGTGGACAGGAGGCCTTAGGGAAGCTAAAACTGAGGCTCCTTCAAGGCCTTATGACCAGGAGTAACCCGGCAGAATCAAAAAAGTGATCTGTTGTGTAGGAACCTCCGATGGCTGTACTCATCGGGTCGTAAATGTCATGAAGATATATTGGCCACTTTTAACATTAGATTCAGATCTAGAAGGGGCCATTACCTGCGAGCCAAGCATCACGTACAGAAGAGGTCACAATCTATGCCATCATTCAGTCTACTTGTCAGTCCTCTTGCCCTACATTGACAACTACCCCAGTCCAAACTTACCGGCTCTCGTCCCTGTGGGAGACGCTCTTTCTGTCCACTTATTTGTACACCTCTACATTTGTCTATCTGCTGGACAACAAAATTGCAGGAAAGAACATGTCTCAGCACAGACGTTATATAGATGCCCCAACATATATATTGGTAGGGTGGTTCAGGAGCTTCGGAGGTGCATTTCCAAACATCGGAGCTCTACACACACGAAAATGGACACCTCCATTGGAAGGCACCTTAATGGATGTCATGGAGGTGATGGTACTCAACTAATATGCTGGGGCATCCATCAGATAGAACTGGGTCTCCGTAAGGGGGATCTGGACAAAAAAGTGCTATGTGAGGAGGCGGGCTGTATTTTCCGCCTTAAGAGTAAGAGCCCTTTGGCCCTCTTAGATGAGGATCTTCTTATTCAGCATTCATTTGAACCCAAGTTTTGGAAACTCCGTTCAGTCACTATTGAGAAGGCTTGTGCTTTATACATGATGATGATTATCCGTTCAGTCGAGGCCAACTTTAAGTCACTTTACGGATCAACGTTCTCCATGCTTTCCTACCCTTGACTATGTCTTTTACTTCTTCCATGTACATGTTTGTATCCGCCTTGATTGTGACCAGCCAGCGTGTTCTTTGGTGTCCTCTTCTTCGTGACCCACTAACTGTCCGAGCGTCAATGTTGTATCCAGAGAACTGGCTCGCATGATCTGTCCAAAGTAGCCAGTGTCTTGTAATTTTGCCCTCCAGCAATATTTTTGGTTTGATGCGCTCTAGGACCATCTTCTTGGTGACCATTGCCGTCCGTGGTCTTCGCAGCCTTCTCCTCCAGCACCAGAGTTTGAAATCATTTGTTTTCCTTCTATCTGCCTTCCTGAGTTTCCATCTTTCTCAGGCGTATATGGAGATCGGGAACACAACTGCATTTATCATTCGGATCTTTGTAGCAATGCTGATAGCTTTACTCTTCCACATCCTTGCCATTCCTTGCATCGCACTACGGCCAAGTGCAATTCTTCATTTGATTCCTGTTTCTGATTC
This sequence comes from Eleutherodactylus coqui, assembly GCA_035609135.1. NCBI lineage: Eukaryota > Metazoa > Chordata > Amphibia > Anura > Eleutherodactylidae > Eleutherodactylus > Eleutherodactylus coqui. The sequence goes on from CM069407.1 coordinate 306,251,397, forward strand.
TCCATTACTGTCAATCTGTGATCCGAGGAAGAGGAAATCCTTAACTGCTTCTAGTGATGAAATGTATGAAGGCATTTTAAAATGATATATTACAATGTCCTAATTATGTGGACCCATCTAGGGGTCGGTGGGAACATCAGAATGACCCCGCGGGCTTCAGCCACAATCGTTCTGCATGACTAACAGGTAAGAGTGCAGTATACTACGGAAAACCCTTGGAAATGACTACATTAGGGTCTGCGCCACCAGTAGCGCCGTTGGTACATACTGACATTTGTAGCCATAACTATATGTTGGAGGGTTACTGAGATTTGGAGGAAAAATATATATATTAGTGTAACGCGGCTCTCTCCCTCTAACTTAACTCTTTCCAATCCAATTTGTATCCTAGTTTTCCTAGGGGGCTTACTCTTTTTCTGCTGCTATACAACAGCGCTATCTGCTGGCTGGAGCCAGTACTGCATGAGGTGACACGTTGGATAGGCTCCGACAGCAATGCCCTGAATACCCAATCAGTGACCCCCAGAGCTCCTTAGCTTGTAGAATCCCTTCTTACAGGACCGAAGACACAAGAAACCGGGCGGCTCTATACACCGCAGTATCTGCTGCAGTGCAGCCTTGGCCGATCAGCTTTAGGCCTCATTCACATGAGCGGTTTTACGCTGCTATTTTGTCGCAATAAAACATTGGCCAAAAATCGCTACTATGTGAAACATTGGATTCCAATGCATTCCTTCACCTGGGTGTTTTCCGGGTGCGTGAAAAAATCATGTTTTTGGTTGCTGATTTGTCTCGCAGCAGGTATCTTTTGATGAAAACCACTGGAGGCTCCCATAAACTCCTATGGGAGATCAAAAATAGGGAGGGGGAGGGAGTTTCCGTGTGTCCGGCGCCAAGAAAAGAAGACAGCTGGCTCTATTTTAGCTATTTAAGCTAATAGAAGCCATTCTGCCAACCAGCGGAATTCTGAGCTGCAGCGCTTTTTTCAGGCGATACGCTGGAGTAAATGGACGAGAATACGCTAATTACTTTCAGCATCAGATCGCGGCTATTCTTTTCTATTACGATTTTCGTCCGCGTTCAGCCGGCGTGAAATCGCACACGCTCATGTGAATGGGGTTTTCATGCCCTTTTAGGGTGACTACCCACTACAGTTTTTTTCACTGCGAAATTCGTAGCGTTTTTTTTTCTGCAGGGGTCTATGGGACTTGTAAGGTTAAAATCACGATCGGGTGGTAAATTGCAGGTCACAACTACTACATCATCTGTCCTCAGCATTATCACTGTGTTATCTGTGCTGTTACATAAAACTGCAGGTGTTATCTGCTGTATTACAGTACATCATCTGTCTTCAGCGTTATCACTCTATCTGTGCTGTTACATAGGACTGCAGGTGTTATTTGCTGTACTACAATACATCATCTGTAGAGATGAGCGAACGTACTCGTCCGAGCTTGATATTCGTGCGAATATTAGGGTGTTCGGGATGCTCGTTACTCGTAACGAGTACCACGCGATGTTCCGGTTACTTTCAGTTTCCTCTCTGAGACGTTAGCGCGCTTTTCTGGCCAATTGAAAGACAGGGAAGGCATTACAACTTCCCCCTGCGACGTTCAAGCCCTATACCACCCCCCTGCTGTGAGTGGCTGGGGAGATCAGGTGTCACCCGAGTATAAAAATCGGCCCCTCCCGCGGCTCGCCACACATGTCTTGTGACTTAGCTGAGGGACAGTGGTATCGTGCTGGAGCTGCTGTAGGGAGAGCGTTAGGAGTCAGTGTAGGCTTCAAGAACCCCAACGGTCCTTCTCAGGGCCACATCTACTAGTGTGCAGTACTGTGTTAGCACTGTATTTTTTATTTTTTTTTCCAAAATTGGATCTGCAGAGCATTGCGCCCTGCAATAGGGACAGAAGTGGTGGTTAGGCAGGGAGAGTGTTAGCAGTGAGTATAGGCTTCAAGAACCCCAACGGTCCTTTCTAGGGCCACATCTATCCGTGTGCAGTACTGTCCAGGCTGCTGTTAGCAGTGTTGCATATATTTTTTTTTTCTCAAAACCGGCTGTGCAGACCATTGCACCCGGCATTAATACTACAGGGATAGAATTGTGTAGGCAGGGCCAGAAGACATACATTATTCATTGAATAGACGCAGTGTGGCTTGTCCTTTGAAAAACAAGGGAAAAAATTCTATTTCGCCTGCCTCTGACGGTCCTCAGGGCTCTGGGTACGTGTGTGCTGCGTGCAGAACGTTAAAAATAATCAGACGCAGCCAGCTACGTTTTACTGCAGGCTTGCGCCAATTTTTTTCCTGCATAGGAAATCCCTGATCTGCTGTAGCGAATAACTTTGCATCACTGCAGTTCTCTGACACATTTGCAGGGCCACAACACAGTTATTAAACGTAGTAGTATTCATTGAATACACGCAGTGTGGCTTGTCCTTTGAAAAACAAGGGAAAAAATTCTATTTTGGCTGCAGGCTTGCGCCAATTTTTTTCCTGGCTTGGAAATCACTGGTAATACAGCATGCTGAGGGGTAGGGGTAGGCCTAGAGGACGTGGACGCGGCCGAGGACGCGGAGGCCCAAGTGAGGGTGTGGGCACAGGCCGAGCTCCTGATCCAGGTGTGTCGCAGCCGACTGCTGCGCGATTAGGAGAGAGGCACGTTTCTGGCGTCCCCACATTCATCGCCCAATTAATGGGTCCACGCGGGAGACCTTTATTAGAAAATGAGCAGTGTGAGCAGGTCCTGTCGTGGATGGCAGAAAGTGCTTCGAGCAAGCTATCATCCACCCAGAGTTCTGCGCCGTCCAGTGCTGCAAATCCGAATCCTATGTCTGCTGCTCCTCCTTCCTCCCAGCCTCCTCACTCCACTACAATGACACATGCTCAGGAGCGGGAAGACTCCCAGGAACTGTTCTCGGGCCCCTGCTTAGATTGGGCAGCAGTGGTTCCTCTCCCACCAGAGGAGTTTATCGTCACTGATGCCCAACCATTGGAAAGTTCCCGGGGTCCGGGGGATGAGGCTGGGGACATCCGGCAACTGTCTCAAGACCTTTCAGTGGGTGAGGAGGACGATGACGATGAGACACAGTTGTCTATTGGTGAGGTAGTAGTAAGGGCAGTAAGTCCGAGGGAGGAGCGCACAGAGGATTCGGAGGAAGAGCAGCAGGACGATGAGGTGACTGACCCCACCTGGTGTGCAACGCCTACTCAGGACAGGTCTTCAGAGGGGGAGGCAAGGGCAGCAGCAGGGCAGGTTGCAAGAGGCAGTGCGGTGTCCAGGGGTAGAGGCAGGGCCAGACCGAATAATCCACCAACTGTTTCCCAAAGCGCACCCTCGCGCTATGCCACCCTGCAGAGGCCGAGGTGCTCTAAGGTCTGGCAGTTTTTCACCGAGACGCCTGACGACCGACGAACAGTGGTGTGCAACCTTTGTCGCGCCAAGATCAGCCGGGGAGCCACCACCAACAGCCTCACCACCACCAGCATGCGCAGATATATGATGGCCAAGCACCCCACAAGGTGGGACGAAGGCCGTTCACCGCTTCCGGTTTGCACCGCTGCCTCTCCCCCTGTGCCCCAACCTGCCACTGAGATCCAACCCCCCTCTCAGGACACAGGCACTACCGTCTCCTGGCCTGCACCCACACCCTCACCTCTGCTGTGCTCGGCCCCATCCACCAATGTCTCGCACCGCACAGTCCAGCCGTCGCTAGCGCAAGTGTTGGAGCGCAAGCGCAAGTACGCCGCCACGCACCCGCACGCTCAATCGTTAACCGTCAACATAGCCAAATTGATCAGCCTTGAGATGCTGCCGTATAGGGTTGTGGAAACGGAGGCTTTCAAAGCTATGATGGCGGCGGCGGCCCCGTGCTACTCAGTTCCCAGTCGCCACTACTTTTCCCGATGTGCCGTCCCAGCCCTGCACGACCACGTCTACCGCAACATTGTACGCGCCCTCACCAATGCGGTTAGTGGCAAGGTCCACTTAACTACGGACACGTGGACAAGCACAGGCGGGCAGGGCCACTACATCTCCCTGACGGCACATTGGGTGAATTTAGTGGAGGCTGGGACAGAGTCAGAGCCTGGGACCGCTCACGTCCTACCCACCCCCAGAATTGCGGGCCCCAGCTCGGTGGTGGTATCTGCGGCGGTGTATGCTTCCTCCACTAAAGCACCCTTCTCCTCCTCCTCCTCAACCTCTGTCTCGCAATCTAGATGTGTCAGCAGCAGCAGGACGTCGCCAGCAGTCGGTGTCGCGCGGCGTGGCAGCACAGCGGTGGGCAAGCGTCAGCAGGCCGTGCTGAAACTACTCAGCTTAGGAGATAGGAGGCACACGGCCCACGAACTGCTGCAGGGTCTGACAGAGCAGACCGACCGTTGGCTTGCGCCGCTGAGCCTCCAACCGGGCATGGTCGTGTGTGACAACGGCCGTAAGCTGGTGGCGGCTCTGCAGCTCGGCAGCCTCACGCACGTGCCATGCCTGGCCCATGTCTTTAATTTGGTGGTTCAGCGCTTTCTGAAAAGCTACCCACGCTTGTCATACCTGCTCGTAACGGTGCGCCGGCTCTGCGCACATTTCCGCAAGTCCCACACGGACGCTGCCACCCTGCGGACACTGCAACATCGGTTTAATCTGCCAGTGCACCGACTGCTGTGCGACGTGCCCACACGGTGGAACTCTACGCTTCACATGTTGGCCAGGCTCTATGAGCAGCGTAGAGCTATAGTGGAATACCAACTCCAACATGGGCGGCGCAGTGGGAGTCAGCCTCCTCAATTATTTTCAGAAGAGTGGGCCTGGTTGGCAGACATCTGCCAGGTCCTTGGAACATTTGAGGAGTCTACCCAGGTGGTGAGCGGCGATGCTGCAATCATTAGCGTCACCATTCCTCTGCTATGTATCTTGAGAAGTTCCCTGCAAACCATAAAGGCAGCCGCTTTGCGCTCGGAAACAGAGACGGGGAAGACAGTATGTCGCTGGATAGTCAGAGCACCCTCCTGTCTATATCTCAGCGCGTTCAGGAGGAGGAGGAGGAGCATGAGGAGGATGAGGAGGAGGGGGAAGAGACAGCTTGGCCCACTGCTGACGGTACCCATGCTGCTTGCCTGTCATCATTCCAGCGTTTATGGCCTGAGGAGGAGGAGGAGGAGGAGGAGGATCCTGAAAGTGATCTTCCTAGTGAAGACAGCCATGTGTTGCGTACAGGTACCCTGGCACACATGGCTGACTTCATGTTAGGATGCCTTTCTCATGACCCTCGCGTTACACGCATTCTGGCCACTACGGATTACTGGGTGTACACACTGCTCGACCCACGCTATAAGGAGAACCTTCCCACTCTCATTCCCGAAGAGGAAAGGGGTTCGAGAGTGTTGCTATACCACAGGACCCTGGCGGACAAGCTGGTGGTAAAATTCCCATCCGACAGCGCTAGTGGCAGAAGGCGCAGTACCGAGGGCCAGGTAGCAGGGGAGGTGCGGAGATCAAGCAGCATGTACAGCCCAGGCAGTGCAACAGTCTTTAAGGGCCTGGACAGCTTTATGGCTCCCCAGCAAGACTGTGTCACTGCTCCCTAGTCAAGGCTGAGTCGGCGGGAGCACTGTAAAAGGATGGTGAGGGAGTACGTAGCCGATCGCACGACCGTCCTCCGTGACGCCTCTGCCCCCTACAACTACTGGGTGTCGAAGCTGGACACGTGGCCTGAACTCGCGCTGTATGCCCTGGAGGTGCTTGCTTGTCCTGCGGCTAGCGTCTTGTCGGAGAGGGTGTTTAGTGTGGCTGGGGGAATCATCACAGATAAGCGTACCCGCCTGTCAACCGACAGTGCCGACAGGCTTACACTCATAAAGATGAACAAAGCCTGGATTTCCCCAGCCTTCTCTTCTCCACATTATTTGTCCTCAGCGTTATCACTCTGCTCTCTGTGCTGTTACATAGGACTGCAGGTCACATCATTATTTGTCCTCAGCGTTATCACTGTGTTCTCTGTGGCGTTACATTACAGTGTAATTGTACAGTACTGTACTAATACATAATTCAACTCACCACCCTCACCCATAAAGCTCTCTACAGCTCCGCGCCGCCCTACATTACCTCCCTCATCTCAATCCACCACCCAGCCCGCGCCCTGCGCTCTGCTAACAAAATCAGACTGAGTGCCACATTAATTTGAACCTCTCATTTGCGCCTCCAAGACTTCTCCAGAGCAGCACCGGTCCTCTGGAACGTGCTACCTAAAAAACTATGCTGGCAATCCCTAAACTTCAGGTGTGCTTTAAAAACGCACCTCTTCAGGGAGGCATACCACATCCCCTAAACCAAACCCCTCTGTACTCCACCTGATAACCTGCTCCCTGACCTACTAACTGCAATCCCTGCTAGCCGCCATCATCCGCCCCCTGCAGTCATACCAATTCAGCCACTACATGGCCCAATTTGACCATTGTCTACGTGTATAGCATCCCTCGCTCTCCACCTCGCCGTACCGAGGCAAACAATGTTACTAGAGACAAAATATTGGCTAAAAAAATCAGCCTTACTGGTGGTTTGCAGGTGGCGTCCTGAGCCCCATCACCTTGTGGGCCCTCACACATCCACTGGTCCCAACACCCCCTAACAGTCTGGTCAGATGCTCCTCTATACTTGTGGTCTGTCGCCGGCGTCCTGAGCCCGGTCACCTTGTGGGCCCTCACACATCCACTGGTCCCAACACCTCCTAACAGTCTGATGAGACGCTCCTCTCTACTGGTGGTCTGTAGGGGGCGTCCTAAGCCCAGTCACCTTGTTCCCCCATCCACTGATCCCAACACTTCCTAACAGTCTGGTGAGACACTCCTCTCTACTGGTGGTCTGTAGGGGGCGTCCTGAGCCCGGTCACCTTGTGTGCCCCCATCCACTGGTCCCAACACCTCCTAACAGTCTGCTCAGACGCTCCTCTCTACTGGTGGTCTATAGGAGGCGCCCTGAGCCCGGTCACCTTGTGTGTCCTCATGCATCCACTTGTTCTAACACCTCCTAACAGTCTGGTCAGAACGGCCGGTGAGGGGAGGGACAATTTGTTGATACGACCATCCAGCTTCTCACATCCCAATAATGCGCCCCTCTCAGACTCTGGTAACGGGTCAACAAGCTCTACACAAGTGGAAGAAGCGGTCACTACACACAAGGAGCCTCCGAGAGCCTCTTATAGGCCAAGGGGGGAACGACTTTTAGGACCTACGGTGACAAGACCGTTCATCTAATCACCACAACTCTCATCATTTACAGATCTGCCTGAGATGGAACTGCATGCTGAGTTTTACACAAGATGGAAAAATACCTCTGCAGCGCCACCTATTGGATTGGCAGTATTCCTTCAAATAAAGGTGACTTTTTAACAAGTCTTAACAATTATCATGAATAGGACACCAAGCCAAACCCCTTCACTTTCATCTCTGAGACATTAGCGCGCTTTTCTGGCCAATAGAAAGGCAGGGAAGGCATTACAACTTCCCCCTGCGATGTTCAAGCCCTATACCACCCCCCTGCAGTGAGTGGCTGGCGAGATCAGGTGTCACCCGAGTATAAAAGTCGGCCCCTCCCGCGGCTCGCCTCAGATGCCTTGTGAGTTAGCTGAGGGACAGTGGTATCGTGTTGGAGCTGCTATAGGGAGAGCGTTAGGAGTTATTTAAGGCTTCAAGAACCCCAACGGTCCTTCTTAGGGCCACATCTAACCGTGTGCAGTAGTGTGGAGGCTGCTTTTAGCAGTGTTGCACATTTTTTTTTTTTGGTATATCGGCCGTGCAGAGCATTGCGCCCTGCAGTAATACTCCAGGGCCAGAAGACATATATTATAGATTGAATATACGCAGTGGTCCTTTTCAAAAAAATATTGGAAAACAATCTATTTGGCCTGCCTGTCACTCTGCTCAGTGTTCTGGGTCCGTGTGTGCTGGGGGTAGTAGTTCTCAAAATAAATACGCAGCCAGCTAAGTGTTACAGCAGGCTGGCGCCAAATTATTTCCTGGGGTTCCGTAAACGAAGTCAGCCTCCAACCACAGGCCAATAAGCGGCACATTTAATTACAGCGTTCTGTTTCTGCACTACTGCTAATACACCATACTGAGGGGTAGGGGTAGGCCTAGAGGACGTCGACGCGGGCGAGGACGCGGAGGCCCAAGTCAGGGTGTGGGCACAGGCCGAGCCAGTGCGGTGGCCAGGGGTAGAGGCAGGGCCAGACCGAATAATCCACCAACTGTTTCCCAAAGCGCCCCCTCGCGCCATGCCACCCTGCAGAGGTCAAGGTGCTCTACGGTGTGGCAGTTTTTCACAGAGACGCCTGACGACCGACGAACATTGGTGTGCAACCTTTGTCGCGCCAAGATCAGCTGGGGAGGCACCACCACCAGCATGCGCAGGCATATGATGGCCAAGCACCCCACAAGGTGGGACGATGCCCGTTCACCACCTCCGGTTTGCACCACTGCCTCTCCCCCTGTGCCCCAACCTGCCACTGAGATCCAACCCCCCTCTGAGGACACAGGCAGTACTGTCTCCTGGCCTGCACCCACACCCTCACCACCGCTGTCCTCGGCCCCATCCAGCAATGTCTCCCAGCGTAGCGTCCAGACGTCGCTAGCGCCACAGTTTGAGCGCAAGCGCAAGTACGACACCACGCACCCGCACGCTCAAGCGTTAAACGTGCACATTGCCAAATTGATCAGCCTAGAGATGCTGCCGTATAGGCTTGTGGAAACGGAGGCTTTCAAAAGCATGATGGCGGCGGCTGCCCCGCGCTACTCGGTTCCCAGTCGCCACTACTTTTCCCGATGTGCCGTCCCAGGCCTGCACGACCACGTCTACCGCAACATTGTACGCGCCCTCACCAACGCGGTTACTGCCAAGGTCCACTTAACTACGGACACGTGGACAAGCACAGGCGGGCAGGGCCACTACATCTCCCTGACGGCACATTGGGTGAATTTAGTGGAGGCTGGGACAGAGTCAGAGCCTGGGACCGCTCACGTCCTACCCACCCCCCGAATTGCGTGCCACAGCTCGGTGGTGGTATCTGCGGGGGTGTATGCTTCCTCCACTAAACCACCCTCCTCCTCCTCCTCCTCCTCCTCCTCCTCTTACGCAACCTCTGTCTCGCAATCAAGATGTGTCAGCAGCAGCAGCACGTCGCCAGCAGTCGGTGTCACGCGGCGTGGCAGCACAGCGGTGGGCAAGCGTCAGCAGGCCGTGCTGAAACTACTCAGCTTAGGAGAGAAGAGCCACACAGCCCACGAACTGCTGCAGGGTCTGACAGAGCAGACCGACCGCTGGCTTGCGCCGCTGAGCCTCCAACCGGGCATGGTCGTGTGTGACAACGGCCGTAACATGGTGGCGGCTCTGCAGCTCGGCAGCCTCACGCACGTGCCATGCCTGGCCCACGTCTTTAATTTGGTGGTTCAGCGCTTTCTGAAAAGCTACCCACGCTTGTCATACCTGCTCGGAAAGGTGCGCCAGCTTTGCGCACATTTCCGCAAATCCCACACGCACGCTGCCACCCTGCGGACCCTGCAACATCGGTTTAATCTGCCAGTGCACCGACTGCTGTGCGACGTGCCCACACGGTGGAACTCTACGCTCCACATGTTGGCCAGGCTCTATGAGCAGCATAGAGCTATAGTGGAATACCAACTCCAACATGGGCGGCGTAGTGGGAGTCAGCCTCCTCAATTATTTACAGAACAGTGGGCCTGGTTGGCAGACATCTGCCAGGTCCTTGGAAAATTTGAGGAGTCTACCCAGGTGGTGAGCGGGGATGCTGCAATCATTAGCGTCACCATTCCTCTGCTATGCCTCTTGAGAAGTTCCCTGCAAAGCATAAAGGCAGACGCTTTGCACTTGGAAACAGAGGCGGGGGAAGACAGTATGTCGCTGGATAGTCAGAGCACCCTCATGTCTATATCTCAGCGCGTTGAGGAGGAGGGGGAGGAGCATGAGGAGGATGAGGAGGAGGGGGAAGAGACAGCTTGGCCCACTGTTGAGGGTACAGATGCAGCTTGCCTGTCATCCTTTCAGCATGTATGGCCAGAGGAGGAGGAGGATCCTGAAAGTGATCTTCCGAGTGAGGACAGCCATGTGTTGCGTACAGGTACCCTGGCACACATGGCTGACTTCATGTTAGGATGCCTTTCTCGTGACCCTCGCGTTACACGCATTCTGGCCACTACGGATTACTGGGTGTACACACTGCTCGACCCACGGTATAAGGAGAGCCTTTCCACTCTCATTCCCGAAGAGGAAAGGGGTTTGAGAACGATGCTATACCACAGGGCGCTGGTGGACAAACTGATGGTAAACTTCCCATCCGACAGCACTAGTGGCCGAAGGCGCATTTCCGTGGCCCAGGTAGCAGGGGAGGTGTAGAGATCAGGCAGCATGTACAGCGCAGGCAGGGGAACATTCTCTAAGGCCTTTGACAGCTTTATGGCTCCCCAGCAAGACTGTGTGACCACTCCCCAGTCAAGGCTGAGTTGGCGGGAGCACTGTAAAAGGATGGTGAGGGAGTACGTAGCCGATCCCACGACCGTCCTCCGTGACGCCTCTGCCCCCTACAACTACTGGGTGTCGAAGCTGGACATGTGGCCTGAACTCGCGCTGTATGCCCTGGAGGTGCTTGCTTGTCCTGCGGCTAGCGTCTTGTCAGAGAGGGTGTTTAGTGCAGCTGGGGGAATCATCACAGATAAGCGTACCCACCTGTCAACCGACAGTGCCGACAGGCTAACACTCATCAAGATGAACAAAGGCTGGATTTCCCCAGACTTCTCTTCTCCACCAGCGGACAGCAGCGATACCTAAGCAATACGTAGGCTGCACCCGCGGATGGAAGCATCGTTCTCTATCACCATCCAAAACGGGGACATTCCTGCTTCATCAATCTGTGTATAATATTCCTCCTCCTCCTCCTCCTGCTCCTCCTCCTGAAACCTCACGTAATCACGCTGAACGGGCAATTTTTCTTAGGCCCACAAGGCTCAGTCATATAATTTTTCTAAACAATTTTTATACGTTTCAATGCTCTTAAAAGCGTTCAAACTTTCACCTGAACCAATTTTTATTTTAACTGGGCTGCCTCCAGGCCTAGTTACCACTTAAGCCACATTAACCAAAGCGATTAATGAGTTTCACCTGCCCTCTTGGTTGGGCATGGGCAATTTTTCAGAGGTACATTAGTACTGTTGGTACCCCAATTTTTGGGGGCCCTCGCCTACAGTGTAATCCAACTAATTTTTAGCCCACCTGCATTAAGCACGACATTACATCAGCTGTGTTGGGCAATGCAATGGGATATATTTATGTACCGCCGGTGGCTTCCTGGCACCCACCCATGCTGTCGGTCCACAGGGAGTTGTAAATGCATCTGTTTCCACTTCTAAAGAACCCCAGTCTGACTGGGGCATGCAGTGTGGGCCGAAGCCCACCTGCATTAAACATGACATTACCTCAGCTGTGATGGGCACTGCAATGGGATATATTTATGTACCGCCGGTGGGTTCCAGGGAGCCACCCATGCTGTGGGTGCACACGGAATTCCCATTGCGGAGTTGTACCTGCCTGTGACTAAAATTAAAAAACCGCGGTCTGACTGGGGCATGCAGACACCTTGACAGAATGAATAGTGTGTGGCACATAGGTTCCCCATTGCTATGCCCACGTGTGCAGCTCCAGATGGAGGTGGCACAGGATTGGATTTCTCATTGCTTCTGTACAACATTGTGGACTATCGCCCCGCCCCTTTTAAAGAGGGTCGCTGCCTAGCCATGCCAACCCTCTGCAGTGTGTGCCTGCGGTTCCTCCTCATGGCAGACGCACTTATAAATAGACATGAGGGTGGCGTGGCATGAGGGCAGCTGAAGGCTGCGCAGGGACAATTTGGTGTGCGCTGTGGACACTGGGTCGTGCGGGGGGGTTGGGCAGCATGTAACCCAGGAGAAGTGGCAGCGGAGTGTCATGCAGGCAGTGATTGTGCTTTGTTGGAGGTAGTGTGGTGCTTAGCTAAGGTATGCATTGCTAATGAGGGCTTTTCAGAAGTAAAAGTTGTTGGGAGGGGGGGGGCCCACTCTTGCTGCTATTGTGGCTTAATAGTGGGACCTGTGAACTTGAGATGCAGCCCAACATGTAGCCCCTCGCCTGCCCTATCCGTTGCTGTGTCGTTCCCATCACTTTCTTGAATTGCCCAGATTTTCACAAATGAAAACCTTAGCGAGCATCGGCGATATACAAAAATGCTCGGGTCGCCCATTGACTTCAATGGGGTTAGTTACTCGAAACGAACCCTCGAGCATCGCGAAAAGTTCGTCTCGAGTAACGAGCACCCGAGCATTTTGGTGCTCGCTCATCTCTACTTCTTATATTTCTAAGAAATGACAGCGTTTTGTGCCTTTTCGCTACTAATTGTGGAATTGTTTAATAATTTAATGTTTTCTAATTAAATAAATCTCTTTCTGTAAATATTTCTGTATTCTGTAATTACTTTATTGGATTTGTTGGCAGCGAATCCGCTCACAGAAATAACAAACAGTCACATGAAACCGACCCGTGCAGAGCCATGTAAGGCCGCGCTCACACGACCGTACGCTGGCGGCACGGAGGAGATACACGCTGACATCACCGTGCACTATTGTGGCCCGTATGCCTAAGATGCGTCAAGATCAAATATGCGGCGATTTTTCTTGCATGCGGATTTCGCCCCATTGTTGTGAGCGGTAACATGGCCGCCTACGGGAGATTGGTCTACAAAACGCGCGTGGAGTGCGATATACCGACGCGCTCATGTGAGCCGACCTTACTCTAATAGTTTGTAATAAACATCCAGAGGTGATGATACAGGATATGCAGTCCGTGACGCTCAGAGGACGGCGGTGATTGAGCGACTTCCACATCTGTATTCAGTTCAGCTTTATACAGCACAGATATGGCGGCCTGACAACGGCGACGTTCCGTGACAGTGTATCAGTGCAGTAAGCAGCGAGTCCTCCAGACCTGCACACTGGAAAGTGAACAATCCTAGAGAAGTCACACCCGTCCTCCGGCCGCGGTGGGGGCCATTCTGTTGACATGGCTAAGTGACCACCGCGTGTGATTTATAAACAATGGCGCTCACCAGCCGCGGCTTCGTGTTACTGTTAGCACAGATGGGATCAGTCTGCGCCCACATTAAAGTGATGACACCGACTACAGGAAGACGGAGCGGAATACCTTCTTGCTGGAAGCAGTGAAGCCGACGAGGGCCCTTAATACGGGACATAAATCAGACGAGGGGCGGGAAGTCCTTCTTACCTTCATGTTTATATATATTCTATATGGTCCTTACAGAGTGCAAGCGGATGATAGAAAGTATAATGTGCACAGCGGAGGCGTCACCCAACAGTGGAAGTGATATATCCGCACACGGCTTAAAGGGAATGTCTACCCTAACTAAGTCCAAGAAATATACTCACCGCCCCTTTTATTAGAGCCCCGGCTGTCTGACAATTGGCGCTTCCCTGTATGTTTGTGGCTCTATAAAAAGGCCGGCTTTGATTTTTTTAGAAGTGATTGATGGAAACTTAACACCGAGGTAGTGAAAGCATTTACTGTCCCCGGTTAAGGCGGTCATGAATTCTTCATTAAGCCTAGTTTTATGTGTAACGGGGGCAGCAGTATTTTCGAGGGATCAACCAGTGGAAGTGAAACAATGTATTTTTCGCCAGGCGTGAAGGTACTTCTGACTGGCTGTTGCTTCCGACCCCAATGTTCAATCCTTACCTGGAGTCCCATTCACAAACAAAGCAAGGACATTCGGTGTAGCCTGCTTGTTGGCCAAGCAATATGGCAATCCCCTTGACATCCCCACCACAGACCATTCATGAAGCTCGTACTGCTCACTATCCGGCAGAAATGTAAGGTTTTTGCATGTCTCTTTCATAGTCCCAGAATGTGCTACTGGAACAGATGGATGGATGTTAGTAGACCAGATCTTCTGGCATCTATGAACAACCTCCACTCTCCTGCATTGTAATTAACATTGAAGTATTTCATGACTGCCGGAGTGTCTCCACAATATACCAAACCGCCTTCCTCAGCAAAAAATGGAAGCAATTCTGCTTCTTGGTGTCTGTACCAGGAGAATCTCGTATTAGGACACAGTAAGTTCTTTTCATGAAGTCGTGATCCTAACAACTCTGATGCGTCTTTAGCTAAATTCAGATCACAAACCAAATCATTCATTGGATGCTGGGTAAATGGCACTGGGGTGTCATCCTCCATACTGTCTGCTTGGTCCATCTCATCACTTGTATCACCGTCTGAATTGGTGTCTGTTGGAGGCTTGACAATGAACAGGGATGGCACAGGATGGACTCACTATGGGGCACTGGTCTCATGGCAGATGGCATATTAGGATACACAATGTTACACTTCCTGGTGCGGCCCACGATCTTCACTGTGCAGAAGTAGCAGCTGTCACTGTGATTTCTTGGCTCACACCACACCATGGGTTCACCGAACGGCATTGATTCCCTTTTTCCAGTTCCTCAGCCTCAAAATGTTCACATGTTACAAACATCATATGTCAACGTTTTTTTTTTTTTAATTCTCACATTTTCGTGATTTGTGAAAAAACCTGACATGAAACAAAACTTTGAAGGTGATTTTCGGAATCTGCAGAAACAATCCCTTCCAATACGCCCTTTGCTTAAAAACAACAGACAAAAGTAGCAAAATTGCAGATCAGAAAGCAGGGAGCCCCCTTGAGGATGGAGGCCCGGAGCAATCGCCCAGTTTGCTCCCCCTCACACCGGCCCTGATGGCCTTATAGGTATCCTCAATATGTGTAAAAAGCGAACCCTTCCTGCCCACGCCCAGATATGGATATATACAGTGTAAGTGGGAATTCTTGTTAAAACAGTAACGTTTAAGTAACAGCCGCCCCCCCCCCCCCCCCCCCATGGAGTGAAACAAAGTCATGTTAATAAGGTTCATCATCTGGTGCCTTATCACGTATCTGCAACAAGAGCACCTTACCTGCCACCCATTTAAACGCCTCCATGTTCGGGATAGGGGTTCACATACTTTCAGCCGTATAGTGTACCTCACTCCTATACATGCAGGCAGACGGTTAACTTGTGTATAATCCGCTCTCCATTCTAGGAGCGGCCAGCTGTAGTCATGGAGTTACATGAATCCTGCGCCTTGTGGTTTCCATTTGTGACTTAATTAATTCAACAAGTGGAGTAAGAATGAGGCCAATGGCGCCTGCGTGTAATTATTACGTTACGATCGCCTCGCAGCCGTTCTGCGGTCTTGTGAACAATTCTAAAACAATATTTTAAAGGCCGAGATATAATAAAAGGAACGAACAAGAGACCAACGAAAAACCATAAACTTCTCATCAGTACTAAAGAGTGGCGCTCGTCTGCCAGATTACCAGTTCTGTTTCTGGGGAGGGCGACAACCAATGTGGCTGCCATGGCAGCTGCTAGAGGCCGTGTCCCAGGGGTTGGGGTAATAGATCCAAGTGAACGGGATGAGCTGCAGGACCGGACAATAAGGCTTGGGCCGATGTAGGCATGGAGCTCCATGAGGGTCACAGCCCCCTCTTCGTACTGATTGTAGGCCCTGAGCGGCTCCCCACACACACACACCTTCCCCGGGGACTGCCATGTCAATAGTCCAGATGTGGCAGATCATTTTCACCCCGGACCTGTATGCACCCAGTGATTCCCCGCCACCGGTCCGCTCCTATGAGCAGTCTTGCATCTGCTCCACATCGAGGCTGGAGATGCCCGGCTCTGGCAGCTATAATCAGAGGGAGCCGGTCCTCTACCTCCTGCCACCACCGCTTCTATCTGCCACCACTATGAGTGTCAGTAGCACAAAGCATCTGGTGGACACAGCTAGTGCAGTTTTACTTATGATGGTGGGCAGTTGTGGTGGACATCTCCAATGGCCAGCCCTAGATATATCTGACCTGTGCAGTTACCAGCTTGTGGGGGAAGAACCAGGCAGATGTTAGCTGGGGGCGATCCCCTCCTAAGGTCCCCCTGCCAGATGATCTTTCTCTGTGTGGCCGCATCTTGTGGAGCTAGATGAATCATTCTCGTCCTACCTCTGTCTCCTCTGGTGGCCATGCAACACAATTGCTTAGTTCTGTTACTGTATGTTATGAGCTTGGTTCTATACTGTATTTATGAACTGAGCTTGGTTCTGGGGCTGTACTTACACTATGAGCTTTGTGGCTGTATTTATGTATCGACTATAGTTCAGGCTCTGCATTTATGTTATGAGCTCGGTTTTGGTATTGTATCTATGTACTAAGGGTTGACTCTGGGGCTGTACTTATGAGCTTGGTTCTGGTACTATATTTATGCCCTAAGTTGTTACGGCATTGGTATAACAAGTAGACTGTGCAATATCTAATATATATATATATATATATATATATATATATATAATATTTTTTTTTCTTTCTGGGGTTGGGGTGTGTGGGGGTGGGGGGACAAAAGAAATATCTGCACATAGTGCCACCTAATCTGTCATTGCCTCCCTGGGAGCCTCGGGCCCTGGGCAGCTGCCATAACTATCCCATTTGCCATTCAGGAGTCTCAGAAAGCTGAGTGGAGAAGATGCTGTTTATACAGGAAAGTGCAGAACGTTTGAACATTGTGGTGATGGTTTCTGTATATGGTGGTCTCTACAACGTGCCCCCCGGCCGCCCGCAGATCTCGCACTGCAGTAAATATCACATTTCTCAATTGTTCTATAAAAATAAATGTTCTCAATGTTCTAGCAAAATAAATGAAGTGATTGTGTTTATTATGAGGATGATTACGGACGGCGCTGGATGGGTCACATGACAGCCCGCGCCTCGCCCCGCCGCCCTGACAGGCCCCACCCTGTTTAATATACACATACAACACCCTGCAGCTTTGAACAATTTATTTTATTGCATTGTGATTTCTTAGGGACCTTCCATACGGGACGGAGTTAGTCCGGGCGGACATTCCTGCCTCAGCCTTATTTCTATGGGGCTTGAATTCTGCGCCGGTTACAATGTGGGCATCTTTACTTAGAAACCAAAAGATTCAGTTCCGGTACATATTTAGTCAATTAGTGCGAATTGTGTTGGGTTTTTAACTGCGGAATGCGTTCTGTGGAAAGTCGTCTGGAGATTCCTTCGTTCTTTTCTGCAGAATTACATGTGATTTTGAAGTAAAGACGCACTGATTTTAAGAGGCGCGGAATTCAAGCCCCATAGGGTTACATTGTGACGCAAAACTGTTCATGCCGACTAATTCCATCCTGTGTGAACGATCCGTAATCTGCAGAGATCGGCCGAACATTGGTGGATTGTATCCTTTATGCTGCCTGCACATGGTATAGCCGGATTCCGCATGCCAGGACCCTGCAAACCTCTCAGTTGTCTTATTTTTCCGTACTGTGGATGGCTTGCCCTCAGGCATGTGCAGTACGGATTTTCCCGCGCCGTCGCCAGCTACATTGTTAATCCTTCATGTAAACTCCGTGTCTAAGAAAAACTTGAATGAAAAGTGATCAAAGTTGTATGCTCCCCAAATTGGTACCAATACAATCTACAGATCACCCCATAAAAACGAGCCCTCACACAGCCCATCGAAGGAAAAACAAAAAAGTTATAGGGGGAGGGGGTAAAAGAAATACGGTGTCAGAAAGCTATTCTTTATAAAAGAGAGAAAAAGTTGTCTTAAAGTAGTACTAGGGTACATAAAAAGTACTATATAAGTTTGGTATCACTGCAATCGGACTGATCAAGAGAATCACTGCATAAAGACAATGTGTCACTTTTACTGCACCAGGAGGGGTATCATCTCTCCTTAAGTAGAGCACCTAGAAGGAGTGCGGAGACACCTAGGAGGAGACTTATAAGGCCCCACAGAAGACAAACACAGCTTAGCTCCTCCCACAGCAATGACATCATCACAGGTCCTTTAGCCCACTGGATCTCTCTGGTGGAGGTAGGTTGTTGTCTTCTGTCATGACTGCTGAGTTGTGTCTTCTGAGATAATAACATCTTAGTTGTATTCTCATTTTGTTATTGTTCTCCTCCCATTCCAAGATCTAACACCTAACTGTGTTGTTTTTCTGTCGGTCAGACTCTGTGTATTATTTATGCTGTAGGACCTTCGATGGTGTCACCAGGGGGTGGAGCATCAGAAGCACTCACTCACATACTACAGACAAGTGGTTGTTAGTAGTTTGAGTGGGAATTAAAAAACAAGCCCTCAGACAGCTACGTCGCCGGAAAAATAAAATAAGCTATGGTTTTTTGAAAGTGAGAATACCAAAACTACAGAATGTGACCTGAACACAGGAGCATTCATGACCCTTGGTCATGAAAGAGTTAATCAACATCTTCTGACAATTCTCCTTTAAGATCTGAAACAAACGGCTGCCCTTTTCAGTAAACCCCTTTAAGGACACTTTAAGGTCGTGCCCCTCACCATCTCCTCTTTAACAAGTGTAAGGGCAGCCATCTTGACCCCCTCCTTAAGCTTCCTCTTACATTCCGTTGAGATGACAATCGCTTCAGTGGGAACTTTCCAGCTGGAAACCCTCTTATCGGAAACCTTCTCCCCGGAGAGCGACGTACGAGAAATGTCCATGGGAAAAACTCCTCTACAGAGCTGAGAGTCGTGTTATAAGTGGCAGCGCCGTCCGAAATGAATCATGGAGCGGCATCGCGATGTAAGATAGATGGGATTGAAGTGAAGCCAGAGCACGATCCAACGGCTGCCAACGAATGTCCTACAACGGCCCCACACAGTCCTCCAGATAATCCTGTGACCGGCTGCACGGGGAAGTCATGTGGTAACACACAAGATGGGCAAAAAAATGTCCTTATATGTCTCTGTAGAGGCAAATTAACCCGATGAGTAATGGTGTTGAGGTCTTCAAGGTGTCGGCCAACAATGTATCCCTAGAAAAAGTGATGAAAAGTCGTCAGGAACCAGTGAGTCCCCCTATAGGTCATTGATTCAGTGGAGGTCCAAGCACAGTCCGGCCATACTGAATTCTCCTTACGACCTCAGTAAGGTCCACCAAAAACAGCTGGAAATCCTAGAGAGCAGTGCCTCTCGATGAGCTCCCTACTCATAGAAAACTACTGGAAGGGTTTGTGTTTTAGTTTAGAGCTATTGAATAGCAGATTGGCCGGGGACCACTGGACCACTACATGGGGGCACTAAGCTAATTTTTCAGGCATCATTTCCATTTTCATTAGCAATGTGGAGCCCCATCTTGAGGACCGTCTACCAAGTATTTTTTTCAAAAGCAGAAAAAGTCTAAAAAGAAGTAATACACAAGAACTTCATCACTGTAAATGTGTCAAGCTTGATGCTTGGAATTCATAATGTAAAGGTAATGATGTCAAACCTCCAAATTAATTCAAACGCCAGAACCGACCCATATATTAATTCAGACCATACGTGCTGAGATGTGAGGTGAACAGAGCCTTAGATTCTTACATCCCTATGAAGCTGGGACTACAGGTCCACACTTGGGCCAAAACACTCATCGGTAATATCGACCCAAAAAATTCAGAATATGTAAGGTGGGAAGGGGTGGGGGCTGTTTACCATTTTCTATTTGTTAAATTATTAGAAATGTGTATACTCCTATAACGGTAGTGGGGAACAAGAGGGTGGAGCGGCACTTGGGAATGTCTTTGTAGAAGCCATGAATGGTGAGGGTGGTGGTATCTCCCTGAAAGGGTGGAGATCACAGGTTCTCTTATTAGTTGGACACCCCTCTCGTGCCTGGAGTCAAGTTGGCCTCCCCCTTGTCTCTCCACCTCTCTCAGGTGGCTGCGGCCCACTGGTTAGTTTGGGCAAGGGGCACGTATCCTCGAACATATGCATCCCTCTGCATGTACTCAGTCAGGATGGTGGTTCCACGCTTAAGGCTCAACTTTATTATATAATATTGTGAGAAGTCTCCGGGATTTCAGGGGTATAAACAACTGGCGCTAAACTGCGTCTCTTGGTCGGGCAAAACTATCATGCTGTACTTTTACCTGTGATATGGGCTACAGTGGGAGACAGTGTGGTGAACAAGATGCCGACCTACATGCAGCTGGCAGTCCTCTGGATAGCCAAGAAAGTCCTTCGGACATCCAACGAGAGCTCTATGGGCATTGACACACTCTGACCGATGCTGGAGTCTCCTCTGCTGGGTTTTGTGCGCCCCACCAGAATGTTAGCGGTTATTGTAGGACTTGTGGTAACCCCGCTTGATATACTCCCGGTTCCTGGGAAAAACAAGTACGAGTTGTAATTTTGAGAAAGTCTGTTGGAAAGCTGCAAAACGGATATTACACAATACAGACTTGGCGTTATATCCGATTACTGGGACTAGTTAGGGTTTACTGCGGCCGGCCGGGTTACTGTTCCTGCTACTCATCAATAAACCGTTCGCGGAGCATTAAATACGTCTGGTGACCAAGTGTCTTTTTAGTGTACCCGAGAGGCTCCTGGGCCACAGCTATGTAAAGGAGCCAGTACAAGGACGTACAGCAAAGACCAGAGCCCAGCCTAGAGTGGCCAAAGCCCGACCATGAGTCCATTCTTACCCTCTTGCCACAAATAGCTGATAAATCTACTAGGACCTCCGTCATGATACAGTCTGTAGTACAGACAGAACACACTATGCTGCTACCGCTCTACAGCCCCCCAGTAGACAGCGAGATACCCCATCCTTCTTGGTCCATCATTTCACTCATGTGAAAGCGGACTAAATGTATCTTTTCATGGGGTGTTTATCACCCGATTTCTTGCTGGAAACAGCAAATTTGGGCACTAATCATCCTGTGTACGGGCGGCTGTCAACAGGGCACTGAGTGAGAAAAAGCTCACCCATCGGAGTCATCTGGTTTTTAGCAGAATTAAACTAGACCAAGTTACTTTCAGGCCATGTAAAGAGGAGCAGCTAAATCTGTGATGGACTCCAGGTAACTGAGAATGGAGGTGGCTGACTGACTGGACTTTCAAAAACTGAAAAAAAAAATTCACGTTTGGTATTGTCGCGTCCTTAACGACCTGTACAATAAACTGAACGCACTTTGTATCCTACATGGTAAACGCAGTAAAAGGAAAAGCTAAAAAACAGAGCCAAAATGATTTTTTTTGTTCATGCTGCCTTCCAAAAAAATGCAGTAAAATTGATAAAGAGCCATATGTTCCCCAAAATGCTACTAATAAAAACTACAGATTGTCATGCAACAAACAAGCCCTCACAGAGCTCCGTCTATGACAACATAAGAAAGTTATGGAACTTTGAATGAAAGTTGCAATCCAATGATGCAAGAAAAAAAGTTGAAAAACTTAAAAAAAAAATCAAATTTTGGTATTGTTGTCACCGTACCGACCCCCAGAAAATGTATCACGTCATTTATGCTGCATGATTAACACTGTAAAGAAAAACAATGGCAGAAGTGATGCGTTTTCTCTCTGCACTACAAAAGAAATTAATAAATAAAAGTTCTACAATATATTATATTTACCCCCAAAAATGGTACCGATAAAAACTACAGCTCGCCACGTAAAAAAACAAGCCTCATAGGGCCATCGCAATAAGAAATAAACAAGCTATGGCTTTTCAAAAGTAGAGATGAAAATCCCTCCAAAAATTATTGCGTCCTTCGGTCCAAAATAGACCATGGCCCTAAGGGGTTAAACACTTTTGGATGCTGATTTCACAGTGGATTCCATGAGGATTTGCCATGATATCTGCGGTGAAATCCAATGTGTGAACATCGCTTTTTAGTATGGGTAGAGGTATTCACTCCTAGACCCCCTATCACAGGATCTACCTCCACCGACTCCATAACACTTCCAATGTCTAATAACACTGCGATTCCCCTTTAACTACCTGATCCACTAGTTGTGGTTGGGCACAAAACCTGCTGCTTCCTATCAGATGTCTGGAAAGTAACCAGTAAAATCTGTATATTAATGACACGGATAGATTTGTATTATCCACCTCATCCACATGGATACAGAATCACAGGAAACCCCATAATCACCCCTGTCCACTTTGGACAATCCTATTCAGTTGTAAGGGTCCTCCTACGATCAGCCGATCACGGGGTGACCCACCGGTGCGCAATCAGTTGTAAAATGTGGATACTAGACAGCAGAACGCGGCTTCACCCTTCCTGGGTACTACACATTGACTGGACATAGTTGACAAGATTGAACTAGAGAACAAGGAGCAAGACTTGACTACAACTAGAAACTAGAACAAGGAGTCCTGGATAGAACGAGTTGCCACAGCTATTACCTTCACCACACTGCAGGGGCCAAAAGTATTTATAAAGAGGCAAATCAATCAGACACTCCTCTTTGAACCAAGGCTGAGTAGTGCAGTCCGTTGATCGCCTCCAATAGGTCATAGCAACTGGCCAACAACAACTGTGAAAGCAGGAGATGGCAATGCAGCAGAAGACCTCCTGCTGGTCATAAAGTGTGTATTTTCTCTCTAGCGCCACCACAGAGGAAATTAAGTATTACACAGATGTCATTTAAAAGAATAGGTGGTCTACCAGACAGAAATACTCTTTGTTGCCACTTTTTGCTCTGGCTAATAGATGAGCCCCCCCTCCCCCACTCCTTCCCCCTTCACTAACTCAGTCTTATACCTTAGACAGTATTTGATGCCCCGTCTTGCAGTCATTATGTTTCTCAGATAACACCCTCTGTGCCGCGTTACTCCATAATTGCGACAGTTTTACCGTATTATTGGTCAGATTGCTTGTTGAATGACGCAACAGAATCCGAAACCGGCGGAGTTTTCGAATTGAAATGCTGGAAGGGATTCAAGCCCTTAAATATGCTGAAGCTTTAATAGTTGCCAAAGGTTTGTAAAAGAAATTCATGTCCTTTTCTAGGAAACAGACAGCGATTCCACCGAACAAGATGAAAAAAAGTACAGTTGTGGTTTTCCAGGGGTCCGGGGGAGGGGCGGGGGCAATTACTTATATTGTGAACACAAAGGGAATCTAGAGGGATTCGTATTGTTCATTTATTTCCATACAGAATGTTCGCATTATGGGAGAGGAAAAGAATTTACTGTATTTGTGTCATTTGTGTAAGCGCTTATTACATTATAGGGGTTCTATAGCCAAAGGACACAGAACAATGCAGGGGGGGGAACTATTGTCACCCCTGTATCTACACCACTGGAAATTACAAGTCATTCATAGAGCTCACATGCAAGGAAAACCTGACAATAAAACTGCTGAGAGTTGTAGTTCTACAAGCAATTCATAGATGGTGACAAAGCTGGGGGGACATGTACTTGTAACAAAGGGATAGATAGATAGATAGATAGATAGATAGATAGATAGATAGATAGATAGATAGATAGATAGATAGATAGATAGATAGATAGATAGATAGATAGATAGATAGATAAATAGATATGAGATGGATAGATAGATAGTATATAGATAGATAAATATGAGATACATAGATAGATAGATAGATAGATAGATAGATAGATAGATAGATAGATAGATAGATAGATAGGAGATATAGATAGGAGAGATAGATAGATAAATATGAGATGGATAGATAGATAGATAGATAGATAGATAGATAGCAGATGGTTAGATAGATAGATAGATAGATAGATAAATATGAGATGGATAGATAGATATGAGATAGATAGATAGATAAATATGAGATGGATAGATAGATATGAGATGGATGGATAGATAGATAGATAGATATTAGATGAATAGATAGATAGTATATAGATAGATAGATAGATATGAGATGGATAGATAGATAGATAGATATGAGATGAATAGATAGATAGTATATAGATAGATAGATATGAGATAGATAGATAGATAGGAGATAGATAGATAGATAGATAGATAGATAGATAGATATGAGATGGATAGATAGATAGTATATAGATAGATAAATATGAGATAGATAGCAGATGGTTAGATAGATAGATAGATAGATAGATAGATAGATGGATATTAGATAGATATATATAATTATACAGAACTAGCATTGGCACAGTTGTATCCTGGTCATTGTATGCCATCATGGGGCGTTATTCCCCCACCCAGTGACATCAGAACCCAAATGTAGACATGGCACAACGTCTGCGCCCGCTTTACTGCTGTAAAATACAGATATTTACATGGTTGGAAATGTTTCTTACCATCCATGGGGAATCAGGATGGTGACTGCAGAGCAGGGCGGATCGCTCAGTACTGAGGGAGTCATGTGCCGAAGCCTGTGGAGATTGTGGTCAGAAGAGAAGTGCAGAGGTCAAACCTCAAATATCAGCAACCAACCACATATACATTACTGGTGGGTAAAATACATAGGTCGTGTCCTCGAGAACAGGGTTACAAGAGAGTCAGCATACATCCCCTCCTCTCCATACATTACGATGGGCTGCATCTAGAGAATTCATTTCATGCTCTGACTTCACACCTACCAGGAATCTCCTGCTGGTTCAGAGCATTATACAGAAGATTGGGCTGCATTTTGGGGTAAGTCCTGAAAACCAGGGACTTTGAGTGGAGGTTAGAGATCACTGGTCACTGTGTGTGCGTCCCACAGTAATATGAGGCATGGTATGTATGGATTATTTCTCACTTCTCCCAGATGGGGAGGAGACATTTATACACTCATAAATGATCTTCTCCTGACCCCGACTTTCAGGAAATGTCTCTCATTATCTGGAAACCAGTAGTAATGAGCGGTGTGATGACTTCTCCATCTGCGCAGAGGAACAGGCCGCACTATATACTCAGCTCGACTGCTTGTTGGTTCTAACGCGACTGCATCGTCCCAACAGTGAAGTTTGGAGGGGGTTCTGTTATGGTATGGGGTAGGGGGTTCTTCTGGGAAGGACTAGGGCCATTGGTTATAGTGAAGTCAACCCTCATCACCAATGGGTGCAGAGACATCCTGGACAACGTGGCATCACCTACCCTGGGGCAATACTCTGGTACAGCTCCATATCTACTAACATGACCGAGCACCATATCATACGGCACATAGGGTTGAGGCTTGGTTTGAGAAGCAGAACGTCTGCAAACTTCATTGGCCACCCAAAAGTCCAGATCGCAATCCCACCGAGCGGGACGAACTAAAACGCCATGTCCATGCACACTCATCACTATCTGAAGCTCTCCTCCAGAAATGGGGGCAAATCCCTCCATGCACCTATGGGAATTTGGTGGAAAGTGGCCAAGGAGGATGACTGCAGTTACTGAAGCCAAAGGAGGCCAACACTGGATTCAAAAATGTGAATAAAATCAAATATCATCACCTTCTTTGCGCATTCAGTACTCTTGTCAACATAGTGTATAACTTGTGCTGCCATCATAACCGAACGAAAGGCAAAAGACGAATATTGTATCTCTGTAGACACCAAATGATGGAACTCTACTGGTGCTAAACTACCCTTGCAGGCTCTATTGGTAACCAATTGTAGGGATTTGCTAACGCGTCACCTGCATCCACTCCTGACCTCAGGAGCCTCCCTCCACCCGCTGCCACATTACCAGCATTTTTAATGAAAGAGTGGAACTTGTTGTAATTTGCTCTTCTCAGGGGACCTCAGGATACTTGCAGCACTTTGATGACACCACATGTGTTCTGCAGATTCTTCTCTAATTAATACCAAAATCTCCATTAATAACATCTGCGCTTTACAAAATATTTGGGTTTGGCAATTTGTCACACAGACAATTGAAGTCTCCTGGACCAGGATGTCGTCCTAAAGAGGACTTGGCTAAATGCTCATGATTATGAGACAAATGTGGTGCAGATCACGGTGGCCTTTCAGGGGAGAATATGAGTATTGTAACAGACCGAGCGCGTGGACCCCAATCAGTGAAGAAGAGAGGGGGCACCATAGGCCCTACATTATGGCGCTGGCTTTAGATGGCCAGCACTCGTGCTTGTCTTCCCCTCCATGTTTTTTCCATGATCGTTGGAGGTTGCACAGGTTCTCTACTCCCCCCTTTACATGTGCATGGTCCGCCCCTATGGTAGGTACAGTATCCCCTTACCCACAATCTGTATCAGGAGCCCCAACTCCAAGGCTTGTATACTGCTACTGTCTTCTTATGTGGTGGAAGGGTTTAAACACAAAAATCAAAGATGGCAGCCTCTTAGATTTATTCATACTGTAATACTATAATACTGTGTTTGCACTTAAAGTACCTATTCTTTGTATTATGGACCCATAGGGTCTTCACATGCTACTCGGTGGTACTTCCAGGGTCCTTGAAGCTTCTACTCTAAGGTTTAGTGCAGTGGAGTACCTATAGTAAATGTACAGGTTGCATACATTCCAACCTTTTAACAATGATTAGAGATTAAAGTTTTGTATCAGGGAAATTTTTCTTTTGTTACATTAGGCCACACCCTTTTACACTAAGCCACAACCTATATGTCACCTCACAGTAATACTACCGAATAGTGGCCTCCTCAAAGTAATAGTGCCCTCCAGTGACCTCCTCACAGTGATCATGTCAGAGTAATCATGTGCCTTAGTCACTGCCCTCACAGTAATAATGCCCCTCAATGACCCCCTCACAGAAATAGTGCCCCTCAGTAACCCCTTCACAGTAATACTGCCCCTCAGTAACCCCCCTCACAATACTACTGCCACTCAGTGACCTCTTCACAGTAATGCTGCCCCTCAGTGGCCCCCTCACAGTAATACTGCCCTTCAGTGACCCCTCACAGTAATACTGCCCCTCAGTGACCTCCTCACAGTAATAGTGCCCCTCAGTGACCCTCTCACAGTAATAGTGCCCCTCAGTGACCTTCTCATAGTAATAGTGTCCCTCAGTGACCCTCTCACAGTAGTAGTGGGGCCCTCAGTGACCTCCTCACAGTAATAGTGCCCCTCAGTGACCTCCTCACAGTAATAGTGCCCCTCAGTGACCTCCTCACAGTAATAGTGCCCCTCAGTGACCTCCTCACAGGAATAGTGCCCCTCAGTGACCCTCTCACAGTAGTAGTGCCCCTCAGTGACCTCCTCACAGTAATAGTGCCCCTCAGTGACCTCCTCAGAGTAATAGTTCCCCTCAGTGACCTCCTCACAGTAATAGTGCCCCTCAGTGACCTCCTCACAGTAATAGTGCCCCTCAGTGACCCTCTCACAGTAATAGTGGCCCTCAGTGACCTCCTCACAGTAATAGTGCCCCTCAGTGACCTCCTCACAGTAAAAGTGCCCCTCAGTGACCCCCTCACAGTAATAGTGCCCCTCAGTGACCCTCTCATGGTAATAGTGCCCCTCAGTGAGCACGTCACAGGAATAACCTCCCCATGATAATACTGCCCCTGGGGACCCTCTCACAGTAAAAGTGCCCCTCAGTGACCTCCTCACAGTAATAGTGCCCCTCAGTGACCCTCTCACAGTAGTAGAGGGGCCCTCAGTGACCTCCTCACAGTAATAGTGCCCCTCAGTGACCTCCTCACAGTAATAGTGCCCCTCAGTGACCTCCTCACAGTAATAGTGCCCCTCAGTGACCTCCTCACAGTAATAGTGCCCCTCAGTGACCTCCTCACAGTAATAGTGCCCCTCAGTGATCTCCTCACAGTAATAGTGCCCCTCAGTGACCCTCTCACAGTAGTAGTGCCCCTCAGTGACCTCCTCACAATAATAGTGCCCCTCAGTGACCTCCTCACAGTAATAGTGGCCCTCAGTGACCTCCTCACAGTAATAGTGCCCCTCAGTGACCTCCTCACAGTAATAGTGCCCCTCAGTGACCCCCTCACAGTAATAGTGCCCCTCAGTGACCCTCTCATGGTAATAGTGCTCCTCAGTGAGCATGTCACAGTAATAACCTCCCCATGGTAATACTGACCCTGGGTGACCCTCTCACAGTAATAGTGCCCCTCAGTGACCTCCTCGCAGTAGTAGTGCCCCTCAGTGACCTCCTCACAGGAATAGTGCCCCTCAGTGACCTCCTCACAGTAATAGTGCCCCTCAGTGACCTCCTCACAGTAATAGTGCCCCTCAGTGACCTCCTCACAGTAATAGTGCCCCTCAGTGACCCCCTCACAGTAATAGTGCCCCTCAGTGACCCTCTCATGGTAATAGTGCCCCTCAGTGAGCACGTCACAGTAATAACCTCCCCATGGTAATACTGACCCTGGGTGACCCTCTCACAGTAATAGTGCCCCTCAGTGACCTCCTCGCAGTAGTAGTGCCCCTCAGTGACCCTCTCACAGTAATAGTGCCCCTCAGTGACCCTCTCACAGTAATAGTGCTCCTCAGTGAGCTCCTCACAGTAGTAGTGCCCCTCAGTGACCTCCTCACAGTAATAGTGGCCCTCAGTGAGCTCCTCACAGTAATAGTGCCCCTGAGTGACCTCCTCACAGTAATAGTGCCCCTCAGTGACCTCCTCACAGTGATAGTGCCCCTCAGTGATCCCCTCACAGTAATAGTGCCCCTCAGTGACCCTCTCACGGTAATAGTGCCCCTCAGTGAGCATTTCACAGTAATAATAACCTCCCCATGGTAATACTGCCTCTGGGTGACCCTCTCACAGTAATAGTGCCCCTCAGTGACCTCCTCACAGTAGTAGTGCCCCTCAGTGACCTCCTCACAGGAATAGTGCCCCTCAGTGACCCTCTCACAGTAGTAGTGCCCCTCAGTGACCTCCTCACAGTAATAGTGCCCCTCAGTGACCTCCTCAGAGTAATAGTTCCCCTCAGTGACCTCCTCACAGTAATAGTGCCCCTCAGTGAGCTCCTCACAGTAATGGTGCCCCTCAGTGACCTCCTCACAGTAATAGTGCACCTCAGTGACCCCCTCACAGTAATAGTGCCCCTCAGTGACCTCACAGTAATAGTGCCCCTCAGTGATCTCTTCACAGTAATAGTGCCCCTCAGTGATCTCCTCACAGTAATAGTGCCCCTCAGTGACCCTCTCACAGTAGTAGTGCCCCTCAGTGAACTCCTCACAGTAATAGTGCCCCTCAGTGACCTCCTCACAGTAATAGTGCCCCTCAGTGACCTCCTCACAGTAATAGTGCCCCTCAGTGACCCCCTCACAGTAATAGTACCCCTCAGTGACCCTCTCACGGTAATAGTGCCCCTCAGTGAGCACTTCACAGTAATAATAACCTCCCCATGGTAATACTGCCCCTGGGTGACCCTCTCACATTAATAGTGCCCCTCAGTGACCTCCTCACAATAATAGTGCCCCTTAGTGACCCCCTCACAGTAATAGTGCACCTCAGTGGCCCCCTTCACAGTAATTGTCCCTCTCACAGTAAGGACTGACTCTAGGCTGTTTTTTACTTCACTCCATTGCCAACCGCTCCTCAGATACATATCTCCTGCCTCCCAGGATGAAGGAGAGCCCCCCCCCCCCCCCCCCCCCTCAAATCCAGAACTGTCCCACTGAATGCAGGATGGTCAGGAGACATGAAATTGCAGTTGTACCCTAGCCGTGATGCCTGAGGCGCCCAGAGGTTTCTCTGCCACATAAGAGATCACTACTACTATAAATGGCAGGCGACGGGTTATATCGCCCCCATGGATGCCAGAAGGCATATCTAATGCATAGTGCAGCTATAGGGGGTGCAGAGAAAGCAAACACACCCAAGCTCTGGTGATACAGGGGCACAAGGCAGATACCCGCATTATGAATGGCACAGTGGTCGATGAGGGCTATAGATTTTGCATGGGGGCCCAGGAGCGGGGCCCCTGCACTGCGGATTACACCATTCTATGTTAGTGGGGTCAGTGAATAGCGGTGTGATTAGAATTTGCTCCCCATGTTGTTGCATAACTCAGTGTATCGCTCTCATTGACAGTGTCACAGATGGGCACAGACCTCGCAGTGCGCGGCAGTGAGGTTATTGTGTGTGCGCCTGAAGGACAGAGCGTTCCAAGCTAACGCCAAGGAACAAAATTATTTAAAAAAGAGAAAACAAAGTGTTGACCTCATTTCACACGGGGAATGAATACCATCTGCACTGAGCCTCGCATGCTGGAAAACTTTCTCTTAACCCATTCTCTCTCTCCCTGCATTCAAGCGGAGGCCTTCGGAGCTCCAGCACTTACTTAAAATGCTGCGTGTGCTGCCAGCAAAGTGCACCGAGAGCAATGACATCACCGGCAGTTAACCTTCCCAAGCAGTGTGTGTGCAAAACCCAGAGCAATCCAGGCATGACACAAGGGTATGCAACTAGATACTAAATGACTTAAAGCACAACTCCACCCAAATCCGAAACCTGAAGGAGGAGCTAAGATCAATATCCTAATATAAGTTATATTGATAGGAGTTGAGGAAGCAGAGATCAGGGGTACTGTATGTGGGGAGATAAGGTACAGATGTAGTAATGCAGTGGCTCCGAACAATGGGGCCCCTCCATAATAGTGTGCATGCATTTGTCTATGTATTGTCAGTGTCTTCTGTGTTGCATAAGTGATGTGTATTGCATAGCTGCAGCACTGAAATAGTTAACTGTCTGGTATGTGAGCTGACTGGAAAATGTATCTGTTTGTTTGTCATGAGACCTTGTGATATATATGTGGATGCAAGGTGCATAAGTGAGAGTTCTGTTCTGGGCTTGCAAGAGAGAGGTGTTGTGAGTTCTGTAACAGGACCAAACAGTGTGGCCCAGAATGGAAGAGGCTGAAAGGAATCTACAGCCTACCCTGGGCCTGCTGAACCCAGGGAGTGTTGGAGAGAAGAGAGTGTGTTGCCAGGGCCCACAGATAACAAGGACACCTCTGACCTCTGTAGCTCTACTGTCCCCCCAACTCTGTTCTCTCCTATTTTCCTGGCAGACGGTCACATGATGGCATATAACCACTGCAGCCAATCCAGAAATACTGAGCGGGGCACAAGGAGGTATCATTACTCACCAGGGAGACAAGGAGGCACTTTTAGGCCTCCTTCCCACGAACGGATTTACGCCGCGTAAATCCGCGGCAAAAATCCGCTGCGTTGCCCCCTGCTATTAGGTTCTATTGAACCTAATAGCACAATGCTCACGATGCGTAATTCCACCGCGGAATTACGCACCGTGAAATCTCCCGTTCTCACCCGCAGCATGTTCTATTTGCTGCGGGTGTACGCGCTGACGGCTTCCATTGCAGTCAATGGAAGCTGTCCGTTCACGCTATCTCCCGCTGCAACCAGCGGAAGATAGCGTGTAAAAACGCTTCCCCGCCTACCGCCGCGCGTCATATGACGCGGCCGGCGCGTCACGTGACACGGCCGGCCGCGTCATGTGACGCGGTGGGCGTGTCACATGACGCGACGGTGGTGGGCGGGGAAGCGTCTTCACGCTATCTTCCGCTGGTAAGTATGGGGTCTCTGGGGGGCGCCGTGACGGGCTTCGCAGCGGAATATTACGCGGCGGAGCCCGTCACGCTCGTGGGAAGGAGGCCTTACTGTGTGTAAAGCAGTAAAAGCAGCACATACTATGTTAGGCCTACAGGGGGTACAAAAGGGGGGATACTGGTATTGTGGGGTAGTATGAGTAGCATTATTACTATTTAGGGCCATATGGATGGGATATTGTGTAAATGTATTGAAAACAGGGAAGGTGCCGGAAAAGCAAGGAGCCAAAGATGTCTATGTTAAAGGGGTTGTCCCGCGCCGAAACGGGTTTTTTTTTTTTTTTCAACCCCCCCCCCGTTCGGCGCGAGACAACCCCGATGCAGGGGTTAAAAAAGAACACCGGAGAGCGCTTACCTGAATCCCCGCGCTCCGGTGACTTCTTACTTACCTGATGAAGATGGCCGCGGGGATCTTCTCATTGATTGGCTGGAATCGGCACGTGACGGGGCGGAGCTACACGGAGCTACACGGAGCCCCATTGAGAACAGAAGAAGACCCGGACTGCGCAAGCGCGGCTAATTTGGCCGTTAGACGGCGAAAATTAGTCGGCTCCATGGGAACGAGGACGCTAGCAATGGAACAGGTAAATGAATAACTTCTTATAACTTCTGTATGGCTCATAATTAATGCACAATGTACATTACAAAGTGCATTAATATGGCCATACAGAAGTGTATAGACCCACTTGCTGCCGCGGGACAACCCCTTTAAATTCTGCAGGGACAAATTGTAGCTGGGAGAAGGTATCATGGCTGTCTGGGCCATTTTGTAGAAATTTACAGGACAAAGTAGTACTGCTTGCAGCACTATTTTATCCTGTTTTTTGATTTGGACAAACCCTAAAATGTGCCTGAACACTACATAAAGCAAACAATGTCAATTGATAATTTCCCATTGTTTGGCATTTCTTGCAGATTTGTTGGCTGGTCAGTTTTGTGGACCGAGAACCTCAGCTGGAGAAGTATATTACAGAAATGATTAGGTGAACACAAGCTCGTAGATGAGCAGAAGTTGTTTGAGGTACATCCTTGGTCCACAGAACTTTAAGACAAAAAGTTCAAGGTGCGGTAATAAGGATCATTTTGCATTAGTATGGGGAGATAGTCCTGTCTAGGATTGTACCTGCAGGAGGCTTGTGATCCTCCAGCCACTGGAGCCCCACTTGTGATTGCTGCAGGGTTAACTGTCTCATCGGTTACGGTCTGCGATTTCTCCTTCTTCGGATGATCTGCCGGAGAGGGTCTGACATTACAGGAGCTCCACCATTCCATCCAGCTATTCTGGATCTGACTCAGAAACACATGTAATGCTGCGAACATTAATTGCGTGCGCGTGCCGCGGACCGTCCTGCCCTGAAGATGAAGCAACATGAAAACATCTTCCCATAAATTCTATTAACTAGAATGCAGCTTCCAGATAACATCATTGTCATCAGCCGACACGCACAATGTCCTCATGCTGCACCTGCTTACAGGATTACGCCTCGGTTAGTCCAGTAGAGTCCTCAAATATCTGATGCTGCTTCCCACCGATTATCTTCCTCGCACATGCCAAGGGTCTCACTCCATACTTCATTCCATAACAACAGCATGCCTCCAAACGTCTGAACAATGAAAAGACAATGTTTTGCTAGACCATGTCCCTTTTATGCTAAACCACGCCTTTGTAGGCCCTTAAAGTAATAGTTTCCATTAGTGACCCCCTTGCAGTATTAGTATACCTCTAAATAATAGATATCAAAGCTACACAGTGATAGTGATTACAGTGCAGTTACCTCCAGTGATAGTGATTACAGTGCAGTTACCTCCAGTGATCACAGGTGACGTCTCTATGTGTACAGGTTACAGATGGGGTATCTGATCTCAGGTCTGTAAACATAGGAGGGATCTGGTTAAAGTCTATATACAGGGTATGACCTGGGGACTGAAAACAGGTGGGATCTGTTCTGGGGTCTTTAAACAGGAGTGTGTGTAATCAGAGGGGGGCTGGTCTAGGGTCCGTATAAAGGTGGAGTCTGTATGCATTGGGAATCCATAGGAAGAAAGGGAAGAACTTATTGAGGTATGCTGGTAGTGAGGGGAAGGAAAGAGAAGGGGAGTGAATAGAAGGCCAGAGAGAAAAATGAACGGATCCTGCAGTGTAACCGGTAGTAGAAGGTCGTAAATGTCATTAAGGTGACCTAGTGGTGTCGGTATTTCTACCAGACGTTTGGGTTCAAAGCTATTTAGGGTTTTCCCCAAGTTCCCATGGGTTTACTCTGACTACTATTGCACCAGGTTATTGTCAGTCTCTTTGTTTTCTTCATCTTGGAAAAAAGCCTTCTAAGTGCTGCTGCAGTGGATGAGCCAACATATCAGTGTCAAAATCTAAAAATACCTATAAACTACTCTTATCTACAAGCCATTAACTTTTTTGCAATTCTCTAAAGTCTGTGATAATGTAAACACCTCTATTAACTAGACTTTGTATAAACAGCTCTCTGCCTCTCTCACAGCGGTAACTCACAGCAAGTCTTGGACTGTTCACAATTTCAAGAAGCACCACAAGCCCTCTTCCATGCTAGGATATTACTCCACCCATAGAGGCCATGGCACATTTCTATATATTTAGTTATTTTTACTTTTCTTGTATTTTTCCCACCAGCATGAATAAGAGATATCCCTTTATTCTGGAAATGGGACAATTTCATGGGCCGCAGCTCATATTACTGGCGGATGAAGTCCTGCTAATAGCATTTGCGCTAGGGTAAAACAAAAAATTCTATGTGTCACATGAAAAGGCCCTTTCTTCTCCGTCCAGTTCACTGGCATCTCGTCAATTCTGAGCTGAAGTTCCTTAAAATATTCAATTCTGGCATGAAAATGAGATTAATCTGCCCCATAATGTGGAGTGATGATGGGAACGGGGCCGACGCTTCCATCTCATATTGTTTTCTTAATTAAACACTTTAGAAGATTGTAATGAGCAAAAGTTCAGCTGGAAATCCACTCCGGATTAATCAGTGTTTTTCTAGGAATGCTGAAGAGCTGACATCACGGAGGCTTTTATGACACGGGTGCGATCAGAGGAGCTGCACTTCACTAAAGCTTTTCTGCCTTAAAAATTGGCACAGATTTTCTTAAACAAAAGTTCATCCAAATAATGGTATTTTGGGGGAATTGTGTGTATTATCCCTGTACTGTGACATCACTGTTTATTATTCCTGAACTGTGACATCATTGTGTTTATTATCTCTGTACTGTGACATCACTGTGTATTATCCCTGTACTGTGACATCACTGTGTGCATTATCTATTTACGGTGATGTTATTGTATTTTTAACCCTGTACTGTGACACTGTGTGTATTATCTCTACACTCTGACATTATTGTGTGTATTATTCCTGTACTGTGATGTCAGTGTATATTATCTTTGTACTGTTGCATCACTGTTTATTATCCCTATACTGTGACATCACCGCGAGTATTATCCCTGTATTTTGACATCATTTTGTACATTATTCCTGTACTGTGACATCACTGTGTGTATTATCTCTACACTGTGAAATCACTTTGTGCATTATCTATGTACTGCAACATTACTGTGTGTATTATCTCTGCACTGTGACATCACTTTGTGCATTATCCCTCTACTGTGTAAAAGTCCTATCTTGTATCTGTTTTCTCTCAGAAAGTAGATGGAACATCAGCTGATCTTCCCTGTGCTATTGGGGGAATAAAAGAATGCAAGCTATCTAAAAGCAGAGAGATGGTGAGGGAACACTTAGCTAACTTACATGAATTTCAAGTCTCAAGGACCAGATGAATTACATCCTAGGATACTAAAGGAAGCAGCAGAGTTAAACGCTGAAACACTCGCCAGAATCTTTGAAAATTCCTGGAGAACAGAAGTCCCAGAAGATTGGAAAAGGGCAAATGTTGTCCCTATCTTCATAAAAGGAAAGAAGGTGGATCCAGGAAACTACAGGCCTGTGAGCCTGACTTCTATACCAGGAAAGATCTTTGAACAATATATTAAACAGCATGTATGCAAGTACTTGGATGAGAATGAAGTAATTACCCAGAGCCAGCATGGGTTTGTAACAAACAAGTCATGCCAGATGAATCTAATTTCCACCCATGACAGTATCACTGACTGGGTTGATCAGGGAAATGCGGTGGATATAGTATATCTTGACTTTAGTAAAGCATTTGACAAAGTATCTCATAGCATCCTTATTGAAAAAACGACCATAATAGGATTGACAAGGCAACTGTTAGGTGGATTCACAACAGGCTGAGTGATCGTACTCAAAGAGTGGTCATAAATGGCTGCACATCCAAGTGGAAGAATGTATCAAGTGGGGTACCACAAGGCTCTGTCCTAGGCCCAGTGTTGGTCAACATTTTTATAAATGATCTGGAGGAAGGAACTGATAGAAAAGTGAAATTTGTCAACGACACAAAGCTAGGAGGGTTAGCTAACACTAGGGAAGAGAGAGAGGGAGGATTCAAAAAGATCTCGAAAAGCTTGAACAGTGGGAGGCGAATAACAGAATGGTATTTAACAAGGAGAAATGCAAAGTCCTACATTTGGGCAAGAAAACTGAAAAAAGCACATACAGAATGGGAGGAATTGAGCTAAGCAGCAGCACATGAGAAAGACTTGTATATACTAATAGATCAACAAAGGAGAAAAGCCGGCTCCTTAAAAACGCTGTTTTTATACCAAAAAATCTGTAAAATTAAAGATCGTAGGTACCTTTTAACAACATGCCTATGTCACATGCGTTGTGAAAGACACTTCTTTCTTGATCATGTTCAGCTGTGATCAAAAAAGAACTGTCTTTCAAAATGCATCTGACATAGGCATGTTGTTACAAGGTACCTACCATTTGTAAGGAGAGATTTCCCAATCTGGATGTGAGATGGATGTTGGGAGAGTGAGCCCCGAGAGAGAGAGAGCATCTGTGAGTTCTAGTGTGTGTTTCTTCAAGGCCAGTGCAGAGGTACTATCGATCTCTTCTGATTTTCCTACGTGGCCGTTTGAAGTCTGGATCACCACGTAGAGGTACACCCTTTATTTGTCACACCCACGCGTCTCCAAGGCTGGGTGGAGGTACTACGAGATAATAATCTCTGTTCACACGTATGTCTTGGAGCCTGTAAGAGCCCTGTGGAGGTACTAAGTTCTTAAGTCCATTCATTTGCCTGCACTGTGAAGTTTACAATTGAATTACCTTGTATTGTTTATTCTTTATTCAAGTAAAGTTTATACCAGCCTCTGACCACTCCCAGAGACCTGTGGTTCTTAAGAACTGTCTGTGGCTGAATTGCTTATCCACCGAAGGTCATACCGGTGTGAGTGTTGGAACGGTGGGGTCACGCGTGACAACTACCCCCCTGTTATCCAGTATACTGTGCATTCCCTATCTTAGGGGTGTCCGAAGTGGACTGCAGTGCTACTCTGGCCTTGGCTGTGTGTGTCCCTTCGGGAAGGAGCATGGTAAGTGCCACTGTGACAAGTCAGCACTCTACCCTCCCAGCTCCCCATGTATGTCAGGTGTCCGGGGTCTCCCTACGGGACGCTGCAACAGAGCATGCCAATTCCCCCAGGGGTGCAAGGCAACCCAACAGCCTTTCCCAAAAATATCTGCCTCGGAACTCCTCAGCCTGCAGCGAATGCCAGACCTGGCAAGGACATTATCCTCTAACAATAGACCCGCTGCATGATTAGTACTCATAGGGACCAATTCCGATATGTGCAACATGCAAAAAAAGGCCAGAGAAAAAGCCATGCGAAACAAAACAGCCTCAAAATCCGAAGAACAAACCAGACAAAATGGCTATAGGCTTTAACAAAATCGGGAAGGACACGGAACACCTAGAGTCATGTAGAACCACTTCTTTCTTCCACCCTCTAATAACTTGCGGAAACAGAAAAGCCTTTGTAACATTCACCCAACCTTGGAGTTTTAGGAAAAAGGCTACACCCGCCAACTGGTGCTGCACCACCAACCCTGACACACCCTGCGCATGCAAACTATTTAGGTAGTCTGACGTCACGGCATATAGAACAAAAGAATAATCCAATAATGGCTGCTAGCCAACAGCTTCAACCCATTCCCTTCATGTCTTACCATAAGCCCGCCAAGTCGATGGCACCAAAGACGACTGGACTCAGGAGAGCAGCTGGCCCCCACCATAAGCCACAGGGAGTTCAGACAAAGGGGCCCATCCAGGTCTGCCTGGGGGTAGAGGCTGTGAAAAACTTGCCAGTGAAAACGAGACAGTGCATCAGCAGCAAAGTAGTCAATCCCCGGTACATGATGTACCCTGAACTGGATGTTGCTCTGCAGGACTAGTCTCCTCAGCAAAGTGATGACAGGCATGAGAAAGAAGTCAAATTATGAATTGCTTACACTGCCTCCATAGTGTTGGATAGGAAGGAATTCACCGATTGGCCAGAAGATGATCCCGTGACATCTCTGCACCTTTACTCCAAAACATCACTAACTGTCTGTCCGCTGTCTCTAACACCATGTCCTCTCTCTACCTAAAACTGAACCTCTCTAAGGCCGCCTGCAGACGAGCGGGTCGGATCCGGCAGCGAGAAATCTCGCCGCGCGATCCGACCCCAGAGCCTGCAGGGACGAGCACGTACTCATCCGTGCCTGGCGGCCCCGGCTCTTTGATGTGCCGGCTGCCGCGCAGCCGGCGCATGCGCAGACCGGAGCCGGCGGCCAGGTGAGTGCGTGCCCTGCAGAAAATTAGAACATGCCGCGGTTTGTTTGCCGCGCGAGATTTCGCGCGGCCAAACCGCGGCCGTCTGCATAGGAGTGCGTATTGTAATGCACTCCTATGCAGACTTTCAGCGGCGGAAATCCCGCGGGAAATCCCGCGGCGGGATTTCCGCTCGTCTGCAGGCGGCCTTAAACTGACTTACTGGTATTTCCACCCTCCACTAACTGACCTCATCCTAACATCTCCATCTCAGTGTGTGGCACCATAACTAAATAAATTCGATTCTGATCTCTCCTTTACCCCCTACATCCAATCTCTGGCCCGAACATGTCAGCTGCACCTCAAGAACATCGCAAGAATCCGCTCTTTTCTCACTGTGGAGACGTTAAAAACGCTTACTGTTGCCCTCATCCACTTCCGGCTCGATTATTGCAACTCGTTGCTGATCGGCCTCCCCTGCACCAGACTCTACCCTCTCCAGTCCATCCTGAATGTGGCAGCCAGGCTCATCTTCCTGTCCAGCCGCTACTCAGACGCCTCTGTCCTGTGCCGGTCACTGCACTGGCTGCCTGTTAAATTCAGAATTCAATTTAAACTCGCTACCTTCATCCACAAAGCCCTCTACAGTGCAGCGCCACCCTATATCGCCTCCCTCATCTCAATCCACCACCCAGCCCGGGCTCTACGCTCTGCTAACGAAGCTAGACTGAGCACCCCTTTAATTTGAACTTCTCACTCCTGCCTCCAAGACTTCTCCAGAGCAGCACCGGTCCTCTGGAACGCACTACCAAAGGCTACCTGAGCAATCCAGGACTCGCAGAACTTCAGGCGTGCTCTAAAAACGCACCTCTTCAGGGAAGCATACCGCATTCCCTAAACAAACCCCTCTGTACTCTGCCTGATAACATGCTCCCTGACCTACTGACTGCAATCCCTGCTAGCCATCATAAACCGCTCCTGCAGTCATACTGTTTCTGCCGTCACACGGCTAAATGTCTGACCATTGTCTATGTGTATAACATCCCTCACTCTCCACCCCGCCATACCGTGCACATCTCCACCTCGCCATACTGTGCACATCTCCACCTCGCCATACTGTGCACATCTCCAGCCCTCTACCTTCTCTATCACCCCATTACTTGTAGTATGTAAGCTCGTTGGAGCAGGACCCGCACCCCTATTGTCTCCATCAGCTGATTACTATGTAACCGTGGTTCTGTAATGTTTGTACTTTTGTCTTTCTGTATCCCCCTGTCTATGTAAGCGCTGCGGAATATGTTGGCGCTATACAAATAAAGATTATTATTATTATTATCCCATAACTCCACTGCAACAACAAAGGTGAACAACTCAAGGAGAGTCGGGTTCGCACACCAACCCCTAGCCCTCCAAGAGTTGGGCCAGGAATCCACACACCAAGCTGACCCAAAAATCACACCAAAACCAACTGAAGCATCCATGAAAAGGCAGGCTGCGGGCTCTCTCAGACTTCCAACTTGTTCTGCTATTGTAGTTCTACAGACAAAGCTACCAAACTTGTAAGTCTGCCCTAATGTCCTTAGGCACCAGTATGTAATGGGAGCCAGGGATAGAAGCCTACAAAACCCTGTGCATCGCTATAACCCTGCAAGCAAAGACCAGGAGTCCGTGTAACAATTGAACTTGACGGAGTTGCACTTTCTTGGCAGCTAAAAAGGTGCCAAGTTCAGCCCGCAGCTTAGCCACTGTCACAACAGGAAGACGAGGAGCCATTTCAACTGAGTCAATTTCGATACCCAAATAGGATAACACCATCGATGGATTTTTTGTTGTACTCGCTGATAA
The DNA here is from genome assembly GCA_035609135.1 of Eleutherodactylus coqui. Classification (NCBI taxonomy): domain Eukaryota; kingdom Metazoa; phylum Chordata; class Amphibia; order Anura; family Eleutherodactylidae; genus Eleutherodactylus; species Eleutherodactylus coqui. Next base: position 306,291,345 of record CM069407.1, read on the forward strand.
GGGAACACCAAATTTATCCATAAAAGAACGAAACGAGTCTAACAGAAAAGCACACGATTGGGAATCTCTGGGTCCCACAAAGAGAAAATGTAATGGGTCATCAAGTTAGATCCTCGCAACGTACCACCCACTCTAAAAAGAAACTGAAAACCTCAAAGTTCAAACCTGGACTCGAGCAGCAGATGGGCAGGCACATATCATAATGAAAGAAACCATCTAACCGACAACCAAGGAGGTGGAAGCAGCATGAATGCCAAATAAATGTCCGACTTCGCCATCAACACAGATGCGCATAGGCGCCGGACCAGCATGGGCGCTCATTCAAAGGACACAAAGTTGACTGAGACTAAGTCCTTGCTGATACCATTATTTACTGATTCACAGTGCGGGTGAGACAAATGATGGATGAGCAGATATTTTACTATTTCTGATTTGGGCACTATACTGAACAGCGAATCGGTAAAGCGGCAAACAGCCGCCATATGACCCAACTCCACCTACTTACAGATGTTCTCTCAAGCAGTTTCCATGAAATCCTGAACTGATGTTAAATTCCTAGAAAAACAAGGAGCAGAACGGCAAACAAACAGAATGAAAAAAGGAAATAAAAATCCATCCTAAGTAGGGCGGCCATCGCTTTCTTAGGGTACTGGTTGAGCCATGGTAGCATCTCGCAAATGTGAATCAGTGTCCTCTGGCCTACCAAGATCAGGACGTGAGGCGATGTGGGCATGGAATGACCACCGTCACAGATGGCACATTCGTGGCAGAATTTAAAGGAAGTGTGGAATCAGCAATGTCACTCATTAAATAACCAACAGCCCCCCCCCCCCCACCAGCCTCTCTGGCACCCACGAGAGAGGCCTTGGATCTGACCAAGGCAGGGAAGGCAGGAAAGGACCGCTGAAAAGTCATTAATTGCAACCAAACGTCCGCGGCCTTTGTATCCCAGCCTAAATCCGGACGCAGGTATAATGGTGGAATTCCTAGTCATAACATCACCTCCCCGTGCCGCTGTAGACCCTATCCACACTGAAAATGGTGTCCAAATAAACAAAAAGCTGGTACATTCTATCAGGGAAGTGCTGACTAATAAAGCAACCTGAAACTGAAACCGCTTAAACCCAATTATTGAGGGTTATCGCCACGTTAGGTAGCATTTCCACCCCGCCATCAAAACGACGCTCCCTATCCACCGTACCCGATTCAAGGGAAATAAGTGACCAAATGTTTACATATTTGTTTTTAAGTATTTTTTCCCTAGTCTTCTGAGGCAAGTGAGACCTAAGGCGGGTGGTGGGGTTGGGGGACTACAAAATACGTATTGCTAAAAGTCATGGCTGTGCCACCCTAAGGAGGCTTCACTGCTGACTGAGGTTTACAAACGAACCTGCCCCTGAGAAGAGATCAGATCACTACTAATAGAGAAGCAACACTGAAAGAGACAATTTTACCCCAAGTCCGTTGGCATGGATGAAACTGGAGACGCCACAGAGACCACTGATGGAGGTGCTGCTGGAACGGGATCCACCAGGTGCTGATGCGTCAAATGGGAGGAGTCACAGTGGCGATGAGATTTCTGTCTCCGGCAAGGAGGGCTGCTGGACTTGGATGAATCATCCACATAGCCACGCAAGGAAACCACGGAAGAGATGGCTGAAGAGGACTACCTTTCCTGACGGGATCACCACTACCCAGCCAACTTTGCAGATTTTTTTGGACCTGTTACGGAGAGACAAACAAGAGTGACGGAAAGCCTTAGAACGCCACAGTGAGTCCATAGCCCTATTTGACGGAAGAAAGGTGGGGTCTAAGTCCCCCGAAATCATGGCTGGGACTGGTGGTGTGGGCAAGATTATTTGCTCACATGGAGGCGAATCTTGGGGGTCTTCAATTAAATCCTCACCCTCTGTACAACTATCAGAACGAGAGGTGGAGGACTTGTCGGCCAATTTTTTCGCCCCGAGTAGACCAGAATCTGCCGCTGAAGTCGAGGGGAGCAAGCAGGATGCCGACGCAAATTACACCGATATCTTAGAGGGCAATCGCAGAGAAAGGGCACCAAGAATGGCAGGAGCACCTGATGCAGTCAGAGGCATATGGAGGATGGAAGTCATCACTACAGCCGCACATGGCTTAGCACCACCTAAACTGGAAGTACCCGGCATACTAGGACAAGGAGGTACCAGGGGGCTATATGTGGCTTCCAACATCACTGCCACGTGCAGCGCTGGAGCTGCTGAACATGCTGCTCGCCTGCTCATGCAAACACTTGCCGAGACGCTCGCTGGGGCGATCATGGACGCTAAGTGGACGCAACAGACAATGGAGAGAGAGGACGGCAATAGGTGGGAGTGGTGGACAACAGAGGGGGAAAGCTGTGATGGGGGGGCAGGAGCATCCAGCAGAGCGGCGCTGCTGAGTGCAGCTTACCTCTATCGACAATGCCAGTTGCATTACAAGGAGGGGCTGCAGCCAGGCAGTCCCCTCCAGTTCCATCCGATGCCGCACACCTTCCAACAAGACCTGAGATGCGAGATCCATGCTGTGCAGGCAATACAACAATCACAGCAGAAATCTACATCAACCAGACCACCCAGGAAGCATTGCTTGAACCCCTTTAAGAGAACATGTGCCCATTAACCCCAAAATAGGCAAAATAGGGAATGAAAAGAAGAAAGAAAGCTAGCCATAACAGTAAGGAGACCGGGAAGAGGAAACAAGATCCATTCCGCAGTCAAAGGCCCAGCGGCCATACGCCTGCAGGCCTACTACACTGTGACATCACGGTTTGTGATATCCTAAGGTGGTCAGATTTTCCCAGGGCCAAAGCTGGACAAAGGGGTGTGGTCAGGGGCGGGGCTTATGACGACAAATAATTTTACCTCTATCATTATAAAAAGTACAGGGAGCAAGTTCCACAGCATTTCTGCATCCAAAAAACAGCCAAAATACATACCATTGGTGGAGATTTTGACTGGAAATCAGCTGCGTATCAGCAGCTGACTTCATACTATGCAGCTCACATCCTCCGAAGGCTTGCTGCTGTCAGCGCTCTCAGGCTTCTAGTTCCCAGTGACCTGTAGTGGCCTCACCTGATGGCGCCGCACCTGAGCAGGCTGCAGGGAACTGGAAGCCGGGGAGTGCTGACAGCAGGAAGCCTTTCAGAGGAGGTGAGGGGGAGCGCAGCTCAAAGCGAGTCAAATGTCTGTCCTGCTTCGGACCCAGGAAAAAGTGAGACAGGGTCCCAAAATGGGACAGTCCCGCCTAAATCATGATGTCTGGTCACCTTAATTATCCCTGCACTGTGATATCACTGTGTGTATTATCTCTGTACGGTGACATCACTGTGTGTACTATCTCTATACTGTGACATCACTGTGTGTACTATCTCTATACTGTGACATCACTGTGTGTACTATCCTTGTACTGTGACATCACTGTGTGTACTATCTCTATACTGTGACATCACTGTGTGTACTATTCTTCTACTGTGACATCACTGTGTTTTATCCCTGTACTGTGACATCACTGTGTGTATTATCCCTGTACTATGACATCACTGTGTATATTATCCCTGTACTATGACATCACTGTGTATATTATCTCCTTACTATGACATCACTGCGTGTATTATCTGGGGAATATTCTTCCTTTTAATGTCTCTGGCGGTGACTTTTGCTCTGCGCCCATTAAGGGGTGAAGCAGCAGCCCTCGGCCAACCCTCACCATTCTTCCCTCGGTACCTTATAATCCTGCTATGAAAATAAGTATTGGGGTTCGATAAGTGTCACCCTTCGTTCAGGGACAGGACTGTATACTCCTGCATCGGCCCTGAGCAGTTTTTGGGGTGCAGCGGACTCTCTTCCAACCTCCTGAACCCCAGCAGATCCCAGTTGTGTGTTGCTCAGTCTGTAAACATGAGGGCAGCCGGACGGTGGGCCCCGGAGCGCCATCATCTGACTGCTGGATATGAACCATCGCTGTTGAACTGATTGCCTCCCGGGAAAATCACTTTGGTGGTAACCTTAGAAATCCAACTGACCCCCCCAAACTGCTGCTCTCCATAATTACCATACAGGGCAGAGCCAACCCCTAAGATCATGACAAATCTAATTATGTCAATGACGCTCACGATACTCCGGCTCGCGGCGGCTCCTCGGGGACGGTTTTTTCTTCCCCATTAAAATACATTTTGGAAATTGATACATGAATTTCAAACAAAGGCAACAGATGTTGGTAATTTCGCCAGCGCTGCGGACTCTCTCCGCGTGTCATACGATATTTGTCTTCACCAAGTCCTGCGCTAATTTCTCATATAGGAGTGATAGCATCAAACTGAATGTATGCGGGGAGATGGATGATCTGCAGCCGAGTCAGAGCGCCGCCGGTCACTTCACAGTGGGAGGGGGGGGGGGGGGGGTGAAGAAGTGAAAATCAGGGCTGTTAGTGTGGATTTAGGAACAATGGGGTTTATTTACTAATACTGTCTAATAACGCAAACTTCAAACTAAAAGGGCTATTGTTCTTTTGTTCGCATCCCAAAAAACACAATAAAAAGCAATCCAAAGGTCACATGTACCTCAAAGTGGTACCAATAAAAGGAGAGTGAAAAATGTTCTGCGTCTTGGAATGCGGCGGTGCAGATTCAGTTGTTTTCATAAAAAAAACTTTTTTTGTGTGCAAAAGTAGTAAAAAAATAACATCTCCATAAACTTGGTGTCGCAGTAATTGTGCCGCTCAGACGAGAAAATTACCGTATCAGGTTATTATTGCCGAATGGTGAACGGTGTAAAAAGAAAACCCCAAGACAATGGTGAAATTTCAGCATTTTTTTCCATGCCCCCCCCCCCCCCCCCCAAAAAAAAAAGTAATAAAAGTTCTACAACACATTATATGGCCCCCGGAATGCAGACATCTATATATATATATATATATATATATGTAAAGGTGAAAGCTCTCAATGACTGACTTGTCACTAATTCTCTAACATCCCGATGTCACACAACCATGAAATTTGCCAGGAGCATTCTTTAGGTCCTAAATGAGAAAAGTAAAGGGGTCACAACTCGATTATTCAATGCTAAGTGCAAAAGTATTGGCCCCCCTGTGTAATGTACGAAATCTAATACTCTAACTTCCCGATGTCGTACAAACATGAAATTTGGCATGACCATGCTTTAGGTCCTAAATAGGAAAAGTAAAGGGGTCACAACTCAATTATTCAATGCTAAGCGCAAAAGTATTAGCACCCCTCTGTAATGTAACTTCCCGGTGTCATACAAACATTAAATTTGGCACGACCATTCTTTGGGTCTTAAATAGGAAAAGTAAAGAGGTCACAACTTGATTATTCAATGCTAACTGCAAAAGTATTGGCACCCCTGTGTAATGTAACTTTCCAGTGTCATACAAACATGAAATTTGGCAGGACCGTTCTTTAGGTCCTAAATAGGAAAAGTAAAGGGGTCACAACTTGATTATTCAATGTTTAGTGTAAAAGTAAGTGGTGCTATGTAAGTAAGGGGCACTATGTAAGCGTGAAATTTGGCACAAACATTCTTTAGGTCCTAAATGAGGAGAGTGGGAGGGATGGCGCATTCTGCAGAGGGACATCAGTACATGCAGCCTGAGGAGAATCTAATGCTCCTCTATGTGTCTACATATTTTATTCATCGGTTCCTTTTAGAGCAGCTATTAGTTGGATTAGTTTACACCAAAAACTGCACTAACAGTTGGAGCAGTTCATGGCAATTTGGCGCATTTCATTTCATGCAATTTTTCAGAGAATTCGGAAAAACTGTCCAAAAGTATCTAAAATATGGTGCAAAATATGTAAGACACGGGCACATTTCTGAAAGCTTTTATACCATTTTCTGACGTAAAAAAAAATACAAATTTTTGTGTAAATGGGAATTTCTACAAAAATTTAAGACTCTTTAGCTTTTCCTGCCAACCCTGGCACGTTTCCAAAAAGTGTGTGGGGTTTCCAGGAGAGGGTGTGGCTACCCCAGATAGACAAATTTATGTATAATTTACTTCAGTAACTGGTGTCCATTATACCTGGACTGCAGCCCGGTCGGATCTGGCGTACATTTATGATACGGCGCACGGAGCAGATGCGATGCGCTGAGTACACGAAGAGGCCTGCGCCTGGACTAAGCCCAGTGTCACAAATGCTGGGCTTAGTAGATTTCCCCCTCTTTCTGGTAAAATTTTCCCCCCAAATACTTTCCTATTTTGAACAGTAACTAAGCCCCAATGTTTCGAAATTAAAGAATTGATTAACATCCTCTCCCAGAATGCCCTGCTCCTCCGCGCAGCCATCAGCGATCCTCTAATCTGCCACTTCCATTAATATTGTTTTGCGGTCCAGATTACGGGTTTGGCCTCATGGAGCTTGTGATGTCCCATAACTGATGTCATAAAACTTAAAGGAGATGTCTCGAGGAAGCAGTGAATTTTTTTTTTTGCCCAGTCCCCCTAATTAAACATACATTACTAATTACCCCTGTAAATTACTTTCCTAGCTGGTTTCTACTTATCGTTCCAGCGTTTCAGCAACTTATAAAACTTTTTCCCAAGATGGCCGCCAGCTCTTTTCGCATCGCTTGCTGTAGCCCGACGTGCGCGCTCCCGAGACGCTACCAGCTGTGTCTCCATGGCAACCAGACGCCCCGCAGCCGCCGACCGGACCCCTGGAGTGAACACGGCCGACCAGTCACCCACCGCCAGGCAGAAGGTAACCGGCGCAGCCCCCCCCCCCCATCACAGCGGCAGCCCCCCCGGCGCAGCGACAGCCCCCCCCATCACAGCGGCAGCCCCCCCGGCCTAGCGCTAGTTCCCCCATCACAGCGGCAGCCCCCCCGGCCCAGCGACAGCCCCCCCCGGCCCAGCGCTAGTTCCCCCGGCGCAGCGACAGCCCCCCCCATCACAGCGGCAGCCCCTCCGGCCTAGCGCTAGTTCCCCCATCACAGCGGCAGCCCCCCCGGCCCAGCGACAGCCCCCCCCGGCCCAGCGCTAGTTCCCCCGGCGCAGCGACAGCCCCCCCCGGCCCAGCGCTAGTTCCCCCGGCGCAGCGACAGCCCCTCCCATCGCAGCGGCCCGGCGCAGCGGCAGCCCCCCCGGCCCATCACTTACCAGGACAGCTTGACGGCGGGACAGCTGGGCGGCTTCTCCGGACAGCTCGGCAGCTCTGCACCTTCCTCTAACAGAGGAAGGTACAGAATGGCCGCTCCAGCGCGCTCCCGAGCAGTGACAGCTCGTCTGCGCATGCGCAGAAGAGCTGTAACGGGGAGCACACTGAAGCGGCTCGTGCTGAATGGAGAAGACCGGACTGCGCAAGCGCGTCTAAAAAAGCAAGCTGCCGGCGAATTTAGACGGAACCATGGAGACGAGGACGCTAGCAACAGAGCAGGTAAGTGAATAACTTCTGTATGGCTCATAATTAATGCACGATGTACATTACAAAGTGCATTAATATGGCCATACAGAAGTGTATAACCCCACTTGGTTTCGCGAGACAACCCCTTTAATCGCATCCCATATTATAAAAGTAAGGGGCAATGATGTCATATCTTTGATCATGTGACCACATCGTCCGTATAGAGCTTGAGCACCAGGCGCCGTGTGCACAGAGCTGTCACTCCAAAGTTACAGTTACTTCCTAGTAGAGACCCTACTGATGTAGTCAGTGACTCCTAGTAGCCATTACACTGAGCATGTGGCTTATGAGGGCATTATGGGTCAATTAGGTTTGTACTGTTAATATACACTGAATGACCCCTTTACTAGAACCCCTACCCCTTTTATTAGAGTCCCTGACCCTTTTTTTAAAGCCCCTGGCTACTTTATTAGAGCCCACACCTCTTTTTACAGGACCCTCCCCTTTTTTAGACCACCGCCCGTTTCACGATTGGGGATTCCCCTGTATGGTAATTCCCCCCGTGACCCCGGGGTGCAGCATAAAGTCACGTGACAAGTTTTCCGCGGATCAGTTTCAGTGTGAATCCGCATTAGATGGGAAAATCCAGCGATCGGAGCGACTTCCAACAAGGTCGGTCATTGGTGCTGGACTAGCCGAGGTCTCACCGCCAACTGCGGGGGTTTTTCTCATGTAACGGTGTAGAGAGTATACAGAGAATGGCGCGATCGAGGAGAACACCCAGCGAAAGGGAATCCTGTGGACGGAAACAACTCATCCCTGAAAGGGGTCGGAGGAGGATGTCAGGAATCGTTCTGACCAACAGGCTGCACAGTCAGCTGAATACAACGCTGGGGCTCCAACTAACGTGTCCGAACGCACAACTCGCCGTTCCTCCGCACGGATGGTATCACAGCAGACGACCAGTTCCAGCGCCATTGTGTCTAAGAGAAACAGAAAGACGAGACTTCAGCGGGCAAAAGAGCGCAGAACTTGTATCACTGAGCAGCGGAAAAACATCTCCTGGTCAGATGGATGCAGACTGCTGATGGGAATCAGAATTTGGCGCATGCCGCATACAGGGAAGCTCCAGGCGTCTGTAATAAAGTGTCCATTCCATGTAAGTCGCTCCTCCTTCGCCTGCTGCTACAATTGCACATCCAGCACTCGTCTTCCAAGACGTCCGACTCGCGGGATCCACCCTCGTACCACCATGACCTCTTGGAGAAGTGTCACTTTTGGACCCATCACAAACACATGAAGACAAATCCGTGCGATTCCTGCGCGGTGACGTCACGCGAGCGCTGAGGTAACCGCTTGCACAATTTGTTTTTGACTCCATGAGATCTACAAATGTTGCTGAACTCATTTCTGAAGACGGATGGCGTTTGTGAGTCAAGAATCTGCGTGCCGGGCCATCTCCGCCTCTCAGGGGGCTTCTCTCTGTGCAGCCAGGGTTGTTGCTTCTCCGAGGGGGAATCGGCTGGATGAATCCCAGATGTTTGATTTGCAGCGAGAAGTATATATAACATCTTATGCGTTGCAGATGGGCTGCAGGCACTTAGCGGCGGGCTGATAGGGGCCATGTGGCAGTAATTTCATCACTGGAACTCCAAGCGCTGTGGATAAACGATCAGCTAATAAATAATCAAACATGCAAATCGCTGCAGAGACTGATGGGACTTGTCTGTGCGCAGAAGACGCGTCATCGTCACCATTACAAGGCTTCACCGCTGCGGCTCCGGCCAGTCCCTGTAGAGATTAGGTATAAAATATCTGCTTTTTCTTGCAGAAACAGCGCCACTCTTGGCCATGGTCATGTCTGGCATTGCAACTTATTCTCTAGAGTGGCACTGCTTCTCCTCTACAACTCTTTGAACCCCTTCAGAACCAAACCTGTTTGTGCCTTAAAGGGAACCCGTCATGAAATTCTTACAATACAATCCGCTATAACCCTTTACCAGCGCTGCTCAGGAGATTTCCATCGCTCTTTGGCTCTTTACATTCGCCTTGAGGATCGTTACTCCCACTGCGTCCGAGATCAGATGACTGTGGGAGTAACAATCCTCGAGGCGCATACACAGCAAGTAAGGGAGAGCTGAGGTGCACGGCCAAGGTCTGCTATGGCGCCTGCGCGGGATTACAGCGGAGAAGAGAAATCCATATGCACGCCAATCAAGAAGGACGACCCGGCGCGGCGCTGAGGGGAAACTCTGACTCTCTTCTACTCCTTACAGAAGCAGATTGTAAAGGTACCGAGTGCAGAACAAATTCACGATAAGATAATCTCATCGGCGGCGCTGCTAAGGCCCTTTTACATGCAACTGATTAGTGCTAAAAGAAAAGGTTTAAAAATGACGGACAATCATTTGGTGTAAACGCAGCCAGCGATCGAAGGGTTAACCACGATCTGTTCGCTTACCTTCATCTTTCATCTCATGCAAGAATGAAGCTCATCGGCTCGTTCGCTAATCGTTCGGTTTCAATACTGATTGTTCAGTCGTTCTCAGTCTCCGGTAAGCAGATGTGAGCGACTAAATCATTCATCCAGCGAACGGCCAAACGACTGATCTCCCTGTAATAATAATAATAATAATAATGTTTATTTGTATAGCGCCAACATATTCCGCAGCGCTTACATAGACAGGGGGAATACAGAAAGACAAAAGTACAAACATTACAGAACCACGGTTACATAGTAATCAATTGATGGAAACAATAGGGGTGCGGGTCCTGCTCCAACGAGCTTACATACTACAAGTAATGGGGTGAGGGTCCTGCTCCAACGAGCTTACATACTACAAGTAATGGGCTGATACAGAAGGTAAAGGGCTGGAGATGTGCGCGGTGTGGCGAGGTGGAGAGTGAGGGATGTTATACACATAGACAATGGTCAGACATTTAGCCGTGTGATGGCAGAATACTTATGACTGCAGGAGCGGTTTATGATGGCTAGCAGGGATTGCAGTCAGTAGGTCAGGGAGCATGTTATCAGGCGGAGAACAGAGGGGTTTGTGTAGGAAATGCGGTATTAACAGACTGACGAGGGACTCGGGCATCATTTGCTTCTTTGAATGATAAATTGTTTGGTGTAAAAGCTCCTTTAGAGGTTTACAGCAGATTGCATTGTAGAACGAGCGCCATCCTGTAGAGCACCCATGCCTTCCTATGCAACTACACTACTGTCATTTCACTATAGGACACCAGTAGTGAGATACAGATCTGGCTTTTTCACTCCACCTGGTATACAGTGCTCTTACTAGTAATTATTAGGAAATTATAGCAGTAGTGTTTTTGGTGGCGCAATGTGCCACACAGCCCTGCTACATCCACCCTGATCCCCACACATCACACACACAGCTCTATTACATCCATCCTGACCCCCACACATCACACACACAGCTCTATTACATCCATCCTGACCCCCACACATCACACACACAACTCTATTACATCTATCCTGACCCCCAACCAATCACACACAGCTCTATTACTTCTATCCTGACCCCCACACATCACACACACAACTCTATTACATCCATCCTGACCCCCACACATCACACACACAGCTCTATTACTTCCATCCTGACCCCCACACATCACACACACAACTCTATTACATCCATCCTGACCCCCACACATCACATACACAGCTCTATTACTTCCATCCTGACCCCCACACATCACACACAGCTCTATTACTTCCATCCTGACTCCCACACATCACACACACAGCTCTATTACATCCATCCTGACCCCCACACATTACACACACACACAGCTCTATTTCTTCCATCCTGACCCCCACACATCACACACAGCTCTACTACATCCATGTTGATATGCAGACATTACACACACAGCTATACTAAATATATGCTGATTCCCACACATGACACAAACAGCTCTGCTACATCCATTGTGATTCCCACACATAACACACACAGCTGTACTACATTCATTCTCATTCCCACACATCACACACACAGCTGTGGTACATCCCTTCTGATTCCCACACACGACACACACAGTTTTACTGATTCACAAACATAGCTATACTACATCCATCCTGATTCCCAGACATGACACACATAGCTCTACTACATCCATGCTGATTCCCACAAATGAAACACAGCCCTACTAAATCCATCCTGATTTCCAGACATCACCAGCTCAGCAGACTCCTGGATACAGTGATCAGCCCCTGGTCATGTGATTCCTGACTCCACCCACACAGGTGATCACATGACTGTGACATCATCACAGGTCCTCGTTGCTGCTGTCAGCTTATCCAGTATACAATACTTTATATCAAACTGCAGAATGGCTCCTCCCACAGCAGCGCTTGTAACATGGAAGTGACATCAGCGCAGGTCCTTCAGCCCACCGAATCTCTCTGGTGGTGGACGTCTTCTGTTAGGGCTGCTGAGTTGTGTCTGAGATAATAACGGCTTAGTTGTATTCTCATTTTGTTATTTTTGTCCTCCCCGTCCAAAAGCCCTAACTGTGTTGTTTTTCTGTCGGTCAGGCTCTGTGTTTTATATATGCTGTAGGACCTGCGATGACGTCATCATACTAATGGACAAGTGGTTGTTAGTAGTTTGATTATACATTTCCCCCTAGAAGTTATCGGATGGATGAAACTTTCTGTGTGACTGTAACATTAAGTGATTACAATATCAGAGCAATCGGACCATGTATTGTGGAGAACCGACCCCTTGTAGGGAGGCTCTAGTACCCCGTTGTATCACCTCTAGCTTGGATACAAGATGTGAAACGGGGGCATGGAGGCTCTAGTACCGTGTTGGGGTATCTCTAGTGTTTAATACAAGATGTGATACAGGCTGGCATGGAAGCTCTAGTACCCTGTTTGTCTGCTTCTAGCTTGGATACAAGATGTGCTATAGGTGGGCATAGAGGCTTTAGTACCTTGTTACGCCACCTCTAGCTTGGATACAAGATGTTATAAGGGTAGGCATAGAGGCTGTACTACCCTTTTTGGCCGCCTCTAGCTTGGATACAACATGTGATATGAATGGGCATGGAGGCCCTAGTAACCTGTTGGGCACCTTGTGTTTGGATACAAAATGTGCTATGGGTGAGCATGGAGGCTCTAGTACCCAGATGAGCCGCCTCTAGCTTGGATACAAGATATCATATGGGCAGGCATGGGGGCTTTAGTACCCTCTTAGTCTACCTCCAGCTCGGATGCAAGATGTGATACAGGCGGGCATGGAGGCTCTAGTATTCTGTTGGCCAGCTCTAGCTCGGATACAAGATGTGATATGGATGGCATGGAGGCTCTAGTACCCTGCTGTGCCGCCGCTAGCTTGGATACAGGATGTGATACGGGCATGCATCCTGGCTTTAGTGTCCTGTTTAACTGTTTCTAGTTTGGATACAAGATGTGATACATGCATGGAGGTATACAGGTTCCATATGGTATCCTGTCGCTTATCGCTCCACATTTGCTGTAACTGAACCTCTAGAGTGGAGGTGCACAATATGCGACCCTGGATGCACATGTGACCCACAATGCCGTTCTGTGCAGCCCTAATTATCTGGACACAGAAATATCTATGCGTGTCTGCTTACATGTAGTTTATATGACTTATGAAATGCCAGGCCATTACCTCTATATCCATCATCTACTTCCATTGTCTCCTCCTCTCTGGAATGCTGTTTGGGGGGAAGGTGACCACCATTCTCCCAATACGTGAAACTCCTGGAAGTGGAACTTAATTTCAATACTTAAGATATACTATAAATGTCTCAGATGGAAATACCTATGCGACCCTTGGAAGTTGTTCATTATAGCAATGTGGCCTTCAGACCAGAAAACAATGTTCATTCCTGCTCTAGATTGTGCAAACGTGTAGGCTGTGGACGCTGGCATCCCAGATGGTTCCATACATGTTCTATTGGTGATAAATCTGGTGACCGGTCATTGTCCCTCACACCACTACTAGGGGGGACCAACTGTCGTATATGATGGCTCCCCAGTCCATCACACCAGCAGAGGGCATTGTGCCGCTCCACAGCAAAGGCAGGATTGGGGTGCTCACCCCGAAGTCTCTGGACATGAACACGGCCGTCATCAGCACCCAAACTAAACCTGGATTCATCACTGAGCACAACCTGGTTCTACTCAGTAGCATCCAGTTTCGTCATTCATGACACCCTGCAAATGGAGGTAACAGTACGTGACTGTCAAAGTCAGTACATATAATGGCGCCGTGAGAACAAATTTCCTTCAGCCAAGCGCCTGGAAATGGTTCCGACAGACACAGGTGTGTAACGATGGCGCCCCCTGTCTGTGGAAGGGGGACAATGAAACAGTTGAAGCTGCTGGTGCTTGTCGGATGATCAGACGTTCCCCTCTACTGGTGCTTTGTAGGGGGCGCACTGAGCCCGGTCACCTTGTGTGCCCTTACCCACCCACTGGTCCCAACACCTCCTAACAGTCTAGTCAGACGGTCCTCTCTAATGGTGGTCTGTAGGGGGCGTCCTGAGCCCAGTCACCTTGTGTGCCCCCATCGACTGTTCACAACATCTCCTAACAGTCTGCTTAGATGCTCCTCTCTACTGGTGGCCTGTAGGGGGCGTCCTGAGCCCGGTCACCTTGTGTGCCCCCATCGGCTGTTCCAAACACCTCCTAACAGTCTGGTCAGATGCTCCTCTCTACTGGTGGTCTGTAGGTGGCGTCCTGAGCCCGGTCACCTTGTGTGCCCTCACCCACCCACTGGTCCCAACACCTCCTAACAGTCTGATCAGATGGTCCTCTCTACTGGTGGTCTGTAGGGGGCGTCCTGAGCCCAGTCACCTTGTGTGCCCCCATCGACTGTTCACAACATCTCCTAACAGTCTGCTTAGATGCTGCTCTCTACTGGTGGCCTGTAGGGGGCGCCCTAAGCCCGGTCACCTTGTGTGCCCCCATCGACTGTTCCAAACACCTCCTAACAGTCTAGTCAGATGCTCCTCTCTACTGGTGGTCTGTAGGGGGCGTCCTGAGCCCGGTCACCTTGTGTGCCCTTACCCACCCACTGATCCCAACACCTCCTAACAGTCTGGTCAGATGGTCCTCTCTACTGGTGGTCTGTAGGGGGCGTCCTGAGCCTGTTTACCTTGTGTTCCCCCACCCACTGGTCCCAAAACCTCCTAACAGTCTGGTCAGACGCTCCTCTCTACTGGTGGTCTGTAGGGGCGTCCTGTGCTCGGTCACCTTGTGTGCCCCCATCCACTGATCCCAACACCTCTTAACAGTCTAGTCAGATGCTCCTCTCTACTGGTGGTCTGTAGGGGGTCCTGAGCCCGGTCATCTTGTTCCCCCCATCCACTGGTCCCAACACCTCCTAACAGTCTGGTCAGATGCTCCTCTCTACTGGTGGTCTGTAGGGGGCGTCCTGAGCCTGTTTACCTTGTGTGCCCCCATCCACTGGTCCCAACACCTCTTAACAGTCTAGTCAGATGCTCCTCTCTACTGGTGGTCTGTCGGGGATCCTGAGCCCGGTCACCTTGTGTGCCCCCATCCACTGGTCCCAACACCCCCTAACAGTCTAGTCAGATGCTCCTCTCTACTGGTGGTCTGTAGGGGGTCCTGAGCCCGGTCACCTTGTGTGCCCCCATCCACTGGTCCCAACACTTCCTAACAGTCTAGTCAGAATGGCCCAGGGGGAATTCATCAATCGGGAAAAGAAGTTGACTACAAAGAGCCTCTTTTATAGGCCAAGGGTGAAACCACTTTTCAGGCCTCATGTGGCAAGACCGTTCATCTAATCACACCACAATGCTAATCATTTGTATATCTGCCTGAGATGTAACTGCATGCCAAGTTCTGCAGCAAAACGACAACTTCTAGGAGTGGGATGTTTTTAACAAGTGTATATGAGCACTGCTATGCAGAACAACTCTGGGGCTTCCATAAGAGCGGGCACTATGATATTAGGAACCTGCTTATGACGACATAATGTGATTTCAAAGTTTGAAGTTCTCTGCAAACAGAACATGAACATTGTATAAAAGTTACTATAGACTAGAATAGGATGAGGAGGAGGATGCATCTACAGTCCAGTAGCGACTGTGGCAGAAAATCACCACTCGGTCTCCATATCAGTCTTCGCTACGCTTTAATCGCACAGTAACATGGTAACAATGTATGCAATGCAAAAAGTGAATACGTAACAAATTATCTGGAAGCCTTCATTGTTATTCTACATTCTTCTATCAGCACTAATATCCTGTGCAGATGTCACTGGGTGAGTATGAGCGAGAAGAACGTAATCCGGACAGCAGATGATATGAATTATGATAGAATCTGTGCTCCAGCTCACGGGATCCTAGACAGAGGCACCTGCCGCTCCTCCCATGTGCCCATCATATGTGTTCTGGAATGTCACATGCACTGCCTGCTGAGACAGATCTCCACCACAAAGGCTCCATGAGGAGCAGTTGGAAGCCTGATGAAAGTAGGAGAAGCAGAAAGCTTTGAAACACGTTGAACCGACCCATATCTGCTGAATTTTTGTACCAAAGCCTGTATAAATAACTTTTGTGGACTTCGGAGATTGTAGAATCTATGTTGGCACTCTTATGAGTCTTGTTCATGAGTCTGCATGACTCAAAACTTCGAGAAGCCTCCATGGTTTCTACGGCTCACAATTACTGGCGGGTTGGTGCATGAGTGAAGGATGCGATGAGGATGGTTCTTCCTTACTAATTATTTTATTGGTTTTTAACATTGGGGAATTATTCACAAGATGATAAATGTTGAATTAGAGGAGTCCAACCTCCAGAAACCGAACATATTGCCGGACCCTCCTTACCAGGTCAGCAACAGTGATGGCCAAGCTAGTGTGCTGTCACTTCATACAACTCTATGGAAAGTTTGAAAAAACCAAGAGAGCAGTATAAATGGAGTTCCCAGTGGTCACCCTCCTGGTTCTCTCTTTGCTCTCATTTATCTAACACTCATCAAGAGAGCAATGGGCCCATTGTCACGAAAGTACCTCAACGCATTCCATCCAGCAGCTTCCATTTGGACAGTTGTATGGTTGTGTAGCCACCTGATGCTGGTGACCTACTCGGCTCTACAGTTCATTCTCTGATCCTGACTCTTCTTTGTGACCGTACCAAGTAGTCGTGGCTTAGTAGGTGTTAACTCTTCTCTCTGGTTCTAGACTCGGAATTCAGCCAGCAGTTGCTAATTAGCTAGTCTATCCAGGCTATATAACCCAGCTTTCCCAGGATCCTCTTGCCACTTATTGCATCTTCTGAGCGTGGCCTCTGTGTTTGTATTCTGGATATCTATCTTTGACTCTTCCTCTGGATTAATCCTCCTTGTTTTCTTGGATCTCACTCTAGACCTTGCTGTTGCCTGTTGTGTTTTGTCTTGGATTTTCTATTGCCCAGGACTGTATTTTGGCTAAAGGTGACCAAACACATAAGAGCAAAGTTGATCAAACGCTCATTTTTTCAGTGGAATTGACCAACCATCTTATGAGTATGAGAGTGTGTGGACTCTTCCCTGATTGCAGATCTTGGGGAATGAAGGATCACCTGTGTTGGATGTGAACCTGCCTGATCCTTTGTTCTCATGGAAGAAAAAGCTACTTGCAGAGGTGATCAGCACCGACTTACTGAGATCACATGCACCTTTAGCCCAAACTGACCGTGCATGTGTATGGGGGTAGTTGAGAGGAATCGCTGTTTGCCAAATGAGTTATTGAAGATATATGGCCACCATATTGTTTGTTTAGGTGACTATTCCCATGCCTTCAGCATTTTTGAGTCAACTGAAACCAGTTGGAGAACACCTAACCAAATCATGAGAGGTAATCATTCCTACTCTTTAATGCTTCTTTCCAGACTAGAAATAAGTGAACTTTGACAAGTTTGATTTAACTAGTTCAGCAAAGTTTGGAAGAAAGTGAAAAGGAAGAGGCAAAAGAAGAAGGGAATGAGAAGGAGGATGAAGAAGAGGGAAAAGATTGGAGGGGGGATGAGGAAGAAGGGGAAAGTGGAAGAGGAGGAGGGCGAAGATGAAGGGGAGGAAAGGGGAAAGATGAAGGAAGGGGAGGATGAAAAAGAGGGAGAAGATAGTGGGAGGAGGAGTGGCTCAGTGATCAAGCACAACATCTGCATGGAGTTTGTATGTTCCCCTGTTAGTGTTGGTTTCCTCTCACATTTCAAAAACATACAGAATATATCCAGTGATGTAAAGAGCAGCATAATATGTATGTACTACATAAATAAAGGTGATTATTATGAAACACAAGGAGAATATACAAACTCCATGCGGATATCGTCAGATTTGAACCTAGGACACCAGCACAGCAAAGCAACAGTGCTATCTGCTGAGCCGTGAGAGACAAACCACCACTCCCACCCCACTACATCTCCCCATTCCCACTTGAGGTTCACTGCGGACCAAACTGAGCTGGTTTGTTCGCTCAGCACTATCCAAGACTATTATGGAGTCAAGGACAAGTAGGGAGCCCCAATATGTAGGTTCTTACATTTCACTAGACGTATAAAACCAAAAGTGACCATGAACAGTAGAGGGTTTTCTTGTAGGACCGTATATGGTTGTCAAAGATTGGTCTATTCTTTCTGCCTAAAAAGACAACAATGGTCGGACTTGGCATAAGTCATTCTAGTACAGTCTTTGAAACTCCTGGTCTTCATCCTTGCCTTCTTCAAAGACGGCTGGATTTGGCTACAAGAAATCTCCTGGGTAGGTCCATAAAGTAAATGCTGAACAACCGGGCAGACTAGAGGAGCACAAACCAAGGGAAGCTAGAGATCAATACGGGTGTACAGAATATAGTACAAAGCCAAGTCAGGAGACTCAATCCAGGACAGGTACAAGCCGAATCAGAGCACCGAAGACGAAGACCAAGCTTCCTTAACTTTATGAAAACTGTGCACAATGTAGAAGATCTTGAACTCTTGTAATTAATTGTGATTGAGCTCAAGGTCAGGAGGCTCCATAAAGCCCAGGAATGCATTTGGCACCAATAATCCAGATCCATAATATTTAATCCCATGACGACCTAAACCCGATCCACATCAGTTGTTCCATCTTGTAACAGCCTCCAATATAACCCGATGAAATGTCACTGAGAACATTACGTTCCAGCCCTCGAAATAGACCCCGAGCAACTGGTGATGGGGAGAATATTCCGCGCTGCTGTGCGGCGGATCGCATGGCTGACGTGCGGCCATAAATATGAAATCTATACTATTCTCAGCAGCGTTTCATCTGTGTGCTCCCGGATCATGTCCTGCCCAATGGGGCTAAGCTGCTTCTAATCCCTGACTCTTGTATCACTGAGAGCGCCGGCGACTTTCCATAAAGCTCCGGCCGGAGATGTGTTGATATGGAAAATGTACGTGCGATGACAGTCAGGAATGGGAGAAGTGAAGCGACTGTCAGCGGCTTCCAGAGACAGAGGCATAAAACTGTCAGGACAGGTGAAACCTTTGTTTTTCGAGGAAAGACGGAAGACGGATATGAGGAACGTTCCGCCGCGGTCACCGGCCTGAGAAGCGGAAAAATAATCATATAGAAAACCCATAAAATGTGTTATTACACTCCTGTGGTTTGTAGCGTTATTCCTCCCTCCCCATGTCCTCTTCTCTTCCTTCTTCTAATGGCCGACCATTAGACCGATGGTTTATATGCTGGTTTAACCCCTTAATGACGCGGCCTATTTTGGACCTATTTTAGAATGCAATGATTTTTGGGGTATTTTAATTTCCACTTTTCAAAAGCCATAACTTTATTTTTCCGTCGTCACGGCCGTATGAGGGATGTTTTTTCTGTGTCGACTTGTAGTTTTTATTGGTACTGTCTTTTTAATATTTTGTAGAACTTCTATAAATTTTTTGGAGGGCGTTGTTTTTTTTTTCAGTGTTAGGCTAACTTCACGCGGGCGAGCGTGATAATGGGCCGTGAATCACGTCATATCGCACTTGCCACCATGTGAATGCCGCACCGATGTGAGGTGTTTTATATCACAAGTGCCTCGCATCACTTTGGGGATGTAGTCATCCTCCGCCGCGGAGGATCGCCGAGTCTCTCCCATTCTTTTCAATGGGGGACCTCGCATTGCATCGCGTGTGCTTAGCATTACAAACAATGGGCGCTGCGAGAACACGCAGAAAGATAGAACATGTCGCAATTTGTTTTCCGCAACGCATTGCATCGCGGTGCCGTGCAGCAAATCATGTGTATGGTAGCATTCAAAAGAATGGAGTTCATATCTGTGCGTCTTGTAACGCACCAATCTCACACCATATTCTCGCCCGTATGAAGGCGGCCTTAATCACAAACTACATGATATATGTTTTTCTGGCGGTTGGTACGATTATGACAATACCAAAATTGTATATTTGTTCATTTTTTTTTTCCACTTTTGCATGATAAAAACTTTTTTCAAACTTTATTCAAAGTCCCATAACTTTTTCATTTCTTCATGCACAGAGCTCTGTGGGGGATGGTTCTTCATGCGACGGCCTGCAGTTTATATTGATGCCATTACAGGGAATGTATGCATTTTTTGAGGAATTTTATTGTGCTTTTCTGAGGTGAAATGAGCAGAAAAAGCTTTTTTCAGCTTTTTTTCTTACAGTGTATGTCGCACAGTATTTAAAAAGTGTTCAATTTATGGTACGGGTTGTTACGGATGCAACAATACCAAACATGTGGGTTTTCACACTTTGCCTAAGGCACCATAAAAGATTGGGGCACCCCTGCCCTCCCCCATTATTACCCTCATCTACTTAATTGGACAGAGGCCGCGGTTCTGCATATCCAACATAACCACCAAAAAGCCGGGTGGGAACAAGTCAGCAGAGAGGAAACAGGAAAGAAACATTGTTGCTGCTCATCCTGAAGATTGTCACATAATGCGCTCTCCAACCTGCGGCACTACAGCTGCTGCCACTACTACAACTCCCGTAAGGCCACGCTGGGAGTTGTAGTTTTGCAGCTCTGGTGCTTTATGGCTAGAAACATTTCCAGGCCGATTATTGTATGGTGGCCAATATTAAGACAATCTGTTAAGAAAAGAAATCAGCAGAGCATGCAGCATGCAGACACTGATCCAGCAGGGGGTGTCAAAGGGAAAGAAGCAGGAGTATACATACAGAGGAGTGTAATGTAAGTCAGCTTGTATTTTACGGCCCCTTTATTATCCCCCATCTAGTAGCGTTTGGAAACTTGTCACGTGATTTTATGCCGCACTCCGGGGTCACGGGGAGAATTTCCATGAAGGGGAGCGCCAATCGTGAGAAGTGGATCTAATAAATTGGCTGGGGATCTAGTAAAGAGGCCCTTCTCTGTATAACCCTCTTCAGAAACTGGATGGTCATTAAGGGTAGGTGAAAGAAACCAGATATTCCAGGCACTGCTGGTATTTAATGGGAAGGGTAGGTGAATGACGTTTTCGACCGCTCTACTCATGTCGGCTTCGCCTCTTCCTCAGGACTTCATTTCTCTGATGACATCAACCCCCTTCCCATTGGGACATTACCAGGTTTGGACTAATTTGGGGCGTCAACCTCCAGTGAGTCGCCTTCTGGTATCTGCCCCTCATCAAGATAATTGGCACCTTTTACCAGTAAGTGGTGATGCTCTGCAGACATCTAGGAATGGCGCACAGCGAATGTTTATGATCCCAGCGTTGTGCTCCAATGTAACCTTCTGATACAGTCCATGAGCCGGCCTCCATGTAATGTA
Source organism: Eleutherodactylus coqui (assembly GCA_035609135.1). NCBI lineage: Eukaryota > Metazoa > Chordata > Amphibia > Anura > Eleutherodactylidae > Eleutherodactylus > Eleutherodactylus coqui. The sequence goes on from CM069407.1 coordinate 306,312,509, forward strand.
TCCAGACCCGGAGCGACGGCAATGTATGGCGCAATTTACAACACGTGTGCTGACGTCACGACGAACATGTCTATAGAGTCGTCCTCGTCAGCCATCGTTTTTTCTCTATTTAAGTCAGTTTTAAGTTCAGTTGTTGAAGAAGTAACAGGGGAGACTCTGGGGAGACCCCATTAACCCTTTGAGGACCAGAGATTTTTCATTTTTTTAATATTCATTTTTTCGTCCCCGCCTTCTAAGAGCCATTACTTATAGTAATAGCCACATGGAGGCTTGCTTCTTGTGGGACGAGTTGTATTTTTATACGGTACCATTTGATGTACTGTATAATCACGGAAAAACTTTTAAAAACTGTGAATTGGGGAGAAATGGAAAAAAAAACAACAATCGCGCCATTTTGTGTGGATTTAAATTTTACAGCATTCGCAGTGCCGTACTTTGTTCTACGGGTCAGTACTACATTTATAGAGCTGAGTCCTCCCGTTGTGGAGCGGACTCGGCTCCCATGCCCCCTCCATACACACTGCAGGACCGCCGGCGTTCGGCGGTCATGAAGAGGTTAATGATCTGATGTATCTGCGGAGGATTGCGAACCAATGTTAGTCATATCGAGTCTTACAGCAAGTTCAAGATGCCGCACTTGACCCCGTGACCGTTCTTGCTTCCTTCTAATGTGGACCAGTGATGGTCGCCATCGCATCTCGCCTGTAGGTGATTTCATTCACAGCTCTGGATTTAATATCAAACAGACGCCATAAATCAGACGAGGGACTGATGGAAAGTGCAGACGGCAAGAGCATAACAATCAGATAGTTTCCACTCTGTGCGTCCGCAGACCATCCTGTCGGGCTGCACGCTGCGGAGAATGGACAGAAGTGTACACAGCTCACCGCAACCCCTCGTACGCGGCTGCTAACATAGCGCTGAGCAATTTGTTCCATGACTGCAGGAGCTCAGCAGTGCATCTGGTTAGTGAATCAGAAGGGTACAAAGGCTCAGCGCCGTCTGCAGAATCAAATGGCTAAAGCTTATGTTCCCCTCGATCAGGACCCGGCCGCAGCATTAACATCAAAACCCAAAAAGATGACTGGATTTCCACATGCCCGTCCGCTGCTCCCGTGGGGATAAGCGGCATTAGAGGTGTCTGGTGGCTGCTGGTTGGCGGCCGCACATCTATTCCTGGTAGCCGGAAGCTCACTTGTACACTGTGCTGACAGGAGTACTGGATGCACATAGAAGCTGAGGAAATTGGATTTTATTCCTGTTTTTCAATCCGGTGTTGAGCGCCTTTATCCTCAATGGCTGCAGTCACCCTCCGCGGCCATGTGGAGGGATTGGTCTCCATTTCCGGAGGAGCTTCAGGTAGTGATGCGGGGATGATGGGCGTGCACAGATACGGCGTTCTGGTTCGTCCCGCTATATGGGATGGAGGTCCGCACTTTGGGCATCCAATGGTGTTTGCAGGTGTTCTGCTCCTCCACACTACGTGCCGTATGACATGGCGCTCGGTCATGTTGGTGGAGATACGGAGCTGTACCAGAGTATTACCACAGGGGAGGTGATGCCACATTGTCCGAAATACCTCTGTACCCATTGGCGCTGAGGGTGGACTTCACTATAACCAATGGCCCCATCCCTTCCCAGTAGAACACCCCCCCCCCCCCCTTCCACACACCATAACAGAATCTCCTCCAAACTTCACTGTTAGAATGATGCAGTCATGTAGAAACTGCTCTCCAGGCAACCATCACACCCAAGTGCCGCCATCCGATCGGAAGATGGTGTACGGTGATTCATCTGTCCACAACACTTGCTTCCACTCACTTACAGTCCGTCGCTCCAAGCCCCATCACAGACACCGATGTGCAGTCACTGCTGGGATGTTGTATGCCGCTGCTCCTGTGTGAGACCTCCTGAGTGAGAGCAAACGATGTGCATGATGTCTTCATAGCTGGTACAAGGCTTCGTTGTCCACGTTCTGTCAGTTTACGAGGTTTCCCTGAACGGTGGTGGCACCGCACACACCGGATGGTCTCCATTTCCAAATAACATGGCCAACAGTGGACTCCAAGGTCCAGAAGGTGCTATGTCCATACTGATTGGTTGGTGACATCACCCTGTTGTCAGCTCTACACCTTGTGAGATCCCACCACCAGACCCCGTTGTCAGCTCTACACCTGGTGACATCCCACCACCAGACCCTGTTGTCAGCTCTACACCTGGTGTCATCCCCCTACCAGACCCCATTGTTAGCTCTACACCTGGTGTCATCCCCCCATCAGCCCCTATTGTCAGCTCTACACCTGGTGACATCCCCCCACCAGACCCTGTTGTCAGCTCTACACCTGGTGTCATCCCCCCACCAGACCTCATTGTCAGCTCTACACCTGGTCTCATCCCCCCATCAGACCCCGTTGTCAGCTCTACACCTGGTGTCATCCCCCTACCAGACCCCATTGTCAGCTCTACACCTGGTGTTATCCCCCCATCAGACCCCGTTGTCAGCTCTACACCTGGTGTCATCCCCCTACTAGACCCCATTGTCAGCTCTACACCTGGTGACATCCCCCCACCAGACCCCATTGTCAGCTCTACACCTGGTGACACCTGATGGTTTCTGTACTGATCTCCAGTGTGATCTTTTCCTTCATACCTAATGCTCACACATCACCTGACCGCACAGGACTACTGGGGGGCCAATACTTTTGTCAACATCAAACTACTAATGACCACTTGTCAGTGATTATGTATGTGAGTGCTTCTCATTCTGCGCCCCTGGTGATGTCATCAAAGGTCATGCAACATATATAAAGCACAGAGCCTGGCTGACAGAAGAACAACACAGTTAGGGCTCATGAAAAGGGGAGGAAAAAATAACAAAATAAGAATACAACTCAGTGGTCCTTCCTGACAGAAGACACCGACCTACCACCACCACAGAGATCTAGCGGGCTGAAGGACCTGTGGTGACGTCACTGCTGTGGGAGGAGCCATTCTGCAGTTTGGTAGAAAGTACTGTATACTGGATAAGCGGACAGAAACTACCTGGACCAGTGATGACGTCACCGTTATATGATCACCTGTGTGGCTGGAGTCACGGATCACAAGACCGGGGGCTCATCACTGTATCCAGGAGTCTGGTGATGTTTGGAAATCAGGATGGATGTTGATGTAACAGAGGTGTGTTTGTGTGATGTATGTGAATCAGGATGGATGTAGTAGAGCTGTGTGTGTAAAGTGTGGAAATCAGAATGTAGCAGAGCTGTGTGTTTCATGTGCTATGTGTGTAAAATGTGGGAATCAAGATGAATGTAGTAGAGCTGTATGCGCAATGTGTGGGGATCATAATGAATGTAGCATGTAGCACAGCTGTGTGGCGCAGTGCTCCACCAGAAACACTGGTACTATAATTTCCTAATACTTACTTGTAGTGTATATACGGCCAGCTTGTCTCAAACGACCTGATCATAGAAGTGGTGCACCAACCCTACAAGATGTGCTCACATAGTGGAGTACAGCAGGGCACAGAATAGTGAGATACAGGAAATGGAAAAGTGCGTTGAAACGTAATTATTGGAAGCGCACTGGGGGTTAATTACCACTAAAAATTCTGAAGTTTTTATCGCAAATTGCATTAGAAAACTGTCAATCATGCTTTGTGCCACATTTACTGTGTTTTGGACACTTTTAGGCACTTTTTTTTGCTATTCCTGACAAAGGGGCATTCCTGTGTAAAAAGGGGGAGTGGTCTAAATCAAACCAAATATTGTGGCAAATTGTTGGTGTAATTTTTGGCCTAAACTAAGCCAACTAAGAGGTGGTCTAAACTTAGAGTAGAAAGTCTTAAAATGCAACATATTTATCACTCAGCTGATCTATTCTGATAAATTTGGTGCATCTAAGACTGCCTAGTCTAACTTTAGACTATCTAAGTAATAGACCGCATTAGTGACTGAGTAGCTGTTACTTTGCACTAATTATGAGTTGTATAACTTGCATTATACTCTGGAGCTGCACTCACTATCCTATTGGTTGTTATGGGAAACAGTCAGCAAGTGTGTGGATAAGCACCAATAATAGCCTACTGAGCTCCTGTAATGGAGCGGTGGCTGTTAGAGTTACTATATCAGAGAACTGTACAGTCATATAAACTCAATACTTCCCAGAATGCAAAGCACCAGAGCCAGATCTGTACAGACAATGAACCAGCAGGGAATACTGGGAAATCTCAGCTCTGAAGCCTGCAGAATTGTGTATACAGATCATATAAAGTATAATGTGACACAGGATCAGTACAGGATAAGTAATGTATGTACACAATGACTCCACCAGCAGAATAGTGAGTGCAGCTCTGGAGTATAATACAGGATGTAACTCAGGGTCAGTACAGGATAAGTAATGTATGTACACAGTGACTCCACCAGCAGAATAGTGAGTGCAGCTCTGGAGTATAATACAGGATGTAACTCAGGAGCAGTACAGGATAAGTAATGTATGTACACAGTGACTCCACCAGCAGAATAGTGAGTGCAGCTCTGGGGTATAATACAGGATGTAACTCAGGAGCAGTACAGGATAAGTAATGTATGTACACAGTGACCCCACCAGCAGAATAGTGAGTGCAGCTCTGGAGTATAATACAGGATGTAACTCAGGATCAGTACAGGATAAGTAATGTATGTACACAGTGACTGCACCAGCAGAATAGTGAGTGCAGCTCTGGGGTATAATACAGGATGTAACTTAAGATCAGTACAGGATAATTAATGTATGTACACAGTGACTCCACCAGCAGAATAGTGAGTGTAGCTCTGGGGTATAATACAGGATGTAACTCAGGATCAGTACAGGATAAGTAATGTAGGTACACAGGGACTCCACCAGCAGAATAGTGAGTGCAGCTCTGGAGTATAATACAGAATGTAACTGAGGGTCAGTACAGGATAAGTAATGTATATACACAGTGACTCCACCAGCAAAATAGTGAGTGCAGCTCTGGAGTATAGTACAGGATGTAACTCAGGATCAGTACAGGATAAGTAATGTATGCACACAGTGACTCCAGCAGCAGAATAGTGAGTGCAGCTCTGGAGTATAATACAGGATGTAACTCAGGGTCAGTACAGGATAAGTAATATATGCACACAGTGACTCAACCAGCAAAACAGTGAGTGCAGCTCTGGAGTATAATACAGAATGTAACTCAGGATCAGTACAGGATAAGTAATGTATGTACACAGTGACTCCACCAGCAGAATAGTGAGTGCAGCTCTGGAGTATAATACAAGATGTAACTCAGGAGCAGTACAGGATAAGTAATGTATGTACACAGTGACTCCACCAGCAGAATAGTGAGTGCAGCTCTGGGGTATAATATAGGATGTAACTCAGGGTCAGTACAGGATAAGTAATGTATGTACACAGTGACTCCAGCAGAATAGTGAGTGCAGCTCTGGAGTATAATACAGGATGTAACTCAGGATCAGTACAGGATAAGTAATGTATGTACACAGTGACTCCCCCAGCAGAATAGTGAGTGCAGCTCTGGAGTATAATACAGGATAAGTAATGTATGCACACAGTGACTCCACCGGCAGAATAGTGAATGCAGCTGTGGAGTATAATACAGGATGTAACTAAGGATCAGTACAGGATAAGTAATGTATGTACACAGTGACTCCACCAGCAGAATAGTGAGTGCAGCTCTGGAGTATAATACAGGATGTAACTCAGGATCAGTACAGGATAAGTAATGTATGTACACAGTGACTCCACCAGCAGAATAGTGAGTGCAGCTCTGGAGTATAATACATGATAAGTAATGCATGCACATAGTAACTTCACTGTTTCTGATTTCTGTAGACTATTTCTATATTGAACCCGTGAAGCTGAATATACACTTTAGGACATGGTATTGATCCATTTTCTATGAATTAGTATTTTCAGTTTTCCAGCTCGTACATATGGCTGGTGGTGCTGGGTACACTTTGTTCTCTGTTGATGACCCTAACATTACTTTTTACTGACAGATTTGTAGGTAGAAAAACAAGGCCGGCGCTCCGTTTCCATTCTCGGCACACAATCTGGTTAACTACTCAGAGAAATGTTACTGAATCGCTAAAAATACTGCATGAACGGGAAAATGAGCATCTTTTTAGGAAGCAGCTGTCAACAGAGGAGATGCCAAACTGAGCAAAGCAAATGGTGGACTGACCTAGAATGCAGACCCAAGCCAGATGATTGCTATTACTGGCACGGTGCGCGGCACTCACTGTGGCATCATGGTGGAATTGGCACGGCCATCTGAGATCCTTATATCAACTAAATCATTTTTACAGGCCCAGCAAGTGCTGAATTAAGCAGAACGCGCCAGCTTTCCAGGCTCCAGTGCTAGACTTTGCTCTGTCACTATATTCACGTTTGCTTATAACAGAAGGCTATCTGTATATTTTGTTAGTAGAGACATTATTTGTAGTGCATTTTATGTCTTCATCTATTGTCCTCGTACTCAGATCCCCGCAGGACTTACAGCAGAGCTGAATTATGCAACAACTAGACGTCGCATTAATAATAGATAGGAAGCGCGTATCAACACAATATAAACTAGGGGTTAACCACTGGGTGACAGAGGAAGAAGGTGATGATGGTGATGATGATGATGATGATGATGATGATGAAACTGACAATGGAGACCAGAGCAGATAGTTTGGAACCACAATTACAACCTGTGAATTTCTATCCCTAACTGCAGCACTCCCTATGTCTTTTCTTCATTTTTTTACTGAAAGTGACCCAGACACCACTGCCCCCTGAGTTAGCCCTCTCAGTGCCAGCTTTAGGTTTGAATTTTTGTTTTTATGCACCCTTCTTCCAGGTCATAAGCACAGTACATAAGTACAGCACCAGAAGCAAGCTCAGTGCATAAACACTGTCAAGGAACCAAGCTAATAACATAAACACAGCAGCTGAACTAAGCTCTGTACAGTACCAGGACCAAGTGCATAGTATAAATCACCACCAGAAGCAAGCTCATAACATAAATACAACACAAGAACAAGCACAATGCAGAAATGCAACACTAGAAGCAAGCTCAGTACATAAGTACAGCACCAGGAGCAAGCTCAGTGCATAAACACTGCCAAGGAACCAAGCTAATAACATAAACACAGCAGCTGAACTAAGCTCTGTACAGTACCAGGACCAAGTGCATACCATAAATCTCTACTAGGACCAAGCTCATAACATAAATACAGCACCAGAACAAGCACAATGCAGAAATGCAGCACTAGAAGCAAGCTCAGTACATAAATACAGCTCCAGAACCAAGCTCAGTACATAGATAAAATGCCAGAACCAAGCGCATAACATAAATACAGTACTAGAACCAAGCTCAGTACATAAATATAGCACCAAAATCAAGTCCATAGCATAAAACATCACCAGAATCAAACTTAGGCCTCGGTCACACGGGCGTTTTTTGTGCGCGATTTGCGGATCGCATGACAGATGCGCATCCGCAAATCGAGTGACCGGGGCCGACGATTTGCCGAAAAATCTGCAGCTAGCAGCGTTTTCGGCGAAACGGCCCAGCGCTGCCCGCTATCCTCTGCCACAGCTGTGGCAGCAGAGAACAATGTTCGCCCATTGAATTCAATGAAGCCGGCAATACAGCCGGCTCCATTGAAAGCAATGGGCTGCCGTCGAGCGCAGGATGAATTTTCGGGAAGGGCTTAAAAATATAAGCCCTTCCCTGAAAACCATCCTAAAATGTGTAAAAATAAAAAAAAAAGTATACTCACCTTTTCCCTGCAGACGGAGTTCAGCCGCGTCCGGCTGGCAGTTCTCCTGAACTGCTCTGTGTAGTATTCAGCAGGCGGGGATTTAAAATCCCCGCCTGCTGAATGGGCTGCCACTGATTGGTCACAGCCCTCACCAATCAGAGGCAGCTCTCACTCAACCATTCATGAATTCATGAATGGGTGAGTGAGTGCTGCCTCTGATTGGCTGAGCGCAGGGACCAATCAAAGGCAGCTCTCAGCTGTCATTCAATAGCTGAGAGCTGCCTCTGATTGGTCCGCTGCTGCCGCCGGCCCCATTGAGCGCATATATAGAACACAAGGAATCGCAGAATGCAGATAGGCGCGTTCTGCGAATCGTTGTGTCCTATAATTTATCGCACATCCGCATAAAAAGCGGACATGTGACCGATCCCATTGCGAAGCATTGGGTCTATATATGCGCGGATCGCAAGCGCAAATTGCGCGAAAAAACGCCCATCTGACCGAGGCCTTAAACATAAATACAGCAACAGAACCAAACTCATAACATTATAAACAGCACAAACGAACCTTAATACATAGATAGAAAAACCATAACCAAGCTCATAAGACAAATATATCTACAGAACCACGTTCATGACATAAATACAGCAGCAGAACTAAGCAATTGTGTTGAGAGGGTGCTGGTGGGCTGACAACATCACCTTGGAACGTAAGATGAGAAGAGACAGGAGGAAAATTATTCTCATAGATCCACAAGATTCTGCTGCATGGAAGATGATCATCTGGCTGAATGCACCTTAGGGGGGTGATTACCCCCAGTCTAAATCTGCTGCCCCCACCCCACCATTAGCTAGTGGCAATCGTACAGGTAACACGCAGGTAAGGTTGACAATGCACCCTCTGTTATCAAACAAGCCAAGGCTAGGTGGATACAAACAAAAAATATTTCCAAAAAAAAGGTGTTTTACTGTGCAAAAGTGGAAAAACCTAAAATAAATATAATTTTAATATTGCCGTAATATTACTGACCACCAGATCCTATCATTTATACTGCATGAGTAATGCTAAAAAAAAAATAAAACAACGGCCCAATAGATGTTTTTTCTCTCTCCATAGAAAACACATTTTTTTAAACAATTTTTTTTATTTTACTATTAAAAAAACTATTTTAAATCTTTTTTTACGCTTTTATTTAGTCCCCACATGGGACTTGAACTTGCTGTAATTGGATTGCTGGTGCTATATACTGTTATAATTCAGTATTGCGGTGTATAGCGAGCAGGATTAGAAAAGCGTGCCACACTAGCCCATTGGCAATCCACAATTGCGGTGAAGGGGTTCCCTATGGGGTGCAGGAAGGAGTCCTGCCCCCCCCCCTGCCATCTCCAGTTAACTGTTTAGACGTGATCAGCTTTGTCTATGGCAGCTAAACAGTTAACTGCTGCGATCAGAGCGGCTGTCAGCGGCCACAAACAGCTGATACCTACCAGATATGAAGAGGACTTGGCTCCCGAGCGCGCTCCATACACCCTTCAAGAACGCTTGACGTAAACTTACTACTGGGAGGACGTGAAGGGGTTAAATGGTGTAAAATAAAGCTCAGAGATGCAAAATTCTATGGTTGGGTGAGAACATTTTCCAAGCTTCCCTCCTTCTACTCTTTAGTTTTACTATATAAATCTGGAGTATTCGCTCTGCAGAGTGCAGACACGTCCTGTAGCCACCTGCTCTCCGCGCCGAGCCTCATAGAAACTGCAGAATGGCGGAGAATCTTACACAAAAGAGTTTTTCCTTTGTGGAAATATCCGCAAAAGTGAAAAATCTCTTCTCGAAGCCTTGAAAGGTATCATGTATCATCCTAATGAGGAGTCAGTCATTCCAAGACTTTGGTCTCCATCATATCACAACCAAATCTGCTCAGGGAGTTGACAAGGTACAGACTTCAAGTTCAACTCTTAGCAGTGATTACGGACGACAATGATGGATATTCTGGGGCTTTTAGGTTCTCCAAATAAGCTTTTCTCCCAGAATAACATATTTGCAGAGCTTTCCTGACAGATAAGACGAAAGCTCAAAGCCAGTCCTGAAGAAGTCCGTAATTGTACTGAATGACACACTGTAACAAAAGGTATGTGCTGCTATTTCTTTATCAAATTATAGGAGCGCCCAGCGCGGGTCCAACAGGTTATGAAAATCTGCTTTACACAAAGTCTGGATTTCTTTTGAAAGAGCAGAAACAAAATAATAATAATGGAAACAGATGTACAGTATTCCAAGAAAGGAGACTTACAGGTTATATATACATAGACAGGAAAGTTTTAGTTTGGATTGAAGAAAAAGATGAAAAAACTGTCTGCTCAAGCCTGTGTGATGGTGACTACTATAATACTGCACCCCGTGTGCAAGAATATAACCACTATAATACTGCCCCCTATGTGCAAGAATATAACTACTATAATACTGCCCCCTATGTGCAAGAATATAACTACTATAATACTGACCGCTATGTACAAGAATATAACTACTATAATACTGCCCCCTATGTACAAGAATATAACTACTATAATACTGCCCTCTATGTACAAGAAAATAACTACTATAATACTGCTCCTATGTACAAGAATATAACTACTATAATACTGCTCCTATGTACAAGAATATAACCACTATAATACTGCCCCCTATGTACAAGAATATAACTACTATAATACTGCCCTCTATGTACAAGAAAATAACTACTATAATACTGCCCCCTATGTACAAGAATATAACTACTATAATACTGCCCCCTATGTACAAGAATATAACTACTATAATACTGCTCCCTATGTGCAAGAATATAACTACTATAATACTGACCGCTATGTACAAGAATATAACTACTATAATACTGCCCCTATGTACAAGAATATAACTACTATAATACTACTCCCTATGTACAAGAATATAACTACTATAATACTGCCCCCTATGTACAAGAATATAACTAATATAATACTGCCCCCTATGGACAAGAATATAACTACTATAATACTGCCCCCTATGTACAAAAATATAACTACTATAATACTGCCCCCTATGTACAAGAATATAACTACTATAATACTGCCTCCTATGTACAAGAATATAACTACTATAATACTGCTCCCTATGTACAAGAATATAACTACTATAATACTGCTCCCTATAAACAAGAATATAACTACTATAATACTGCCCCCTATGTACAAGAATATAACGACTATAATACTGCCCCCTATGTACAAGAATATAACTACTATAATACTGCCTCCTATGTACAAGAATATAACTACTATAATACTGCTCCCTATAAACAAGAATATAACTACTATAATACTGCTCCCCTATGTACAAGAATATAACTACTATAATACTGCCTCCTATGTACAAGAATATAACTACTATAATACTGCCACCTATGTACAAGAATATAACTACTATAATAGTGCCTCCTATGTACAAGAATATAACTACTATAATACTGCCCGCTATGTACAAGAATATAACTACTATAATACTGCCCCCTATGTACAAGAATATAACTACTATAATACTGCCCCCTATGTACAAGAATATAACTACTATAATACTGCCTCCTATGTACAAGAATATAACTACTATAATACTGCCTACCATGTACAAGAATATAACTACTATAATACTGCCCCTATGTACAAGAATATAACTACTATAATACTGCCCCTATGTACAAGAATATAACTACTATAATACTGCTCCCTATGTACTAGAATATAACTACTATAATACTGTCCTCTATGTACAAGAATATAACTACTATAATACTGCCCCCTATGTACAAGATTATAACTACTATAATACTGTCCTCTGTGTACAAGAATATAACTACTATAATACTGCCCCCTATGTACAAGGATATAACTACTATAATACTGCCCCCTATGTACAAGGATATAACTACTATAACATTGCTCCCCTATGTACAAGAGTATAACTACTATAATACTGTCCTCTGTGTACAAGAATATAACCACTATAATACTGCCCCCTATGTACAAGGATATAACTACTATAATACTGCCCACTATGTACAAGAATATAACTACTATAATACTGCCCTCTATGTTCAAGAATATAACTACTATAATACTGCTCCCATGTACAAGAATAAGACTGCTATAATACTACCCCCTATGTTCAAGAATATAACTATTATAATACTGCCCCTATGTACAAGAATATAACTACTATAATACTGCTCCCTATGTACAAGAATATAACTACTATAATACTACTCCTATGTACAAGAATATAACTACTATAATACTGCCACTATGTACAAGAAGATAACTACTATAATACTGCCCCCTATGTACAAGAATATAACTACTATAATACCGCTCCCATGTACAAGAATATAACTACTATAATACTGCCTCCTATGTACAAGAATATAACTACTATAATACTGCCCCTATGTACAAGAAGATAACTACTATAATACTGCCCCCTATGTACAAGAATATAACTACTATAATACCGCTCCCATGTACAAGAATATAACTACTATAATACTGCCTCCTATGTACAAGAATATAACTACTATAATACTGCCCCCTATGTACAAGAATATAACTACTATAATACTGCCCTCTATGTTCAAGAATATAACTACTATAATACTGCTCCCATGTACAAGAATATAACTACTATAATACTACCCCCTATGTACGAGAATATAACTACTATAATACTGCTCCTATGTACAAGACTATAACTACTATAATACTGCTCCCTATGAATAAGAATATAATTACTATAATACTGCCCCCTATGTACAAGAATATAACTACTTTAATACTGTCCCCTATGTACAAGAATATAACTACTATAATACTGCCCCCTATGTACAAGAATATAACTACTATAATACTACCCCCTATGTACAAGAGTATAACTACTATAATACTACCCCCTATGTACAAGAATATAACTACTATAATACTGCTCCTATGTACAAGAATATAACTACTATAAGACTGCCCTCTATGTACAAGAATATAACTACTATAATACTGCCCCCCTATGTACAAAAATATAACTACTATAATACTGCCCCCTATGTACTAGAATATAACTACTATAATACTGCCCTCTATGTACAAGAATATAACTACTATAATATTGCCCTCTATGTACAAGAATATAACTACTATAATACTGCCCCCTATGTACAAGAATATAACTACTATAATACTGCCCCCTATGTACAAGAATATAACTACTATAATACTGCCCCCTATGTACAAGAATATAACTAGTATAATACTGCCTTCTATGTACAAGAATATAACTACTATAATACTGCTGCTATGTACAAGAATATAACTACTATAATACTGCCCCTATGTATAAGAATATAATTACTATAATACTGCTCCCTATGTACAAGAATATAACTACTATAATACTGCTCCTATGTACAAGAATATAACTACTATAATACTACTGCCCCCTATGTACAAGAATATAACTACTATAATACTGCTCCCTATGAATAAGAATATAATTACTATAATACTGCCCCCTATGTACAAGAATATAACTACTATAATACTGCCTCCTATGTGCAAGAATATAACTACTATAATACTGCTCCTTATGAATAAGAATATAACTACTATAACACTGCCCCCTATGTACAAGAATATAACTACTATAATACCGCTCCCATGTACAAGAATATAACTACTATAATACTGCCTCCTATGTACAAGAATATAACTACTATAATACTGCCCCCTATGTACAAGAATATAACTACTATAATACTGCCCTCTATGTTCAAGAATATAACTACTATAATACTGCTCCCATGTACAAGAATATAACTACTATAATACTACCCCCTATGTACGAGAATATAACTACTATAATACTGCTCCTATGTACAAGACTATAACTACTATAATACTGCTCCCTATGAATAAGAATATAATTACTATAATACTGCCCCCTATGTACAAGAATATAACTACTTTAATACTGTCCCCTATGTACAAGAATATAACTACTATAATACTGCCCCCTATGTACAAGAATATAACTACTATAATACTACCCCCTATGTACAAGAGTATAACTACTATAATACTACCCCATATGTACAAGAATATAACTACTATAATACTGCTCCTATGTACAAGAATATAACTACTATAAGACTGCCCTCTATGTACAAGAATATAACTACTATAATACTGCCCCCCTATGTACAAAAATATAACTACTATAATACTGCCCCCTATGTACTAGAATATAACTACTATAATACTGCCCTCTATGTACAAGAATATAACTACTATAATATTGCCCTCTATGTACAAGAATATAACTACTATAATACTGCCCCCTATGTACAAGAATATAACTACTATAATACTGCCCCCTATGTACAAGAATATAACTACTATAATACTGCCCCCTATGTACAAGAATATAACTAGTATAATACTGCCTTCTATGTACAAGAATATAACTACTATAATACTGCTGCTATGTACAAGAATATAACTACTATAATACTGCCCCTATGTATAAGAATATAATTACTATAATACTGCTCCCTATGTACAAGAATATAACTACTATAATACTGCTCCTATGTACAAGAATATAACTACTATAATACTACTGCCCCCTATGTACAAGAATATAACTACTATAATACTGCTCCCTATGAATAAGAATATAATTACTATAATACTGCCCCCTATGTACAAGAATATAACTACTATAATACTGCCTCCTATGTGCAAGAATATAACTACTATAATACTGCTCCTTATGAATAAGAATATAACTACTATAACACTGCCCCCTATGTACAAGAATATAACTACTATAATACTGCTCCTATGTACAAGAATATAACTACTATAATACTGCCCTCTATGTACAAGAATATAACTACTATAATACTGCCCCCTATGTACTAGAATATAACTACTATAATACTGCCCTCTATGTACAAGAATATAACTACTATAATACTGCCCCCTATGTACTAGAATATAACTACTATAATACTGCCCTCTATGTACAAGAATATAACTACTATAATACTGCCCCCTATGTACAAGAATATAACTACTATAATACTGCAACCTATGTACAAGAATATAACTACTATAATACTGCTCCCTATGTACAAGAATATAACTACTATAATACTGCTCCTATGTACAAGAATATAACTACTATAATACTACTGCCCCCTATGTACAAGAATATAACTACTATAATACTGCTCCCTATGAATAAGAATATAATTACTATAATACTGCCCCCTATGTACAAGAATATAACTACTATAATACTGCCTCCTATGTGCAAGAATATAACTACTATAATACTGCTCCTTATGAATAAGAATATAACTACTATAACACTGCCCCCTATGTACAAGAATATAACTACTATAATACTGCTCCTATGTACAAGAATATAACTACTATAATACAGCCCTCTATGTACAAGAATATAACTACTATAATACTGCCCCCTATGTACTAGAATATAACTACTATAATACTGCCCTCTATGTACAAGAATATAACTACTATAATACTGCCCCCTATGTACTAGAATATAACTACTATAATACTGCCCTCTATGTACAAGAATATAACTAATATAATACTGCCCCTTATGTACAAGAATATAACTACTATAATACTGCCCCCTATGTACAAGAATATAACTACTATAATACTGCAACCTATGTACAAGAATATAACTACTATAATACTGCCTCCTATGTACAAGAATATAACTACTATAATACTGCAACCTATGTACAAGAATATAACTACTATAATACTGCTCCCTATGTACAAGAATATAACTACTATAATACTGCCCCCTATGTACTAGAATATAACTACTATAATACTGCCCCCTATGTACAAGAATATAACTACTATAATACTGCTCCCTATGTACAAGAATATAACTACTATAATACTGCCCCCTATGTACTAGAATATAACTACTATAATACTGCTCCTTATGAATAAGAATATAACTACTATAACACTGCCCCCTATGTACAAGAATATAACTACTATAATACTGCTCCTTATGTACTAGAATATAACTACTATAATACTGCCCTCTATGTACAAGAATATAACTACTATAATACTGCCCCCTATGTACAAGAATATAACTACTATAATACTGCAACCTATGTACAAGAATATAACTACTATAATACTGCTCCCTATGTACAAGAATATAACTACTATAATACTGCTCCTATGTACAAGAATATAACTACTATAATACTACTGCCCCCTATGTACAAGAATATAACTACTATAATACTGCTCCCTATGAATAAGAATATAATTACTATAATACTGCCCCCTATGTACAAGAATATAACTACTATAATACTGCCTCCTATGTGCAAGAATATAACTACTATAATACTGCTCCTTATGAATAAGAATATAACTACTATAACACTGCCCCCTATGTACAAGAATATAACTACTATAATACTGCTCCTATGTACAAGAATATAACTACTATAATACAGCCCTCTATGTACAAGAATATAACTACTATAATACTGCCCCCTATGTACTAGAATATAACTACTATAATACTGCCCTCTATGTACAAGAATATAACTACTATAATACTGCCCCCTATGTACTAGAATATAACTACTATAATACTGCCCTCTATGTACAAGAATATAACTAATATAATACTGCCCCCTATGTACAAGAATATAACTACTATAATACTGCCCCCTATGTACAAGAATATAACTACTATAATACTGCAACCTATGTACAAGAATATAACTATTATAATACTGCCTCCTATGTACAAGAATATAACTACTATAATACTGCAACCTATGTACAAGAATATAACTACTATAATACTGCTTCCTATGTACAAGAATATAACTACTATAATACTGCCCCCTATGTACTAGAATATAACTACTATAATACTGCCCCCTATGTACAAGAATATAACTACTATAATACTGCCGCCTATGTACAAGAATATAACTACTATAATACTGCTCCCTATGTACAAGAATATAACTACTATAATACTGCCCCCTATGTACTAGAATATAACTACTATAATACTGCCCCCTATGTACAAGAATATAACTACTATAATACTGCCCCCTATGTACAAGAATATAACTACTATAATACTGCCCCCTATGTACAAGAATATAACTACTATAATACTGCCGCCTATGTACAAGAATATAACTACTATAATACTGCTCCCTATGTACAAGAATATAACTACTATAATACTGCCCCCTATGTACAAGAATATAACTACTATAATACTGCCCCCTATGTACAAGAATATAACTACTATAATACTGCTCCTATGTACAAGAATATAACTACTATAATACTGCCCCCTATGTACAAGAATATAACTACTATAATACTGCCCCCTATGTACAAGAATATAACTACTATAATACTGCCTCCTATGTACAACAATATATCTACTATAATACTGCCCCCTATCTACAAGAATATAACTACTATACTACTGCCCTCTATGTACAAGAATGTAACTACTATAATACTGCCCCCTATATACAAGAATATAACTACTATAATACTGCCGCCTATGTACAAGAATATAACTACTATAATACTGCCCCCTATGTACAAGAATATAACTACTATAATACTGCCGCCTATGTACAAGAATATAACTACTATAATACTGCCCCCTATGTACAAGGATATAACTACTATAATACTGCCCCCTATGTACAAGAATATAACTACTATAATACTGCCCCCTATGTACAAGAATATAACTACTTAATACTGCCCCCTATGTACAAGAATATAACTACTATAATACTGCCTCCTATGTACAAGAATATAACTACTATAATACTGCCCCCTATGTACAAGAATATAACTACTATAATACTGCCTCCTATGTACAAGAATATAACTACTATAATACTGCCTCCTATGTACAAGAATATAATATACAGTGATTGTTAGAATGTCCCCCTTATTTCTGGATGTAGGTCCCTGATGCGTGATCACTGATAATTTGCGGTTGAATCTCATCTTCGTGTTCTTTCTGTATTCATCTCCCCTTTCTCGTCTTTGACCAGACTTTGGTCGCTCTGCACCGTAAATAAATGCTCTCCGCGTCCCGTCTGTAATCGCTGACATGGCTCCTCCTCTCCTTCATCTTCCTCAGTTCGCTGTGATTGCTCCTCTGGGATTTGGGTGTGCGCAGAGTTGATGTGATTGTAGCTGTAAAGTGTATTTGCGCCGATGTTTGGTTAATATTGAACTCCCTAACGAGACATCTGGAACGAGTTTGTTGGTGAAGTCAGTAAGCAGTTCGGCACCTGAAGAATATTAGATCTCAGCCCGGTACCAGTCATAGGGGATATTACCGCCTTCCTAGAATACGGGACCTACAGCCTGTAAAGTAAATGGTGACATCTAGGATCTCGCGCTGCACCATCATAGGGGAATAGGGATTGTGCCGTGTGTACATAGTCTCAGGGTCTAAATCCGAGAGGTGTCTAATATCCACATGGTGCAGGAATACATATGGAGTCCATATATCATCCACGAGGTTATGAAAGCAGCAGAACTACTGGAGGAGAACCAGGAGATTTCTTATTTTTTCTCATTAAACGATGTATTAAAAAAGTCTAATTCATCCTGAACTGAAAATCTCCTAATAAGGAATTACAGAATATTAGGAAACCCTTGAAGTGTTACAGAAACTCCTCACAGGGAGCATGGGATGGTGCCTGGAGGGATGCGATACACGTCAAGAGGCTGTGGACAGAAGACCTATGCTGCCCTCACTATGTACTTCCTGCTCCCATATAAGATTAAATGACCCTCTGGTTTTGGGACACAGTTCTGTCCTCGGACAGGAGGTGAAGGGCGGTATATTATCTGCACTTGTTCATCTCTGCTGCCCTTCGATCCGACGATTCTATTTCCGGTTTTCAGCAGTTCAAAATGGCCGCTGCAATTTTTTATCTAGCTAACTGCATACTGTGCTCTGCTTTCTGATTGGCCGCTATTGATCATGTGAGCAGCAATGGTCAATCAGAGAGCAAATGTAATGCCTGGGCGGGAAGCTGATGAAGGGGCCAATTCAGCCACCCGGAAAGCCCCAAAAAGGGCAGGGAAAAACTAATGAAAAAAAGGGGAATCTTAAGAGGGGTGCAACACACAATGCTGCAAGAATCAATCAAGTGTCAGAGTTTAGGATACCAGCCGATGAGACTTTGTTATTACATGTTGTTTTTTCCACTCCTTTAAGGACTGCCGAACCAGGAGTCGCTTTGTTACATCTGGCCAGCCCAGAATCTGGAAGTAAAAGGCTTTGCCTGATAACCGACACTGGGCAACCAGTCCTGAAGCTCTTTTTTTGCGCAGGCACAACATAAATTCTAGGGTTACTTCCAAACAAAGCTGATCTGATCCAGACACTTTGCCCACACCTTACCATGGTTCTGCCACGTGGTAGGAGAAACGGAAGACCTAAGCAACGCCATCACTCCAGCTCCACCAGGTTCCATAGATAGTCTGGGCACCGACGGTCTTCCATGTCCGACACCGAATGGAGCTGCAGGAAATCCTGCCAATGAAAGACAACAAAGAATCAGCAATTCCATGTTTGACACCTGGAACATGCCTTGCGCAAAACTAAATGTTGGGCTCCAAGCACCGAAGTATAAGATGGCGAAGCGAAGACAGGACAGGCAAGAAGGAAGAAGACTGCCTATTAATACCATGAAGAACACCTAAATCAGCCTAGAAACAGACCAAGTTACTAAAGCCCTTGCCCCAAATTTCTATCATGGCCACCATGTGGAAGACATGATAGTAATGACAAATTCCTGCAAAAGTCAGACTCTTCCCACTCGTGAGGCCATAAGAAAGCGAACTACTCCTTTTGGAATACACCAAACCCCAAAGCCCCAGTAGCATCTGTGAATAGTTCCAGATCTCTATTGGAAACCTCAGAGTTGTGGTGGTTCTGGGATTGCTTTCTTTCTAGGTGGTCTGGTGTAGGTTTTGTGTGTGTGTCTCTGTCTTCTGGCCTGGTGGGAGTGGTGTTGAGTGGGACATGCTTGGCCTCACCTGTGAGTATTTGTCAGGTCTATTTAGCCTGGCCTGGGGCTTAGTTCGGAGCTGATTAATCTCAGTCTCTCCCTGGCTTTAGGTATAGTCAGAGCTGGAGGTCCGGTTAGCCTGTGTCTTCTAAAGCTAAGTACAGCAGTTTATCATTTCATCTTGTTTATTGGTTTTCTCCTATCTCATGTAGGGTCAGCTAGTGGCCGAGGTACGTGGCCCGGTTCGCCCTTCTCAGGGCGGGTTACTTGCATTTAGGCAGGTCCCTTCCCTGAGTTAGGTTATTTAGGGACAGCGTTTTCCATATTACGTTTGTCTGTATTGTTTGAGACTGTTTGGTGTGCGTTTTTGTGAGATCTGCAGGTTAACAATCCAGCGCATGACACTCACCAGCCGGCATACAAGGGTGGCCATTATATGAATGTAAGAATGACTGCCAATTGTATAAATCAGCCCTGAGCAGTCTGGTCAGCCTCAACCGATGTCCTAGCGACTTCACCCGCAGGTAGCTAGCAAAAAGTGGTGGGAGAAAACCCAGTCCATAGGCATAACCCGGCAGGCGAAAACCAGGAGACTCAGCAGGGATTGCATCTGGTGGGGGGTGACCTTGGACACTGAACAGAAGCCTTCCACCTTATCCAACAGCGGCTGCAACTTGTCTTATGGTGACAAAAAACCAGGGCCAGGGATTTCAATACCCACAAAAACGAAGGTCATCTCCGGACCCTTCAGTTTTCTTTGCGAACAGGTGAACACCAAGACGCATGAAAAAAACGGAAGCTATCCCGCAAAAAGGCACACTTGTCACTATGATGCAGGCCCACAAAAAGGAAGTCCTCCAGGTAGTGAATGATAGAATTAGAGACTGTTTCATAATGTACCACACATTTCAGAAACCTCTCAAAGAAGTGGCACAATATGGAACAGCCTTTGACCTGAAGGTTGCAAGTTCAATCCCCGCGTGATTCAGGTAGCCGGCTCAAGGTTGACTCAGCCTTCCATCCTTCCGAGGTCGGTAAAATGAGAACCCAGCTTGGTGGGGGGTAATAAATAATAATTACCTGAAAGCGCTGCGGAATAAGTTGGCGCTATACAAATCCCAAGACTTATTTATTTATAAAATATGGTAACAGTCTGGATGCATCGGTAGAAACCGGAATGCTGACTCAGTATCAGATTTTGCCAGAAGAGGACCCTGGCTGGCCTCTTGTCTGAGGCCAACATCTCTGGCAAAAGAAACGTAGGAGAGTGATGGCAAAATTCCATCATTTACAGACTCGCCCTCGGGGTGAGAGAAAGGATAGATAAGGCGAAACTTGCCGACTTCATTTTAAGGCCCACCCTGAATGGTGACACCTGCAAGCTAGTAAAATGCAGGTAGTGGAAAGGGCCTTCGATCCTTCCCAGAGACGCCTACAAGTGATCTCTCTGAGCTCTGGGTGCTCCTCAGCTGATTGTAGATTAGATGAGAAAAAAAAGGTTCCCTGCGGAAATGAAAGGGGATGAAAAACCATAACTAAAACCAAAATGTAGCTGCAGACCGCTACCATCTCAGGGTACAGGTAGGGGTGTGAATCTAGGAGGTGCAGTTGCACATGGGCCCAGGAGCCCTAGAGGGGGGCATAAAGTCTCACTTCCCCATATTGCAAACCAATACTATCATTGAAGTTTTAAAGTGGGGGGTCCAGTTCCAGATTTTGCACTAAGGCCCAGTAGCTTCTAGTTACGCCTTTGGGTACAGGTCTAACCACGGCCCCATCCCTACTGTGCTCATCGGGGTCTTTTTGCTCGTTGGTACCTAGGGGCTTAACTGGCTGTTTTATCACCAACCGATTACAGTGGACTGAACCATGAGCCCCCCACAAGAAGAGCACTCATGCTTGAATTTGCAGAGACCCTCATTAAAGAACCAGCACGTTTCTGGACATCTAACGATCACTATCCCATGCAGTCCAGATGCAGTGGCCGCAGGCGGAAAGTGGGGGAGCCATTGCAAAACCATCAGGCGCAGGCACACAGGCTGGCCAGAAACCGGCCCAGCCAACTCTACCCTTCATTCTGGAGTGTCTGGCGGAGAAGCTCCTCAGCCATATCTGCACCTGGCGGCGGCGGACCTAACAGCACCCGTTCAAAGGTCCTGCCAGAGGGAGCCGACATGGAAGGGAAGAGGTAAGCCTAACCCCTTCCTAAACTATACGAGGGCAGTGATTGGAGAGAAGGGGCAAAGCTCCTACACCCTTTAACCCCTTTATCATTTTTGTTTTGTCCTCCCCACTTTTAAGAAATCATTAACTCTTTATTTATCCATCGGCATTGCTGCCTGAGGGTTGTTGTTGTTTTTTGCAGGACAAGTTGTAGTTTTATTTAATGTACTGAGAAATGTTTTAAAATTCTAAGTAGAGTAAAACAGAAAAAAAAATTAAATTCTTCCATCTTTGGGTGCGTCTTGTTTCTACAGCGCAAAAGAAAAGATTGCCATCAGCACAGCAACAAACCTGTCTGCAGGGGAGCCTTGGGAGCGCACGCTCATCAATGGAACTGGATTTCACAAGAGAGAGAGCAGCACAGAGGAGTCTGCAGGAAAATCCTCGCATTTTTCCATCGACACAGTTGTATGAGGGCTCGTTTTTTGTGAGACGTCCTTTAGTTTCTATTGGTACCATTTTGGAATACATATCCCTTTGTAGTACACCTGGAGACGGTCGTGTCTCCAAAAGTTTCTCCTTTACCATAATTGGAAGAGCAGTCAGTGGGGCGTTTAAACCTTTTGTATGAAATGTGGATGGCATATACGACAGCCACAGAGTGTAAATATGGATTACCAAGTCCTTCCAGTATAACCTGCCAGCTCCTAGAATAGGATCCCTTTAATTTCTTCTACTTTTTAACCCAAGTAAACATAAAACTGTATTTCCAAAATCTGTTGATGCGGAGTCATACATCAGCCTGAGAAGGCCGGACAATAGCGGTTGTAATCCTCTGCGCCTGTCTGGAGAGGAGCCGCTGGAGGAATGTCTCTGGACAGCGGCTGATGGATGGAGTGGCAGATCTGTCCATGTGCCGGTAAACAGTGGATAGTCTCAGTCTGTAGTTTCCAAGGCAGCCGCCGCCGCTGGGAGAATTATATGAGAAAACATAAGAATTTACTGAACATTTTCCAAAAAACAGGTAGAAAAAATAAAAAGTTACTCCAACCTGCACTCTTGACTCTCCGGGCCGTATACACAGGTGGCGGCGCACGTCTACCTGCTGAATGTGAGTGTCCCCGACTCTCTGTTGTCTTGCCCACTGTAATCTCCCATAGGCATTAAACTTGATCTAGTCCTGAAGCTGCTGTAAGGAGCTACCCAAAAGGGTTAAAATGTTGCCATTCGAAAGGACTGTGACTTATTCCAGAATTACCGCATGCGCCAAATCTTGGCGCACCAAACTAAGCATGCTGCTGAGAAACTTTCTAGAGACTGAAGCCTTTGCTATAAAGGGGACCTTATGGTGCTGCATCACAGTGGAGAGCGAGTGCTGAGGGGAGAGCTGGAGCTGCTGCCTGTGAGGGCGAACACAGAGGTGCAACACTGTAGCGGAGTACAGACTGTGAGATCAGGAGCTGCCTGGAGCATACAGCATGTGCTACATAGAGGGATTGATGTCTGCTGCTGTGGAAGCCATAACAGGGAGCAGTAACCACTGGAGACTGGCTAAAACAAGCATCTGGATCGTGACAAGGATTTCCGTAAGCTGTGTAAGAGGACTTCTGACCCAGGACTAGTTTGGACCAGTCAAAGTGCGTATATCCCAGACAGCGTTCTGTAAGTCAGGCCGGCCTCAATCAGACTATAAGTGTGCGCACTATTAGGGATCACTTAACTAACAGCCTGTTCAGTAGGACTGAGACTTGTTGGTTTGGCTTGCAATTATGAACTGAATTATAGGGAAGCAAACCTAGGTAATGGGCGGGTGCTACATGTCGGGTGGAAGGTTAGTTGATGACGCGATGATGAGAGATGGAGTTGAAAACAGCACATTTTTTTATCAGAGGCAACTTTACTGAGCAAGATGGTATTTACATTGTTACGTTCCGTAGGAGGGTTCCAATACTTTAAACGTTGCATGATTACTCTATATTAACTCTCTTAAAGAGACAGTACTGGGTTTCTCATAATGCGTTATGTGACTTCCCATAACCTGGTGTAACGCACCAGGACATACATTACCTTCATATCTCCGGCTGATGGCAGCGGCACGGCACCTGACAATTTATAAGAATTTGCAGCATAACCATTATATGTGTGTACTAGTCCGTAGGCTCTGACCTGTTATGCTCCGTAGGAGCTGCGGCTTTATACACAGAATGCTGCCATATCATAGACATATCCTTACAGAGGTCATCATAGCAGCTCAATCCCCAGGTCACATCAGTCCTCAACTACCTTCTCCTAACCTTGCTGTCCCCTTACATTCTCTTATATGGAATAGCAAACAGGTTACCACAAAGACATAATGACTGCCCCGCGAGTACGTGCATTAACTTATGGCGCCAAACAACAGTTACGCTAGCGATACTACTTTTCCCATAAAGTCCTTGAACACCTACCCTGGCAAGGGGTTTATGCAGTTTGGCAGAACAAATGCACTTATGCAGACACTGCTCCGAGTCCATGGTACTATCAGCCATTTCTGCCCCTGGGTTATTGGGGCTTGCTGGTGGTCTCTCTGGGTCCAGGAGCCTTGTTGCTCAGGCCCTCTCCTGGCATGTAGAGAAACTGTTGGCAGCATTGACCTGCAGTAGGCCTCCGCCACTTTAAGAGCACTTGCTGGATGCTCTGTGTGTGTGCTGCTGCTCTCTCCTGTCTGCGTTGCTGCTCTGCTCAGGAACTGTAATGCAGCCCCTTCCCTTATATATAAGGAGCCTGAGAATGTTCAGAGCATGGCTGGATGGCCACAGCCATGTTCTCTATTGCCTCTACAGCGTCTGAGGAGCCGAGGAGATGGTGCGGTAGATAAAGACTTTGACAGGGGGATCTACCATTTCCTCCCCTGGGGTTAGCTCGAGACCCATCCAAGTTACTACAGGAGGAGGTCACAGGGAAAGGCAACTGATTACCTTAAATCTCTTTTGTCACTCGTGACGCCACTGTTCCTTCCTCTGCGGTAATACTGGATGATGTAATAAAAGAGTCCACACACAGGGCAACTTTTCATGGACAAACCGGGAACGGTCAGTAATGTCCGATTACTTTAATTTCAGAATTCCAACAAACACCAGGGTACTGGCACAGATTACTCTTCTAGAAGGTGGTCTGACAGGGAGGACTTCTCGGGGTGATCCGGACAATCCACTGTCTCAGTTATCTGTGTGATCCCGCTCCCAGCAATTTCTCCAACTCTCTATTGGTCAACACTCACGCTTCAGATGCTTGTCCCATTCTCTCTCAGTGCTCTAGTAATAACACCCGCATATCCAGGGTAGAGTAGGCCCAGGCCAAGCTGAAGGGTGTCTCTCAGCTTCTTCCATTCTTTTCCCACCCACAGACCAACCAGTGTCTGTGGAGTTCACTCACTTGCAGACTTGCATAGACCCTCTTGCATCTTACTTGCAAACACATATATATCACAGAGTCACATGACATACAACAAGATACATTTCTCCAACATAACCCAGACATTACCTCATTCAAGTGCTGCAAAGGTGCAATACACATCTCAAATGCGTTCTGCAAAGAAGACACTGACAATATTGGAACGAGACAAACCCATAACATTATGGAGGGCCCTGCTAACTCTGGGAGGTGGAGACGAAGATCCTTTCAGTCCACAGCCCCAAAATCACAGTGCATAAAATCATGTGACCTAGCTCTGAAGGTCCTTGAACATACTCAAGTCCACTCATGTATAGACAGGCACAGCAATGGTGTTTAACCCCCTTACACCTACACAGCGATATTGTATGTTGGTTTGTACACTGTATCCCAAGGGGACTGAGGTACTAATAGCCGAGCATCAATCCCTTAAAGAACGGATGGCGCCTATAACGATGGCGCCCCCTGTCTCTGGATGGCAGACAACAGAACAGTTGGACCTGTTGGTGCTTGTTGCATAATCAGGTGAACCTCTCTACTGGTGGTCTGTGGGGGGGTCCTGAGCCCAGTCACCTTGTGTGCCACCATCCACTGGTCCCAACACCTCCTAACAGTCTGGTCAGGCGCTCCTCTCTACTGGTGGTTTGTTGGGGGCATCCTGAGCCCAGTCACCTTGTGTGCCCCAACCACTGGTCCCAACATCCCCTAACAGTCTGGTCAGGCGCTCCTCTCTACTGGTGGTTTGTTGGGGGCATCCTGAGCCCAGTCACCTTGTGTGCCCCAACCACTGGTCCCAACATCCCCTAACAGTCTGGTCAGACACT
This sequence comes from Eleutherodactylus coqui, assembly GCA_035609135.1. NCBI lineage: Eukaryota > Metazoa > Chordata > Amphibia > Anura > Eleutherodactylidae > Eleutherodactylus > Eleutherodactylus coqui. The sequence continues at coordinate 306,338,881 of CM069407.1, forward strand.
CCTCTGTACTGGTGGTCTGTAGGGGGCGTCCTGAGCCCGGTCACCTTGTGTGCCCTCACACATCCACTGGTCCCAACACCTCCTAACAGTCTGGTCAGATGCTCCTCTCTACTGGTGGTCTGTAGGGGGTCCTGAGCCCATTCACCTTGTGTGCCCTCATCCACTGGTCCCAACACCTCCTAACAGTCTGGTCAGAATGGCCTGGTGGGGGACAATTCATCGATACGACCATCCAGCTTCTCGCATCCCAATAATGCACCCTTCTCAGGGTCTGGTAATGGGGTGAAATCTCTTCTCTGCGTCGTAGAGGCGTCTAGTGGTCAACAAACTCTACACAAGCAGAAGAAGAGGTCACTACACACAAGGGGCCTCCGAGAGCCTCTTATAGGCCAAGGGGGGAACCACTTTTAGGACCTCCGGTGACAAGACCGTCCATCTAATCACCACAACTAATCATTTACAGATCTACCTGAGATGGAGCTGTGGGACGGGGTCTGCAGCAAAATGACAAGTTCTTCTGGGGGCCGGATGGTTTTTGACAAACAGTAAAGTAAACTTGGGATTAGTTAGCTGTAGTCAGCGCTTGGAAATCTACAGTAACAATTTAATTATGTGCTTATTATTATTTAATACTGCCCAATTCTGTTTCTTTATTTGTAAATAAATACCCTATGTTTTTGTAACTCCTTCTGCTGCATCGTATCCTGGAGAAGCATTGTGATATCACCCTCCACAGCATCGCCATGGTCGTGGCTAGGCGGAATCGGCAAAGGAAAAGTATCTGATAAAGGGTGGTTGTCTTCCAGGTTCATGTAGAATCCAAGAGAAACGAGAACATCATGTCCCATCGGAAGCCGTAAGGGGGTACTAGGGGAGAGTATGGAGGTGCCAAGTATCAGCCCGCGCCGCCTGATGGATGGTAATACAGGACCGTGGGGACTAGTGCCACGTGACACCTACAAACAAGACACCATCTTTACATCCTACATGTGGCACGTCTCCTACAGAACCGCCGTTGTTCCTGGCTGCGCCCCTCTCACACCTCAGTTTATTTTCTCTATCAGGTATTTAATTCCAGCGCCCTGAAAACAGATGTAAAACGGCTTTAAAGGGGCTCCCCGGCCAGATATAAAGGGGCCTCTGAGCTCATTAAAATGTCACCCCCTTCCCGTACAGAGAACTATTATACAACCTGTTATGTTCTTGTCAGTATTCCCACCATGCGAGGACTTATCCCCCTCCCCGTAGAATGCCAGATGCAGATATTTATATGACAGGACTGTTCATCCCTAGACAGGAATGGAATGCCAGAACTGCAGTAAACACTGACACTCAGGTAGAGCAAGAAGAAAGAGGGGGATCGGGAGAGAATGCAATTCTGTATCGATAATGGTAATCGCCAGCGGGAAATCTGCAACATTGTACATCCAGCCGGGCGGACTCGATATCAAGAAACCCATCAACCTGCATCTGAAGAAGTCCGGAGCCTAAATTGACTCGCAGCGCAGATTTTAACCCCTTAGTGACCAGCCTATATTTTGTATCTTAGGCTACTCTCACACAGGCGTTTGACAGCGTTTTTATCGCACCCTATCATTGCAATGGGTGGGGGTGGGGGGGGGGGGGGGTGCTGCGCGCAAAATAAACAGACCCTATGTGCGCAAAAACGTACAGTACTATATGCAGGCGCGCGTATATCAACCTTGTTCATAGAGCAAATACGTTGCCTTTACGCTCATTTGAAGGAGCCGTTAGACCTGCAGATTTTGGTTCGCAATTCTGCAGCTGCGGATTTGGCGGCGTCCTGCGCAGTAATTCCGTACTGTGCGATCGGTCCCTTCGGTCCCATGATTTCAGCGTCCAATTCTTGGATTATTTTCAACACAGGCGTGTCACTATAATCCGCGGCAGAAATCCAAAGCCGAGCCGGGGAAGTCTGCCACAGATTTGCATGCGGATCCACAACTGGATTTATCTGCAGTCAATGGCGCCAACTCTGCGAGCCGCCGCGCCGATTCCCAAACTGCATCCAGAATTGGTTTGTCAATAATGCCCATGATGATGAATTCAAAATCTGCGCCATATGACCCGCGACGTGGACTTCCATCAGGGCGCGAACAGATCTTATATAACGCCAACATATTTTGGAACGCAGACGTGTTTTAGTTCCGTCCTGCAACCATAAAAATCCCAGCGGCATAGCGGGACGGAACAAAACCATTTCCACTGTTGGGATGCTCGCGCTTTAATACTACATAGATGGGCAGGAACTGTCTTCACGATTTTTTTTTTCCCCCAAACTAGCGTGCAAACAATACCCCCCATAGCGGCGCGCGTATTAGCGCATGTGCCCAGGTGTTTTTGCCCTCAATGGAATCCTAATATGGTGCAGATTTGTATCCCAGTGTGGAATCAGCATTGGAATCCGCTGTGTGAGCGCAACATAAAGGTACGTTCATACGGGGCGGATATGCTGCGGATATTACAAGTGAAACATCCACATAGGAAATCCACAGCATTCAGACGATGTTCACACGGCAGAATCGCCACGGAAGTATCAAAATCTGCGGCATGATTTTCTGCGTCGGGATTCCACATGTGTATGTTGTCCATTAACAGGGCAGATTCTGTGTGCGGAGTCCGTGGCGCTCCTGCCGTGTGAACAGACCTTAGTGCTGTGGATTTCCTATGCGGATGTTCCACTTGCAATATTCGCAGTAAATCCGCCGTGTGAATACGGCCTTGTGCTGTGGATTTTTCCTCTTCAAATGATGAAGTGGATGAAATCTGTGTCCCCCTCCCTGCCACAGCCGTGCCACGTGCCGATCTTCACCATAATCTGTATCGGATCCTCTGCTGTGGATTAGCGCCGCCGTACGCTCACATGGAGCGGAATTGGGGTGGATTTCTACAAATCTACACCAGAATCCACACAAAATCCGCAGTAAATGGCGCAGCGGAAAATATATAGTGTATTTTGGTGTGGCTGCGCGCCAACATCCCCTACACGTGACCCTTGTGGTTATCAGTCCGTCGGGGTATGCGGAAAGCTGAGCTGCTACTGGGAACACAAAGATTGAGGCATCTCCTCATTTTTGGGTGACTCTGATCAAGAACTGCCTCTTCTTCGCTATGGGAGCATGTAAGGGCTCCGTGCCACGGGTGTATGAGCGCACGCAAAATTTGCGCTTGCAGTACGCAGAGAATAGAACTATTGATTTTGCAGCAAGCGTCCCCGTGGAAGTCTATGGGATCTGCGCAAATGTGCTGGAAAAAGAACACATCTGGACCTCACTAGGTTAAATGGCCATTTACGTCAGGCGTGATGGTCTGTATGCGGAAATGGACATGCGCTGCGTGCGCAAACGGTACATTACAATGCACCGATATGAGCGCAGACTCATTCATAGCACAGATGTGTTGCACTGAAGCGTGCGCTCATGTGACGGAGCTCTTAATGCGGGTTTCATGCATTGTGATTTTTCTGGGGTTTTTTTGGATCATGATGAGGTTTTCACGTGTTTTTCACGTGCAGCGATGTGATGTGTTTTTCTGCACAATGCATTGCCCTCACCATGAACTGTAAGGGTGCATTCACGTGGGCGAGCCCGAGCGGGCCACTGCTCTCAGGCATGACTCGCATCGCACAGGCAGCATCTCGCCCCTGTAAATACACGCATGAAAAGAATGGGTTCTATTTTCGTGCGTCTCGCAATGCACAAAACGCAGGGATTCTCTCGCCGTGTGAACGCTCCCCGAGGCTCAGAAGTGCGCAGTTCGGTGGCTTTAGATACATTTCTTTCTTTTACCGGTTTATTTCCCCTCTACGTCCTTCGCTATTACGGTATCGGTCATTCGCCGGGCGCCGCGACGGTTTCCGTAGTTTTTTGCAATGTAGCGATTGTTTTACGCTGAGTTCTTCCTTCTCCTCCTGCTTTTTGTCTCCGCACTGAATTGCTTATTAAATATCTCCCTTTAGGAGGGAAGGTCCGCGGCGAGGGGCGATCAGCGCTGACGAGGGTCTAGGGGCCGCTTTAATGAGTGCAGCCGTCAGTGGAGGAAGCAGCGATACGATTTACTGTGCCTCCGTAACGCCTCTGTTTGCACAGAATTAATCACTTACACAACTTCCCTGCGGCGGGCGAGATTTATACCCGGAGCCGCACAATGGCCGTGCCCCCTCCGGGAGGGAAGTAAATATGCACAAGGAGGGCGTTTGGCTCCTTTTGGGGTCTCTGCGCCAGCACATCCACATCCAACCAGCCGGGACCCCGGGGAGAGGACTACGGATACATGTAGGGTCGCCACCCGGCCGGTTACCACGGGCCCAGACGGTAATTTGCTCTTGAGGCCGGTGCCGGGATTTGTATTTCAGCAGCCGTTTAACAGACGGTCAAAAATAATTCCTTGCTGTGAATACTGCGGTCAGACTGCGACCCGACCAACCAGAGCTTTACCCCACCCCAGCTCACCGCTGCCGCCGTCCGCATGCCGCCATTATGGCGCCAGTTTCTCAGTCTTTTGAAAAAATATCCTTTTTTGTTTTTTCCGTATTGCAGGGCGGCGCGAGGGCTTGTTCATTTACAAGGCAAGCTGTAGTTCCTATTGGTACCATATTGGAGAACAGTCAACTTTTTATGACTTTTTACTTCATTTTGGAAGACGGAGTGAGAAACAAACCCTCAGCGCCGGCATTGGGTATTTTATCTAAACAATGTGATATTTTAATCGATTTGTAACCGGTGGATCGGAGGGGTGGCAGAAACAGTTCCAGGCGACGTACCTCTCTGATGCCGGTACAGGATTATGTGCCAAAACCAAAGGGTTGCTCTAATTCTGGATGTACAGATTATACGTTACTCAGCGGCGCCCCAAGTCTTTATGCTGTCCGAGGCGAAGTGTGAAATGCCCCCCTCCTTCCCCTGCAAAAACCCCCAACTTAGGTGATTCGTTTTAGGGGCATTGAAAGCGCCAATACAAAGATACCCAACATATATTTGAACCATTAAGACTTGTCTGAAGTGACAGAGTTATAATGACCAAGTAGTGACCTCAATATTAAGTGTCCCCCTTTGTGGCCCCAGTTGTAATAGTGCGCCCTGAATGATAATGATAGTGACCCCGTTAACAATCCCAGTAGTAATAGTAAACTCGTTAGTGACTTGAGTAGTAATAGTGACCTTGTGAATGGCCCCAGTAGTAATAGTCTCCCCCATAGGAGCCCCTGTAGTAATAGTGACCACTCTTAGTGGCCCCAGACTTAACAATGCATTCCATAGTAGCCATATTAATAACGTCTCCCATAGTTGCCCCAGTGGTAATAGTGATCCTGTTAGAGATCTCAGTAGTAATTGTTACCCTGTTAATAGTCCTTGTAGTAATAGTGAAACCGTTAGTGGCCCCAGTAGTAATAGCAACCCCATTAGTGCCCCCAGTAGTAATAGTGACCCTATTAGTGGCTACAGTAGTAATAGCAACCCCATTAGTGCCCCCAGTAGTAATAGGGACCCTATTAGTGGCTACAGTAGTAATAGTGACCCTATTAGTGGCTACAGTAGTAATAGTGACCCCATTAGTGGCCCCAATAGTAATAGTGATCCTGTTAGTGGTCCTAGTGGTAACATCAGCCCCATTAGTGGCCCTAGCAACCCTGGTGTCATCCCTATGAGGTCCTGCAGACTGCTGCCGCACGTTAGGGGCGTCCCTGAACTTACTAGAACAAGGAGTCAAAAAATGGACATCCCCTTTAAATTTATGGTTACCCTTATAAAGCTAAAAAATAGTAAGTAATTCCCCGTCGGTGTTATATAAGCATCCAGCACACAACAAGCCTTATCTGTAAGAGATCATACGGGGACTGAGACCTCCTGACTGGTTCCAGGCATTATTCCTCGCACCGCATGTGAAGTGTTCGGCTTCCAGGGATAAAATCTAAAATATGTTTCTTGGTAAGAAACAAATCCATCTTTATTCCGGGCGCTTGTTTACATATTTGTGGCTTCTGATCGTAAATCGCCGTATCACTGAGGGGAATTTCTGACGTTCCCAAAACTCCTGGAATTTTGCTCATTTCTTGGTGTTTTCATATAGAAATGTCTTCCAATTGTTCCAAACATGAATCTGATCTTGTAGAGATGAGCGCGAACTCAGGAGGCGGAAACACGAGAGGAAGGGCATGATCTTAAGAATTACGTAGAAGAAATGAACGAGAAATTCACGTATCGTAGGTCACGGGCGGAAAGAGGAGAATGAAAAAACGATAATGACATAAAGATCCGCTGTTATAATGCACAGCATAAATTGGCGCGCTGCAGACGTAAATCCTGCAGCGTATTTCAAATGTGCGGCAAATTTTTTGCGGACATTTTCAGCTCCATGCGGATGAGGTTTATTAAATTGCGCAGCGATTCAGTCCTGTGAACTTACCCCAGATATCCGCTGTGTGAATGCCGCAGCATTTCCGTTCGGCGTGAAGGCGCGCTAAGGTTGTATCACGGGGTGGAATTCACCGCAGAATTTTCCACGTGAGTTCCGCCTCTAAAAGCCTCTAAATCAGCTTCTTTCTGACGTGGTTTTTGGCGCGGATCTGCATGCAGACCTAGCCCTGCCAATAGGCAGAACCGCAGCGCAGAAGAGACGATGTGGATTTGATGGCCGCGTGACGGAAATATCCTCGTGGCACAGATACAGCACAGATTCCCACTGAATGTAGTCGGTTGTGGATTCGCCATGGAATTTGGCGCAGAATCGGCACAGAATCCGTCGCAAATTTTGTAGCAAAAATTCGCCGTCTGAGTATACCCCGAGGCCGGCTTCACACAGGCGAGAAAATCGCACGCCATTTATACATTACGAGACGTACAAATCCCGCACAAATGTGAACCCCATTCTTCTGAGGGGTCACACACATGACCGATGTTTACCTGCATGGCGCTACGCTGCAAATCGCCGCATGTTCTATCTGGCTGCGTGATGTTGCAGCGCCGGCCCCATTGAAAGCAATAGGAGAACCTCTGCGATTCTCCGCCGTAGCAGTGACAGCCGCGCCAGAGGTTTCCGTCATCCTGGAAGGGATGCGAGGCTGTTTTCCGATGACATTACTGGTGTTGCGGCAGAATTCTGGTGTAAGTTGTGTCTTTTTTTGGTGTAAATCACTTTTGACAAATCTACTATTGATTTGCGCCAAAACCAAGAGATGTCCCGCCTCTCACTCTACTTATCAAAAGTTTCTAGAAAAGGGGGCGGGGTTTGAGTGGAGGGAAGTTTTTAGAGACATTCATGACATGCAACTTTTGTTGCAGTCTCCCATCCAGTAACTGGCCGGGGTACGGAGGGAGGCCTCATGTCTAGACATTCAATGATGCAACAATATCAGTAATGTGCGACATTCGATAAATCTGTTGCATCTTTAAAATGAAGGAAGAAAGAAAAGCTGCAAACAAACTGCTGTCAAAAACTTTCCCTGATAATAAATTTCCCCCATTATGTTCTGGGAAATGCAGAATGACGAATTAGATCTGAATATCTCATTGATCTCTATGGGATTTCTAGATTGTGTGCAACAGCACCTCTAGTGGTCACTGGTGGTTATTACAAACCACAAATGTCATTGGGCACAATGATATCACCTGAAAAATGACTGCCATCCATTATAAATATATACATAATAGCATGCCTCCTAACCGTCCCGGACTGCGTCCCGTAATCCCGGGCGGCAGGAGGCATGTCCTACCTCCTCCCCAACATCATATAACTCACTGATAATTCCCGTCTGGCGCAGAGGCCGCCCCTATTGTAATCAGTGCGACTCTTGATCTTTACCCGATGTCTATGTTCCTGCATGTAGAGGTCAGAGGTCGCAATGATTATGGCAGCACTGCCACCAGACCAGGACTACCAGTGAGCTAAATGCTTGTTGGGTGGCTGGAGGTCCATTATAAGGGTTGCTATTACTACTGGGGCCACTATGGGGGTAATCTTTACTACAGGAGCCACTATGGGGGTCACTATTACTACTGGGGCCACTATGAAAGGCACTATTACAACTGGGGCCACTATGGGGGTCACTATTACTACTAGGGCCACTATGGGGGTCACTATTACTACTGAGGCCACTATGGAGATCAATATTACTACTTGGGTCACTATGGGAGTGGGAGTCACTATTACTAGTCGGGCCACTATGGGAGTCACTATTACTATTGGGGCCACTATGGGAGGCACTACTAATATTGGGGACACTATTGGGGTCGCTATTACTACTGGGGCTACTATGGGGTCACTATTACTACTGAGCCCACTATGAAGATCAATATTATTACTTGGGCCACTATAGGAGGCACTATTACTATTGGGGCCAATATGGAGGTCACTAGTACTTCTAGGGCCACGGTGGGGGCACTATTATTACTAGGGCCACTATTACTACTGATACCACTATGGGGGCACAGTTACTTGTAGGGTCCCTATGGGGGTCACTATTACTACTGGGGCTACTACTGGGGGCACTGTTACTATTGGGTCACTATGGGGATCACTATTACTACTGAGGTCACTTTTACTACTAGGGCCATTGAGCGGGTCACTGAAGGTCACCATTATGGAATACAGAGGATGTGGCTCTGTGTAAATGGGTTGTGACAGGCCATAAAAATCTGCCTTAATAGCCCTCTTTTTGTTGTTCAAAAGTTGGTTGGTATGAGATAGCATAGCGGTATGGCTTGGCTTTGTAATGGAAGATTTACATAAGGGGCTGTCCATGGCTACTGCAGGCTCGCTGGTGGCTGACGAGTCCAATTCAGGATAGGTGCAATGAATGCATAATTGCAGGTTCCCATTAAAGCGGTTGTTCAACAAATAGAGATACTGAAAAGGTCTGTTCTGCAGGACAAAACTGAAGCTCCTGAGCTACTTTGGGCTCCGCACTACCTACCAGGTGTCAGTCATAATACTTGTGTCGTCTTATGTCACAGGGGGCGCCCTTAGGCACCTGGTGTGACTACTACCTCTGCACCCCCCATAGCTACACCCCTGCTCAGTACTCCTCTCTCCGGTGCCGTGTCCCACGAGTCACTTTTTACCTCTTCTATGTACTGACACCCATCTGTTGCCCTACAGTGGAGATTCCCAGTTAGCCTGACCACTAGTAGTGCAGTCCGATGATGTCACCAATTGGTGACAAATGTAATTGCCCATTGCCTTCCAGTCCATGCCTGGACCTCCTGCCTTACACTGTCCTGATCTTTGCGGTTGCACTTCTTGTATCGACATTGGCTCCATACTTTGAGCGCAGCCTCCTCATCCCTGGTGCTGCCGCCATCTCTACAGCAAACGGACGCCAGTCAGTGACTAATCTTGGAGCTGTAAACTGGGATCCATCTGGAAGTCCCATTAGGGGGTTAAGGGGTAACTTTGCAGGAGAGGTCTTTGGCGACTAGACTGTCCAAACATGAAACTTCTGTGGAAAGATGCAGTTGGCAACAACATCGCTGAAAAGAGAAGAAAGGGACAGTTTATTAGATTCTGCGCCCCGTTAGTTAGCGGGTACCAGCGGGGGCATACATGGCGCAGGTGTATGTATGCTGCTATGCAGAACTAAACAAACGGAAATTCTGCGTCGCTCCATGAAGGGGGGGGGGGGGCGAGTACATTTAACGTTACATATAATTAACTGGAATTTCCCACTTATAATATACGTCTCTATAGAACGGTCTATGTATTCTGCGCACGCGGGGACAATGCACGTAGGTGCCGGATCATCTTTACATTCCTCTCCGTCTCTTGCCGCCATGTCCATCATATATAAGGGGATTGCTTCAGCGAGACAAGACACTTCGTACTTGTACTTGTATCCATCATCACTAACCGCTGTCCTGGTGGTACTTCATGCTCATCATTGTACCCCATATTACCGAAGGTCCGCGGCACGTCCACCTCGCAGCCCAATATACCATAGGTGCCAGAGCGCATCACTGACTTCAGGAGCTCCGTGGCACTGCGGTGCACCTCGTAGGGGCCAATATCATCTCAAGTTACTGTTCTGTCATCTGAATCTAACATCTTGTATAAGCTCATGTCATCCATGATGTGTCCTGTCCCCGTCACACCGTCTTACACTTCATGTAATATCAACGGACATCCTATAACTCCCATCGGGTGACATCCTATGACTTCCAGTATCTTACTAAACACGTAACATCCCACTGCGTCATCCAAGTTCTTGCATCCCCGTATCACAGTCTTGGGGAGATCCTCCCTCAGCCCGAGCTCATCCGCCATCGTCACTATCCCCAGTGTGCGCACACTAAAGCCTTGGATCAGTCGAACATTTCTTGCAGCTTTCGTTGATTCCAAGTCCACAGTGCCATCATCTTCTTCGGGAACCACGCCCCCTGCAGGAAAGGAGGATCCTTCTGCTTCCATGCAGTAAATAATCTTTTGGCCCCTGGATCACCAGGTCCTCTTGCTGACATCTCTGCTGGGTCTCTGGTAACGGCCTCCGCCACGTTCCTCACAGCCCTGCATGCAGTTCTCACATTGCTGCTGCCCACACTGGGCTGGCATCTCTCTCTGCCTCTGTGAAGCAGCTCCTGCTGCCACCACGTGTATGGACCGAGATGGCCACCATGATATCACCTGAGGGTGAGTTTTTAGTCCTCATGCACAGCCCAAGCACACAGAGCTAGTCTTAGTCACAGTCATGGGATCTCTGCATCTGATGATCCTTCTACCCATGTATAGGCAAGCATATCAAAAAGGGATTTAACCCCTTACGTTCCCCTCTTATATAAAGGCTCCACCCTCTTGGTAAGGTTAGTAACACTGATATCATTTGTTATGTTACTTCAGTTCTCTGATATTTTCAGACATTCGGTAAAGTTGCTTGCAGACGGTTTTGTTGCAGTTCTTGCTCTGTGGTGCAGATCTTTGATGAGCACTCCGGTCCGTTTTCAAAGAGACAACAGAATTTTGATTAAAGGTCCATTTAGACACAATGATTATCGCTCAAAATTCACTCAAAAGCCATCTTTTGAGCGATAATCGTTGTGTGCATTTACACAGCAAGATGATGGATCAAAATTCACTCAAACGGTAGTTGGAGTGACAGTTTTGAGTGTTCACTTTGCATAAGCTCTTAGGTAGCGAATTAGCTACCTAAGAGCTTATTAGTGTGTAAATGAAGGCTCCCGCTGTGTACGGAAGACAGCTGAAGCACTGTGTTCTATATACAGCTGCTGTGTTCTCAGAGCGCTGGTATACAGCTGAGCGCTCTGAGCGGGGTATACAGAAGACAGCTGAAGCACTGTGTTCTATATACAGCTGCTGTGTTCTCAGAGCGCTCAGCTGGTATACAGCTGAGCGCTCTGAGCGGGGTATACAGAAGACAGCTGGGGTGCTGTCTTCTGTATACAGCTCCTTTCTTCTCTGAGCTTTCAGCTGGTATCCCACTAGGAAGTCCCAGCGGGATATCAGCTGAAAGAATGTTATCAGTGCCGCCCGCTGGGAAAATGAGCGTGCGGCAAGATGAGGCTCATCGCTAATTTCTGGCTAGAGCGATAATCGTTGTGTGTAAATGGGCCGTTAGTCTTTGAACTTTTTATAGATCCTTCGCAGCGGGAACAAGATGACAACTGCTAGTGATGAAAGTGATCAAGTGATGAAATTAGCAGCAATCAAGCTGTTGGAAGCTTCGACTATTCTTTACAGCCAACTGAAGTCAGGCTGCCGCTATCAGGGCATCCGATGCAATAAAAAGTCAGTAAGGGATCTTTTACTTTACAATGATCAACGGGATCGATACTCGTCTACCGGGCGTTTAGGGTCTTATCACATGAGCGCTAACGGTTAGAGATCTTACACACCATTGCAGTTTCTTTAATAGCAATTGTTGTGAAAGAGCAAGTACTAGCTGCTGCCGCCAGCGCTCATGTAATACCGTCCTGACACAGACTATTGCAGACTCTATTAGGGAACCAACAGTCGTTAATGCAGCCGTTCATCATCACACAACTGTCACCGGATGGCTGCATATCTCTCCATTTACATGTTTGACTGCTCAGCATTTTCATGCTTGTATAAATAAGCCGATCAGCTGATGGATAAACCAATTAGCGCATTCGTTTGCCCCTTTACATGACCTGAAGACTCGGCAAAAGAACGTTCAGGTAAATGCTCCTGTCTGATAATTGGGCTTTATTAAAAGAAGCTTTAAAGGGTTTGTCCAGCTGTAAGATATTAATGGCCTATAGAATCCTAGCATGGTAGAGTTGGAAGGGTCCTCTGAGGTCATCGGGTCCAACCCCCTGCTCAATGCAGACCAAGTTCCCATTCACTTCAATGCCTGTAATACCAAGTCTGGCCACTGTAGTTGGAATGGAGCTGTCCGCTTCCTACAGAAATCAGCTTAGTGCATGAGTACAGCAGCTGAGTGGACAGCTGATTAGCAGGGGTCCTTCTAATCTGTGATTGATCACCTGTCCTGTGGAAAGGCCCTAATTAGTTAACAATCAGACAACCCCTTTAATGTACCCTGACACAAGTCAAGACTGTCCTTCTGTAATCAGCACTGATCGACAAATCATTTCCATTGGCGCTCCTTCTTTACTGTTGTGCACATACGGCAGGTAATCGGCTTTATCGGGAAGATGTGCAGCCGGCCACGAGGCATTTACATGCTTCCATAAATGAGAAGATTGGTTAATAAACAAGCGTTGATTCCATTCTTTGCTGATATTTTGGAGCTTTTGCACATTTAGCGACTATCAAAGCGAATGTTCGTTCGTCCATGTAGAGGAATCCTAAGAGTCACAATGTAATTAAATGATATTAGGGCCATGCTGAGAGTTGTAGTGCTCCATGAACAGAGTATAATGGACGTCGGCTCCTGCTGGGGTTGTAGTGTTCAGTGTGTTCAGAATAACACAATCTGAGCAGTTTTACATCCCATTCCACAGAACATGCAGCCTTCGATGTGTTAATGTGTTATTATTCCAGTAATGTTTTCCTAAAGAATCCGGTGGTTATTGCAGCGCGGTCGCCGGCGCGGTGACATCACGATGTTTGGTCGAGCGCAGCTCTATTGGGCTGTTATCAGTTACACAAACAGAGAATGAGGCGGATATTCCAAAGACATTCATTTCAGTCCTGAAGTATAAATAGATCTGTTTTCCCTATCTGTGATCTGAACCCCGGCCTAGAGATTCACGCAGCAACCAGTATACAGCAAAATAAGGCAGGAGTATATACCATGTGTGCAGCAATAACCTACCTGACTCCTCCAGGCTGAAACACCCTCAGCAACTGCATGAAAGCCTATAGAGAAAGGATAATAAATGTGCAAAATATTACTGTACTTCAAAGATGTGTCAATTTGTGGCCGTTATTCACTGGCTAAACTAGACTTCGTTATGGCCTATAAGAGCCTTCATGTTCTACTCACTACTAATACCTATGGGCAAGAAAAAAGTATTACACTACACCCACGGATAAGAAAAAAATGGCAATTATACTAACCGTTATTTACAAGAATATAACTACTATAACACTGCCCCCTATGTACAAGAATATAATTACTATAATACTGCCCCCTATATACAAGAATATAACTACTATAATACTGCCCCTATGTACAAGAATATAACTACTATAATACTGCCCCTATGTACAATGATATAACTACTATAATACTGCCCCCTATGTACAATAATATAACTACTATAATACTGCCCCCTATGTACAAGAATATAACTACTATAATACTGCCCCCTATGTACAAGAATATAACTACTATAATACTGCCTCCTATGTACAAGAATATAACTACTATAATACTGCCTCCTATGTACAAGAATATATCTACTATAATATTGCCCACTATGTACAAGAATATAACTACTATAATACTGCCCTCTATGTACAAGAATATAACTACTATAATACTGCCTCCTATGTACAAGAATATAACTACTATAATACTGCCTCCTATGTACAATAATATAACTACTATAATACTGCCCCCTATGTACAAGAATATAACTACTATAATACTGCCCTCTATGTACAAGAATATAACTACTATAATACTGCCTCCTATGTACAAGAATATAACTACTATAATACTGCCTCCTATGTACAATAATATAACTACTATAATACTGCCCCCTATGTACAAGAATATAACTACTATAATACTGCCTCCTATGTACAATAATATAACTACTATAATACTGCCCCCTATATACAAGAATATAACTACTATAATACTGCCCCTATGTACAAGAATATAACTACTATAATACTGCCCTCTATGTACAAGAATATAACTACTATAATACTGCCCCTATGTACAATGATATAACTACTATAATACTGCCCCCTATGTACAAGAATATAACTACTATAATACTGCCCCTATGTACAAGAATATAACTACTATAATACTGCCCCTATGTACAAGAATATAACTACTATAATACTGCCCCCTATGTACAAGAATATAACTATTATAATACTGCTTCTATATACAAGAATATAACTACTATAATACTGCCTCCTATGTACAAGAATATAACTACTATAAAACTGCCCTCTATGTACAAGAATATAACTACTATAATACTGTCCCCTATGTACAAGAATATAACTACTATAATACTGCTTCTATATACAAGAATATAACTACTATAATACTGCCTCCTATGTACAAGAATATAACTACTATAATACTGCCCCTATGTACAAGAATATAACTACTATAATACTGCCTCCTATGTACAATAATATAACTACTATAATACTGCCCCCTATGTACAAGAATATAACTACTATAATACTGCCCCTATGTACAAGAATATAACTACTATAATACTGCCTCCTATGTACAAGAATATAACTACTATAATACTGCCTCCTATGTACAAGAATATAACTACTATATTACTGCCCCCTATGTACAAGAATATAACTACTATAATACTGCCCCCTATGTACAAGAATATAACTACTATAATAATGCCCCCTATGTACAAGAATATAACTACTATAATACTGCCTCCTATGTACAAGAATATAACTACTATAATACTGCCTCCTATGTACAAGAATATATCTACTATAATACTGCCCCCTATGTACAAGAATATAACTACTATAATACTGCCCCCTATGTACAAGAATATAACTACTATAATACTGCCCCCTATGTACAAGAATATAACTACTATAATACTGCCTCCTATGTACAAGAATATAACTACTATAATACTGCCTCCTATGTACAAGAATATATCTACTATAATACTGCCCCCTATGTACAAGAATATAACTACTATAATACTGCCCTCTATGTACAAGAATATAACTACTATAATACTGCCCCCTATGTACAAGAATATAACTACTATAATACTGCCTCCTATGTACAAGAATATAACTACTATAATACTGCCTCCTATGTACAAGAATATAACTACTATAATACTGCCCCCTATGTACAAGAATATAACTACTATAATACTGCCCCTATGTACAAGAATATAACTACTATAATACTTCCCCCTATGTACAAGAATATAACTACTATAATACTGCCCCTATGTACAAGAATATAACTACTATAATACTGCCCCCTATGTACAAGAATATAACTACTATAATACTGCTCCTATGTACAAGAATATAACTACTATAATGCTGCTCCTATGTACAAGAATATAACTACTATAATACTGCCCCCTATGTACAAGAATATAACTACTATAATACTGCCTTCTATGTACAAGAATATAACTACTATAATACTGCCCCCTATGTACAAGAATATAACTAATATAATACTGCCCCCTATGTACAAGAATATAACTACAGATAGTCCCCGACTTGCGAACATTCGACTTACGAATTTCGCTAGATACGAACTATCTGTCCTGCACAGTATCATGCTATGGCATTACATCATACTGTGCAGGGAGCGGAGAGGCTTCTATCAAGCCTGATAGAAGCCTGTCCGGTCACATCGCGGTTGCTAGGCAGCCGGGGGCCTTCTGAAAGGCCCTAGGGCTGTCTATGCAGAGCACCTATCAGTCCGCGCGCTTAATAGGCACTCTGCATAGACAGCCCTGGGGCCTTTCAGGAGGTCCCCGGCTGCCTAGCAACCACACAGCGTCCCGCGATCTCATCATAGGACGCTGTACGGGCCCCCTGAACGTCGGATGCCGGCTGTTTCTTACAGCGGGCACCCGGCGGCAGCAGTTCCGACGAGCCGCGCCGCTCGTCAGAACTGTTAATACTTTAAATACCGCTGTCAGAGTGGTATTTTTAAAGTGTTAACAGTTCCGACAAGCACCACGGCTCGTCGGAACTGCTGCCGCCGGGTGCCCGCTGTAAGAACAGCCGGCACCCGACGTTGTATGGAGCGGGACCCACCTGCGATCCCCTCCATACAAGCATTTGTTCGACTTGCGAACAAAACGGACTTGCGAACGGGCTCCCGGAACGAAACCTGTTCGCAAGTCGGGGACTAACTGTACTATAATACTGCCCCCTATGTACAAGAATATAACTACTATAATACTGCTCCCTATGTACAAAAATATAACTACTATAATACTGCCCCCTATGTACAAGAATATAACTACTATAATACTGCTCCTATGTACAAGAATATAACTACTATAATACTGCCCTATATGTACAAGAATATAACTACTATAATACTGCCCCTATGTACAAGAATATATCTACTATAATACTGCCTCCTATGTACAAGAATATAACTACTATAATACTGCCCTATATGTACAAGAATATAACTACTATAATACTGCCCCTATGTACAAGAATATAACTACTATAATACTGCCTCCTATGTACAAGAATATAACTACTATAATACTGCTCCTATGTACAAGAATATAACTACTATAATACTGCCCTATATGTACAAGAATATAACTAATATACTGCCCCCTATGTACAAGAATATAACTACTATAATACTGCTCCTATGTACAAGAATATAGCTACTATAATACTGCCCCCTATGTACAAGAATATTACTACTATAATACTGCCTCCTATGTACAAGAATATAGCTACTATAATACTGACCCCTATGTACAAGAATATAACTACTTTAATACTGCTCCTATGTACAAGAATATAACTACTATAATACTGCTTGTGTGTACAAGAATATAACTACTGTAATACTGCCCCATATGTACAGGAATATAGCTACTATAATACTGCCCCCTATGTACAAGAATATAACTATTATAATACTGCCTCCTATGTACAAGAATATAACTACTATAACACTGTCCCCTATGTACAACAATATAACTACTATAATACTGCCCCTGTGTACAAGAATATAACTACTATAATACTGTCCCCATGTACAAGAATATAGCTACTATAATACTGCCCCCTATGTACAAGAATATAACTACTATAATACTGCCCCCATGTACAAGAATATAGCTACTATAATACTGCCCCCTATGTACAAGAATATAACTACTATAATACCGCCCCTATGTACAAGAATATAACTATTATAATACTGCCCCCTACATACAAGAATATAACTACTATAATACTGCCCCCTATGTACAAGAATATAACTACTATAATACTTCCCCCTATGTACAAGAATATAACTACTATAATACTGCCTCCTATGTACAAGAATATAACTAATATAATACTGCCCCCTATATACAAGAATATAACTACTATAATACTGCCCCTATGTACAAGAATATAACTACTATAATACTGCCCCCTATGTACAAGAATATAACTACTATAATACTGCCCCCTATGTACAAGAATATAACTACTATAATACTGCTCCTATGTAGAAGAATATAACTAATATAATACTGCCCCCTATGTACAAGAATATAACTACTATAATACTGCTCCTATGTAGACGAATATAACTACTATAATACTGCCCCCTATGTACAAGAATATATATACTATAATACCGCCCCTATGTACAAGAATATAACTATTATAATACTGCCCCCTACATACAAGAATATAACTACTATAATACTGCCCCCTATGTACAAGAATATAACTACTATAATACTGCCCCCTATGTACAAGAATATAAGTACTATAATACTGCCTCCTATGTACAAGAATATAACTACTATAATACTGCCCCCTATATACAAGAATATAACTACTATAATACTGCCCACTATATACAAGAATATACCTACTATAATACTGCTCCCTATGTACAAGAATATAACTACTATAATACTGCCCCCTATGTACAAGAATATAACTACTATAATACCGCTCCTATGTAGAAGAATATAACTACTATAATACTGCCCCTATGTACAAGAATATAACTACTATAATACTGCCTCCTATGTACAAGAATATAACTACTATAATACTGCCCCCTATGTACAAGAATATAACTACTATAATACCGCTCCTATGTAGAAGAATATAACTACTATAATACTGCCCCTATGTACAAGAATATAACTACTATAATACTGCCCCCTATGTACAAGAATATAACTACTATAATACTGCTCCTATGTAGAAGAATATAACTACTATAATACTGCTCCTATGTAGAAGAATATAACTACTATAATACTGCCTCCTCTGTACAAGAATAGAACTGCTATAATACTGCCCCCTATGTACAAGAATATAACTACTGTAATACTGCTCCTATGTACAAGAATATAACTACTATAATACTGCCCTTATGTACAAGAATATAACTACTATAATACTGCCCCCTATGTACAAGAATATAACTACTATAATACTGCCTCCTATGTACAAGAATATAACTACTATAATACTGCCCCTATATACAAGAATATAACTACTATAATACTGCCCCCTATGTACAAGAATATAACTACTATAATACTGCCCCAATGTACAAGAATATAACTACTATAATACTGCCTCCTATGTACAAGAATATAACTACTATAATACTGCCCCCTATGTACAAGAATATAACTACTATAATACTGCCTCCTATGTACAAGAATATAACTACTATAATACTGCCCTCTATGTACAAGAATATAACTACTATTATACTGCCCTCTATGTACAAGAATATAACTACTATAATACTGCCCCCTATGTACAAGAATATAACTACTATAATACTGCTCCTATATACAAGAATATAACTACTATAAAACTGCCCCCTATGTACAGAAATATAACTACTATAATACTGCTCCTATATACAAGAATATAACTACTATAATACTGCCTCCTATGTACAAGAATATAACTACTATAATACTGCCCTTATGTACAAGAATATAACTACTATAATACTGCCCCCTATGTACAAGAATATAACTACTATAATACTGCCTCCTATGTACAAGAATATAACTACTATAATACTGCCCCTATATACAAGAATATAACTACTATAATACTGCCCCCTATGTACAAGAATATAACTACTATAATACTGCCCCAATGTACAAGAATATAACTACTATAATACTGCCTCCTATGTACAAGAATATAACTACTATAATACTGCCCCCTATGTACAAGAATATAACTAATATAATACTGCCCCCTATGTACAAGAATATAACTACAGATAGTCCCCGACTTGCGAACATTCGACTTACGAATTTCGCTAGATACGAACTATCTGTCCTGCACAGTATCATGCTATGGCATTACATCATACTGTGCAGGGAGCGGAGAGGCTTCTATCAAGCCTGATAGAAGCCTGTCCGGTCACATCGCGGTTGCTAGGCAGCCGGGGGCCTTCTGAAAGGCCCTAGGGCTGTCTATGCAGAGCACCTATCAGTCCGCGCGCTTAATAGGCACTCTGCATAGACAGCCCTGGGGCCTTTCAGGAGGTCCCCGGCTGCCTAGCAACCACACAGCGTCCCGCGATCTCATCATAGGACGCTGTACGGGCCCCCTGAACGTCGGATGCCGGCTGTTTCTTACAGCGGGCACCCGGCGGCAGCAGTTCCGACGAGCCGCGCCGCTCGTCAGAACTGTTAATACTTTAAATACCGCTGTCAGAGTGGTATTTTTAAAGTGTTAACAGTTCCGACAAGCACCACGGCTCGTCGGAACTGCTGCCGCCGGGTGCCCGCTGTAAGAACAGCCGGCACCCGACGTTGTATGGAGCGGGACCCACCTGCGATCCCCTCCATACAAGCATTTGTTCGACTTGCGAACAAAACGGACTTGCGAACGGGCTCCCGGAACGAAACCTGTTCGCAAGTCGGGGACTAACTGTACTATAATACTGCCCCCTATGTACAAGAATATAACTACTATAATACTGCTCCCTATGTACAAAAATATAACTACTATAATACTGCCCCCTATGTACAAGAATATAACTACTATAATACTGCTCCTATGTACAAGAATATAACTACTATAATACTGCCCTATATGTACAAGAATATAACTACTATAATACTGCCCCTATGTACAAGAATATATCTACTATAATACTGCCTCCTATGTACAAGAATATAACTACTATAATACTGCCCTATATGTACAAGAATATAACTACTATAATACTGCCCCTATGTACAAGAATATAACTACTATAATACTGCCTCCTATGTACAAGAATATAACTACTATAATACTGCTCCTATGTACAAGAATATAACTACTATAATACTGCCCTATATGTACAAGAATATAACTAATATACTGCCCCCTATGTACAAGAATATAACTACTATAATACTGCTCCTATGTACAAGAATATAGCTACTATAATACTGCCCCCTATGTACAAGAATATTACTACTATAATACTGCCTCCTATGTACAAGAATATAGCTACTATAATACTGACCCCTATGTACAAGAATATAACTACTTTAATACTGCTCCTATGTACAAGAATATAACTACTACAATACTGCCCCCTATGTACAAGAATATAACTACTATAATACTGCTTGTGTGTACAAGAATATAACTACTGTAATACTGCCCCATATGTACAGGAATATAGCTACTATAATACTGCCCCCTATGTACAAGAATATAACTATTATAATACTGCCTCCTATGTACAAGAATATAACTACTATAACACTGTCCCCTATGTACAACAATATAACTACTATAATACTGCCCCTGTGTACAAGAATATAACTACTATAATACTGTCCCCATGTACAAGAATATAGCTACTATAATACTGCCCCCTATGTACAAGAATATAACTACTATAATACTGCCCCCATGTACAAGAATATAGCTACTATAATACTGCCCCCTATGTACAAGAATATAACTACTATAATACCGCCCCTATGTACAAGAATATAACTATTATAATACTGCCCCCTACATACAAGAATATAACTACTATAATACTGCCCCCTATGTACAAGAATATAACTACTATAATACTTCCCCCTATGTACAAGAATATAACTACTATAATACTGCCTCCTATGTACAAGAATATAACTAATATAATACTGCCCCCTATATACAAGAATATAACTACTATAATACTGCCCCTATGTACAAGAATATAACTACTATAATACTGCCCCCTATGTACAAGAATATAACTACTATAATACTGCCCCCTATGTACAAGAATATAACTACTATAATACTGCTCCTATGTAGAAGAATATAACTAATATAATACTGCCCCCTATGTACAAGAATATAACTACTATAATACTGCTCCTATGTAGACGAATATAACTACTATAATACTGCCCCCTATGTACAAGAATATATATACTATAATACCGCCCCTATGTACAAGAATATAACTATTATAATACTGCCCCCTACATACAAGAATATAACTACTATAATACTGCCCCCTATGTACAAGAATATAACTACTATAATACTGCCCCCTATGTACAAGAATATAAGTACTATAATACTGCCTCCTATGTACAAGAATATAACTACTATAATACTGCCCCCTATATACAAGAATATAACTACTATAATACTGCCCACTATATACAAGAATATACCTACTATAATACTGCTCCCTATGTACAAGAATATAACTACTATAATACTGCCCCCTATGTACAAGAATATAACTACTATAATACCGCTCCTATGTAGAAGAATATAACTACTATAATACTGCCCCTATGTACAAGAATATAACTACTATAATACTGCCTCCTATGTACAAGAATATAACTACTATAATACTGCCCCCTATGTACAAGAATATAACTACTATAATACCGCTCCTATGTAGAAGAATATAACTACTATAATACTGCCCCTATGTACAAGAATATAACTACTATAATACTGCCCCCTATGTACAAGAATATAACTACTATAATACTGCTCCTATGTAGAAGAATATAACTACTATAATACTGCTCCTATGTAGAAGAATATAACTACTATAATACTGCCTCCTCTGTACAAGAATAGAACTGCTATAATACTGCCCCCTATGTACAAGAATATAACTACTGTAATACTGCTCCTATGTACAAGAATATAACTACTATAATACTGCCCTTATGTACAAGAATATAACTACTATAATACTGCCCCCTATGTACAAGAATATAACTACTATAATACTGCCTCCTATGTACAAGAATATAACTACTATAATACTGCCCCTATATACAAGAATATAACTACTATAATACTGCCCCCTATGTACAAGAATATAACTACTATAATACTGCCCCAATGTACAAGAATATAACTACTATAATACTGCCTCCTATGTACAAGAATATAACTACTATAATACTGCCCCCTATGTACAAGAATATAACTACTATAATACTGCCTCCTATGTACAAGAATATAACTACTATAATACTGCCCTCTATGTACAAGAATATAACTACTATTATACTGCCCTCTATGTACAAGAATATAACTACTATAATACTGCCCCCTATGTACAAGAATATAACTACTATAATACTGCTCCTATATACAAGAATATAACTACTATAAAACTGCCCCCTATGTACAGAAATATAACTACTATAATACTGCTCCTATATACAAGAATATAACTACTATAATACTGCCTCCTATGTACAAGAATATAACTACTATAATACTGCCCTTATGTACAAGAATATAACTACTATAATACTGCCCCCTATGTACAAGAATATAACTACTATAATACTGCCTCCTATGTACAAGAATATAACTACTATAATACTGCCCCTATATACAAGAATATAACTACTATAATACTGCCCCCTATGTACAAGAATATAACTACTATAATACTGCCCTAATGTACAAGAATATAACTACTATAATACTGCCTCCTATGTACAAGAATATAACTACTATAATACTGCCCCCTATGTACAAGAATATAACTACTATAATACTGCCTCCTATGTACAAGAATATAACTACTATAATACTGCCCCTATGTACAAGAATATAACTACTATTATACTGCCCTCTATGTACAAGAATATAACTACTATAATACTGCCCCCTATGTACAAGAATATAACTACTATAATACTGCTCCTATATACAAGAATATAACTACTATAAAACTGCCCCCTATGTACAGAAATATAACTACTATAATACTGCTCCTATATACAAGAATATAACTACTATAATACTGCCTCCTATGTACAAGAATATAACTACTATAATACTGCCCCCTCTGTACAAGAATATAACTATTATAATACTGCCCCCTATGTACAAGAATATAACTACTATAATACTGCCTCCTATGTACAAGAATATAACTACTATAATACTGCCCCCTATGTACAGAAATATAACTACTATAATACTGCCCCCTATGTACAAGAATATAACTACTATAATACTGCCCCCTACATACAGGAATATAACTGCTATAATACTGCCCCCTATGTACAAGAATATAACTACTATAATACTGCCTCCTATGTACAAGTATATAACTACTATAATACTGCTCCTATGTGCAAGAATATAACTACTATAATACTGCTCCTATGTACAAGAACATATCTTGTATAATACCGCTACCCCCTTGCCTGTTGCTTGTTTATCACTCTTGTTCTGTCTCTCATCATTAGTGTCTTTGCACCAGCTGAGTCTGGCACAGCCCATGCTCCGGGATAATAGTGTAGCGCCCTCCGCAGCAGTTTCCTCTTTATCACCACAGTAGTTATATAGAGTATAAATCTGTAAAGCTGCACACAAGTGCCACAACATGTCATAAAGCGTTATCCCAACATGAATATCTCCTTCCGATCTTTACATGAAGTGACGTCTTTGCAGATGAAGCCTTTGATCACAATGTAAACATCATGCAGGGAAAATACATTGTGAGAACCCAACATTGATGTAACGGTCATGAAGACAAATTAGTGGACTGACCACATCCTCGAGGCTGAGAACCATCCAGTGTTGTGCATGAAGCCCCGAGACCTGTGCATTGTGCGGTCGTCTGTGTCTGCCCTCAGTTGCTTACTCTCTACTTGGATTTCCTGTTTGTATTGGAAGCCGTAAGAGACATCAATTTAGAAAACGACTAAATAAATAAGAAGTCGAGGAACAGGGGGAAGAGCGAGGAACTGGAGAGGCGAATGGAACGTGCTACAACTAGGGTCAATATCGGAGGTAAACCCCGGCTGCCCATAATACGGAAAATCCGAAATTCTATGAAGAACTTTTCCAACTACATTAAAATTAATGACATCAATTAATATAGTGGATATTTTTAGAAACCCATTTTAAAGCTCTCTCTATATGACCGCGAATCTTTGTGTGAGTCACATTAGTAACATTTTCATCAAAGGCTTCCCCACGTAGGACGGGCCCTATTTGTTACAAGGGTCACTTCATAAGAAGCTGCTCACAAAGTTTTCTCCCTCCTGTAACCGCAGTGATCAGCTGAAATCTGTGTAAAAGCCCAGCCATAAGTTAGTGCCCCCCACCAATGGTTCCATATGTGGCTCCTGACCCCTTGCTGTGTGGCTCGCCATGGAAGGCCTGAGTTGTAACCATATGCAATGGCAATGGATGTTATTACAGACATATCCCAACCACCACACAATGCCAATTTGAATGGCATTGGAAGCGTAATATTCTATTCTCCAGATGTGAGGTAGGTCTACAAGGAGGCTTTTAGAGCGACGCACGTCACGTGGTCAAACATTGCACTTTAGCCCTGCTACATTGCATCTGAATGCAAGTAAATGCAGTCATCAGGTCTGGATTTCTGGCGATTGTCCGATTACTAGTCACAACAGGCTTGCATTTACTTACAATCCCGATTCCCCAAAAAGTTGGGCCGCTGTGTAAAATGTAAAGAAAAAAAAAGAATGCAATGATTGGAACTCTCACCTAACCATATGTTATCCACAACAGAAAATGGAACACAAATCAGAAGTGCACTAATGCCACCCCGTACCATCAGAGATACAGGACTGTGTGCCGATAACAAGCGGGATGGTTCCTCTCCTCCTGAGTCAGCAGAACACGGCAACCGTGGGTTCAAGAATTAATTTCACACTGATTCATCTGACCACAGAACAGTTTGACATTTTGTCTCAGTCCATTATAAATGAGCTTTGGCCCAAAGAAGACGCCGGCGTTTCTGGATTGTGTTGATATGTGGCTTCGTCTTTGCATCATACAACTTTAAAGGGGTTGTCTCGCGGCAAGCATCAAAATGTAACATTACCCCATTCCCCCTGTCACCCCCCTGGCATAAAATAGCAAATTAAAGCGGTTTTTAAACCGCTTGCTACTCACCGATCCGACGAAATAAGGAGTTTAAAAAATCTTCTCCCTAAGATGGCCGCCGGTCCTTTCCCAGGGATGCACTGCGGTTTTCTCCCATGGTGCACCGCGGGTCTTCTCCCATGGTGCACCGTGGGCTCTGTGCGTTCCATTGCCGATTCTAGCCTCCTGATTGGCTGGAATCGGCACACGTGATGGGGCGGAGCTACGATGACGACGCGGTGACCAGCTGTCCGGGACGAGCGGCCCCATTCACCAGGCAGAAGACCGCACAGCGCAAGCGCGTCTAAAAAAGCAAGAAGCCAGCGAAATTAGACGGATCCATGGAGACGAGGACGCCAGCAACGGAGCAGGTAAGTGAATAACTTCTGTATGGCTCATATTTAATGCACGATGTATATTACATTAATATGGCCATACAGAAGTGTATGACCCCACTTGCTGCCGCGAGACAACCCCTTTAACTTCCATTTGTGGATCGCACGGTGAACAGACAATGATTTCTGGCAGTATTCCTGAGCCCATGAAGTGACTGGCATTACAGAATCCTGCCTGTTCTTAATGCACTATGAGGGCTCGTAAATGTCGAGCGTCCAATATTGACCGTTGGTCTTGTCCCTTGTGCACATGAATTTCTCCAGAGTCTCCCTTTTGATGGTATTATGTATTGTAGATGGTGGGATATTAAAAGTTTTCGCAGTTTTACGTTGAGGAACATTTTTCTAAAATTGTTCCACAATTTTTAGCCACAGTGTTTCACCAGATCGGTGACCTTGGACCATTTTTGCTTCTGAGAGACTCGGCCTCTCTAATGTGTTCTTCTTATTCATGTGACTCAGTAGAACGTTGACCAAGCTGATTTTCATTAGTACACTTACTTTTCCAGCCTTTTGTTAACTGTCCCAACTTTTGTGAGATGTGTTGCTGCCATCAATTTCTAAATGAGTTAATTTTTTTAAATGACATGGAAGATAGTCCCCCCCCCCCCCCCCTGATATGTTCTATTGTGGATAAAACATGGTTAGATGAGATTTACAAATCACTGCATTATTTTTTTTAACATTTACTTACATTTCACACAGTGTCCCAACGTTTTTAGGATTCCAGTTGTATATTAGCTTGCGATGTAGCAGAGCCATGGTGCAATCTTTGGCCATATAACAAGTGCTGCTCCCAAAGATGCAGTTTAGCCTTAGCCTAAAAATTTCTCTCCATCTTTGACTTGAATCTGGCTCTTGACCATCACTCAGAGTTGAATGTGGCTCACAAGGCATAAAAGGTTAGGGATCTCCGACATAAGTGTTCAGTTACCCTGCAGCGCCACCACAGGTTTATTTGAGCATTACCCAAGAGTCCATCTACATCAATGGGTTGTGTGTGTATCGCTGGACATAGTGGTCCTCCGGGGTGAGAGACACTCTTTGTAATTCGTATGGACTTTGTAGTGCAGCCAGTGTACCCTACTGTACAACTTACTGATTTGGCTTTGTGCTATTCTTGAAGGCTGTTCTAAGAGGTCCCTGGTTTTCACCCTTATTCTTTAACTCCTTTTTTACCAGGATCTGGTATTTGCCGCAGGGAATCTCTAAGGGCGGCAGCTGTAAACTGATGGACTCGGCCCCACTGGCATGAGCATATGGCAGGTACTTTATAATGTACATGACACTGTGATTGGTTCATGTTGTAATCTGGAGTAGGGGGAGTCGATAGTCATTGCTCTTCACCTATTGTGTGCCCGTAAAGTTTTCAGTTCCTTTCACGTTTTGTTAAGCTTTGGGCCTTGTGTTAATTAATAATGAAAATGTGACAACAAAATGATAGAAATCCTTGTACAATTTTTAAATATGAAAAACTACCATTTTGCACTGACATATATGTTCACTCCCTCTGGTGTGACACTTGACATTTAGCTCTATAGGTCTCCCATTTCTCTTGATCGTCTTTCAGATGTTCCTACACCTTGATTGGAGTCACCTGTGGGAAATTCAGCCGATTGGACAACCAGGACTCTTCCTAGACTCCCAAACTAAGGGGGGAAAGGACATCAGTAAGAGAGGTGATCAAGAACCCAACGGTCACTCTGGCTGAGCTTTTAAGATCCCATGTACAGATGGGAGAAGCTTCCAGAAGGTCAACCATCCTTGCAGCGTCCACCAATCTGGGCTTTAAGGCTGAGCGGCCAGAAAGAAGCCTCCTCAGTAAGACACATGAGAGCCGCCTGGAATTGCCAAAAAGACCCTAAAGGACCCTCAGACTGCGAGAAACAAGATTCTCTGCTCTGGTGACACCAAGATGGAACTTTCTGGCCTCTAAGCATTCTGTCTGGAGAAAACCAGGTGCCGCTCATCACCTGCCCAATACCATCCCCACAGTGAAGCCTGGTGGTGGCAGTATAATGCTGGGGGAAGGGAGACTGGTCAAGGTGGATGGAAACTTGGCACCGCTCATCACTGGCCCAATACCATTACCACAGTGATGCCTGGTGGTCGAGCATCATGTGGGGGAGGGGAGACTGGTCAGGGGTGATGGAAACCAGGCGCCGCTCATCACTGGCCCAATACCATTACTACAGTGAAGCCTGGTAGTGGAGCATCATGTGGGGGAGGGGAGACCGGTCAGGGTGGATGGAAACTAAGCGCCTCTCATCACGAGCCCAATACCATCCCCACAGTGATGCCTGGTGGTCGAGCATCATGTGGGTGATGGGAGACCGGTGAGGAGTGATGGAAACCAGCCGCCGCTCATCACCTGCCCAATACCATCCCTACAGTGAAGCCTGGTGGTGGCAGCATAATGCTGGGGGAAGGGAGACCGGTCAGGTTGGATGGAAACCAGGCGCCGCTGATTGCAAGCCCAATACCATCCCTACAGTGAAGCATCATGCTGGGGGAGGGGAGACTGGTCAGGGTGGATGGAGACTAGGCGCCGCTCATCACCAGCTCAATACCATCCCTACAGTGAAGCCTGGTGGTGGAGCATCATGTGGGGGATGGGAGACCGGTCAGGGTGGATGGAGACCAGGCGCCACTCATCACCGGCCCAATACCATCCCCACAGTGAAGCCTGGTGGTGGAGCATCATGTGGGTGATGGGAGACCGGTCAGGGTGGATGGAAACCAGGCGCCGCTCATCACGAGCCCAATACCATCCCCACAGGGAAGCCTAGTGGTGGAGCATCATGGGGGGGATGGGAGACCAGTCAGGGTGGATGGAAACTAGGCGCCGCTCAACACCAGCCCAATACCATCCCCACAGTGAAGCCTGGTGATGGAGCATCATGTGGGAGATGGGAGACCGGTCAGGGGGGGTGAAAACCAAGCGCCGCTCTTCACCTGCCCAATACCATCCCCACAGTGAAGCCTGGTGATGGAGCATCATGTGGGAGATGGGAGACCGGTCAGGGGGGGTGAAAACCAAGCGCCGCTCTTCACCTGCCCAATACCATCCCTACAGTGAAGCCTGGTGGTGAAGCATCATGTGGGTGAGGGGAAACCGGTCAGAGTGGATGGAAAGCTGAATGGAGCAAAGCACAGAGGTAATGAAAACCTGATGCAGAGAACAAGGGCCCTCAGACCGGGCAGAAGGGTCACCTTCCAACAAGACAATGAACCCAAGACCCCAGCCAAAACAACACAGGAGGGGGCACAACTCTGTGAATGTCCTTGAGTGGCCGGCCAGAGCCCTGAAACTGATTGAAGATTTCTGGAGAGACCTGACAATGGCTGTCCACAGACGGCCCCCATCTAACCTGACAGAGGGCAGAAAACCCCCAAAGCCAGGGGTGCAAGCTTTGTGATATCATCCTCAAGAAGACTTAAGATTGCTGAAGGGGCTTCAACTAAGTGCTGAGTACGGGGTGTGAATACTTATGTCTCTGCTAAATGGGAGTTTTTCATTTTTTTTTAAATGTACAAAGATTTCTAACATTCTTGTGTCATTTTTTCATTATGGGGTCCTGAGTGCAGAATGAGGGGAACACCAGAGCACAACATAACAACATGTGAAAAAGTGAGGGGGTCTGAAGGTGTCGCCTGTGATGCCGGTGAGAGGACGGCTGCAGAGTTTTCAGGAAGTGACAGAAAACTAGTATTCGGCTCTGTGGTCACATTTTAGGATTATTTTTTAAATACAGATTGTGACCGAAATTTAAAAAAAAACACCCAAAATTCTTATAAAATATGTTTAACACAAAAATGTGACTTATATAATTAGCCATTTCCTCAGGATGCATTTGTAGCATAAATAAAACTCCTCTAATACTTTTTGCTGATATTTTGAGTCTGGCCCCTTTAAGGAACCGCCAGAAGAAGCTGTACAGTAGGAGCGAATGGTTTAGCCATCACACATATAACGACTCGGATATTTTACAATGCACTGAGAGGGCCGGTCTAAGCGACAAAACATATGTGCGCAATTGTAGGCGACCTCGGCGTTTTATGGTGGGTACAATTACACAGTATACAGAGTATCGCTGTAAACCTACGTTACTCAACACTTCTTTATAGGCTTCAGTTCAGTTTGTTGTGAAGCCAGAAGTTTCTTTTTTAAGCTTAAAAGGGACGCGGGGATCACATCTAGAGTATGTAGATACTTCCTGCAGGAGCAGAACTCCAAAAACATCCATATCGTTAGAGGCACAAGATCCAAGCCCCATGCAAAACCGTCAACCACCACTCCTGCCCACAAACTACTTCTGATGTGGCAGCGCGGCCGATGGGGCTCATTAGGCGTGACCGCTATCTCTATGCAGACCATGACAGGCTCCTCATAGCCGGCCGCCCGCAGTGCAGCTCATGGCCCAGTCTTTATATTAGTCCAAAAATTGTAAGCATCACCAATTCATACAAGAGAATTGCGAAAAAGAGGGGAAATAAGAACGCAGCAGCGCCAAGATGGGAAGATGCCCAAGACTCTGAGCCCCGATGACAGCGGGGTCACCAAAAATAGCCAAAAAGCACATTTCTGGAACCATTCTTGTATATCACAAAAATATTAAATTCCCTGACTAGAAGTAAGAATCAACAGCAGTGTAAATGCTAGCCAGAAATCAGGGGTGCCCCAAGACTATGCTGCCTGCGGCGAAGTGAGAAATGGCGACCCTCCCCACAAAAAGGCCTTGAACACGCCAATACACGAGTTACCCAACACATATTTGAATCATTGAGACAGAGAAAAAGTAGTAGGGACCCAAATAGTAAGTGACCTCCTTAGTGGACCCAATAATAATAGTGATGCCCTTAGTGACACAATTGTAATAGTGTCCCCTTTTATAGCCACCAGTAGTAATAGTGACCATGTTAGTAGTCCCAGTAGTAATAGTGACTATATAAGTGGCCCCAGTAGTAATAGTGACCCCTTAATGGCTCCAATAGTAATAGTGACCTCGTTAGTAGTCCCAGTAGTAATAGTGACCTCCTTATTGACCCCGATAGTAATAGCGACCCTACTAGTAGCCTAAGTAGTAATAATGACCCATGTAGTGGTCCCAGCAGTAATGGTGTCCCATTAGTAGCCCCAGTAGTAATACTGACTCCGTTAGTGGTCCCTCTAGTAATAGTAACGCCTGAAGTGGCCCCAGTAGTAATAGTGTCTCCAGAGCAGTCTCAGTAGTAAGTGTCACCTATAGTGATCCCAGCAGTACTACTGACTCTGTTAGTGGTCCCACTAGTAATAGTTGCCCCTATAATGACCCCAGTAATAATAGTTGCTCCTATTGATGCTTCCAGTAGTAATAGTGACCCCCTATAGTGGTTATAGCAGTAATAGTGCCCCCATAGTGACCTCAGTCATAAGTGGCTCCCATAGTGGCCCCAGTATGAACAGTGTCCTACATACTGGACCTCGGGGAGCAACCTGATAAGTATTGAGCTCACTCCGGCCACAGCTCCCTTCTGGCGGCTGCCACTGTTGTAATCAGTCTGTGACCCCTGGCCTCTCCCCCTGATATCCACGCCACGTACTGTTGTTCAATGCTTGTCAGGTTGCTGCCTGACTGGCCTGCAGGTGGCAGTCTCAGGTCGCCTCATGGAAGGGGCACCCCTGTCTGAAATGGAGGAACCTGGTACCAAACAGAAGCAATTATTGTGGTTGAGAAGACTCCCGATGAGGAACAACATAGTAAAGAGCTCAAGGATTTTTGCCAGCCCCAAATTCTGAACCAGTATGTAGTGACCTGGTCGGGGACTAGAGTAAAGTACTTAACTTTAAGTCAAGAACAACTGTCCTAACTACTTCTTATTTAGCCCGGGTAGTGATGCAGGTTCCAGTTTAATAGCAGATGTGGCCAGAATAGGGTTCTAATTAGTTAATTTAGCAGTTATTTTACTTCGGTTCAACAGTTTGGGGACTGGGAGAACACTGATCATACAGCAACAAGACCTTCAGACGCCATGGGTTCACCTGACCCAACAGAAGAAAGAAGTTCCGGGATTGGTCAAGGGGCATAGCTAACCGCGGCCGAGTTACAATGGGACTCCCAATTGGAGGGCTCTGGGGAAGTTCCCTTAGCCCTGAGCTGTGTCACAGTTAGAAAGTATGAAAGTGTAATAAGAAGGCAGTGATAGGGAGGCGCAGTTAGAAGGAGTAGGAAGAGAAGGTCAGCGATTAGAGCCATCCAGGCCCAGAAGGTTCTCCTGCTGGCATACTTATCCTATGGGAGAAAATGAAACCCCTTAGTGGTCTTAGTGGTCCTGGAGAAGACGTCTGACCCCTTCAGGGACCCCCTATCCTGCTATCTGTCACTCCCACTAGTCCAAAAGAAGCCTGCATGTGCTTTCAGATGAAGAGGTCCTGCATAGCTGGGCCTTCCATCAGTGCTTCCACCAAGTAGCTGGAAAGATACAGAACAACACACCTCCGAGTCTGGAGAATGCTCCTGCAGTCCGGCTGAGTACTGGAGATTTAGTGTGTCAGGCTGATCAGTCCACTGCTAGTTGGGTCACAGGAGTGGGGACTACTGTACTAAATCAAGTGTTGTTGTATGTAAATGCACGTGTTTAGTGTTAACTGATGTCTTCACACTGCCATGTTCAAAAGTAAATAGTGTGCCTTCAATTTACTTACATGTGTGTTAGCCTTATTTCTTAACAAAGTTCATTTAAACCAGGCACTGGCGTCACGACTATCTAATTCCTTTACGCATCCAAATCCTGTTGTCTTCCTCCAAGATTTTATAGAGAGCTACCTACACTCCTTGCCACTGTATCACGGCCCTTAAGCCATCCCTTAGAAAACTGCTCTGAGCATATAGGCCTGTTCCCGCTTGTTGCAAGTAGCTTTAACTAGTGTTGACCCATTGGGTCATCTGGGCTTGGTATTTAATGGGGCATTTTTGGTGATCATATGGAGATCAGTGGTCTGATGGTAAAAGCCATTAATGGGAAGGACCAACAAACCGTGTATGCTACAGCTGAATGGCATTCTCCTGTCTCAGGAGGTAAGTGTGGGGTCAAAGTTTACACTAACTTATTACATTTTATCTTAACTTGTATGCAGTAATTATGGATTTATATCTGCACTGATTGGCCCCTTTATTAGAGCCCCCGGCCCTTTCATGATTGTCGCTTTCCTGTATGGACATTCTCCCCGTGACCCAGGAGAGCAGCATAACATCACATAACAAGTTTTCCGTGGATCAGTTTCAGTGATCTGAGTGACTTCCAACAAGGCCGGTCATCGGTGCTAGACTAGCCAGGCCTCACCGCCAACCGCGGGGGATGAAACAGTGTGGAGAGTATACAGAGAATGGCACAATGGAGGAAAACATCCAGTGAAAGGGGATCCTGTGGACGGAAACAACTCATCCCTGAAAGGGGTCGGAGGAGGATGTCAGGAATCGTTCTGACCAACAGGCTGCACAGTTAGCTGAATACAACGCTGGAGCTCCAACTAACGTGTCCGAACGCACAACTCGCCGTTCCTCCGAAAGGATGGGCTATAACAGCAGACGACCAGTTCCAGCGCCATTGTGTCTAAGAGAAACAGGAAGACTCCAGCGGGCAAAAGAGCGCAAAACTTGTATCACTGAGCAGCGGAAGAACATCTCCTGGTCAGATGGGTCCAGATTTCTGTTAGTGATGGGAGGTCAGAATTTGGCACAAGCAGCATGAATCGTTGACCCCTTCCTGTCAGCCGGTCAGAACATGTCAGCACCGCCATCTAATCTGCAGCAACTACAAGAAGCTTCCTGTCCGCAGGGGCCAATATTCCTGCAGAACCGTTTCATCACCGAGTGGAATCTACACTGCAGCGAATTGCTGTGGATCTGAAGATGAAGGGAGTCCAACGCTGCTAGATGGGGTAATACAGTGGCTTTTACTGGAGGCCGTCAGCATATGGTTCTGCAGCCATTGCAGAACTACAACTCCCAGCATCTTCCAATGGTGTTATATAGATTGAGGGGATGTGGGTGATGCTTCTGGAGATCTGTATACTGCAGCGGTCGTTCTGTCCTGACGTCTGTACACACCTGCATCGGTCTCCATATGCAGGTATGAAAGGTTCCAGCACAAGTGATGTGACCCAGAAGCGGCAGGTGCCCCACATCCTGAATACCCGGGGGAAGCCGAGTAACCCGATATTCTGGGCATTAGGACAATCCAAAAACACTGAAGGTCCTTTGATACCAGGTTGGGCGCCTTGTGAAAAGCTCCGGCCCACGAGCCGCTTGCAGTTACTTAGTGTAAGACCCCGAAGGCCGAGCATTCCCTGCAGTCACTGACATATTACTGGTACGTGCCAGACGGCGAACACTGTCAGCGAGAACCGCGGCACCAAATCAATTCCGGCCGGCATAAAACGCTCCTAATCTGCAGGATTACATGCAATTCATTCTATAAAGCTCTACAAAGAGCAGCGAGTCCGAAGTGTAAAATACACATCGAGGAGAAAGACGTCTGAGACGTCCGGATCCCGAGGAATAAGCCTACGGCGGCGGGGCGAGCGCGGCGACAAGTCGTATATAACACACGCCTGACAGCAGCAATTCCCTCAGCAATAAGAAGGGAATTAAAAGGGAAGGAACTTTTTTTCTTTGCATCTACTTGACAACCTCTTCCCCGCGGCACACGGGCGGAAGCAAACTTGGTCCAGGAAAAACCCACCGTTTTCACCGCGCGTGTTTGTGCGTTTTCTGGGCGTATTTACATTTTTTACGGCCAGATTGCATTCGTATTCACTGCAGTTTTCACACACGAAGAAAAACACAAAAAGGCTAATCAAGGCATTTTTTACTTCCTGGCAACATAAAAACGCAGTAAATGCGCACGCCACCGCAGATATACTAAGAACAAAGATGGGACACGTGTAAACGCAGCACACCGCAATGCGCCAATGGTGAAGGATGCGGTCCGTATTACCTCCGTAACAACTAATAACGTAATAGAGAGAGTAGATCCCTCCCTTAGCAGGAGTATATATATATATACAGTTATAGTCAGTAGCAGACCTCCCCTAGAAGGAGTGTGTATGTATATATATATATATATATATATATATATATATATATATATATATATATATACAGTCATTGTCAGTAACAGCCCTCCCCTAGAAGGAGTATATATATATATACACAGTCGTTGTCAGTAACAGCCCTCCCCTAGAAGGAGTATATATATATATACAGTCATTGTCAGCAACACTCCTCTCCTAGAAGCCTCATGTTCACGGTATGCAGGAAATCCCGCACGGAATCTGCAGAAATATGGAGCCTCCTGTGATTTGTTTTCCGGAGCAAAAGGTCGGCAAATCAAATCTGCTTGGTTTTAATCCATTTGCGGACGCCATGCTTCTCTATGGGCGGCTTGATTTGCAGATCTCCCACGCGGATTCCGCTAATCCAACCCGCCGGTGGATATTGGGCCTAAAGCTGAGTGAAAAGTCTCCATTTCCAAGGTAACAATATAGCATTCTACACATTGTATCCGTTCTGCAGGTTTCTGCCTCTTTGTTTCGGGACTTCCTCCACCATCTCTGGAGCGGCAGGGCCGTCAGGAACCCCCTGCTACGGGGGCAGGATCGCCGGCTGCCTCCAGTGCTGCGCTCTCCGGCGTGTCCAGGCGCTCCTCGGCCAACGATCACAATAAATAACCAGTTCCTCCGAGACGCAGAACGCCGTCAAACAGCCGTAGACTACTCCTCGCTGTCAGACAAACTCCGTCCGCTCAGCTACATTAACTACTCCACTTTTATACCATCACGAATCGATGACCCCTTCCAGGTTGGTGGAGGTGCAATAATGCCGTGGGGAAGGTTTTATTGGCGCACCCTGGGATTCCTGATATCAGTGGATCGACGCCACAATGCGCTGCCGTGATTCTAAAGATCACAGGTGGTCCAACGCCATCCTAGATAGGGGTCTCTAATAAAGTGGCCATTCGGTGTACGTAGGGGGTTTGTTTTGACAGTTGTTATAAACGTACATTTTTTTAAAACGGCCAAAAGGCTCAAAAACCCAATAAAAGTGACTCACACGGATTAAATCCCAGGACATGAACCTCGAATACACCGCAGAGGGAAGCCAGGTGGTTCGTGTTTCACGCTGGTTTGTGTAGATTTGTATACACACATTAGTACACTGGACACACAGCCCGCCGGCCCCCCGGACCACTCGAAACGTCTGGAGCTCTAATTGTTTTGATTAAACTAATTAACAGAAAAGATCCTCCATCTGAATGTGTTTTGGAGGCTCGGCCCGAGATTTCCCATAAATGGCTTTACACTTGGTTTTATAAGACTCGGATGATGTGAATCATCAAACAAGTGTGGTAGGCGGGCAGCGCAGCATCAAACACACGGCCAATGGAAGCGCCGATCAGTGCCAGACTCAGGCTTTCCCATGGACGCTTCATTACCTGATGGCCAAAAAATGTAGCATTGTATGGGAAGCGGCTCGTATAGTCGTGGGACAGAGGAGAGCGGAGTGCAGGAGGGAATGGAGAAAGTGTGTGATCACGGGGGTTCATTCACCTCCAAGGGTGCGAACACTTGTAACTAATTGTTATACAGTCTTCTATAAAATCTCTGACCATTTTGTATCTATATACAGTAGACAATGTATATGTTGACAAAAGTATGTGCCCCCCAGCAGTCCAGTGCGGTCAGGTGAGGAGGGAGCATTGGGTATAAAGGAGAGGATCACACAGGAGACCCCAGTAAAGAAACCATAAGGTGTCACCATGTGTAGAGCTAACAACGGGGTCTGGTGGGGGGATGTCACCAGATGTAGAGATGACAATGGGGTCTGGTGGGGGATGTCACCAGGTGTAGAGCTGACAACGGGGTCTGGTGGGGGGATGTCACCAGGTGTAGAGCCGACAACAGGGTCTGGTGGTGGGATGTCACCAGATGTAGAGCCGACAACGGGATCTGGTGGGGGGATGTAACCAGGTGTAGAGCTGACAACAGGGTCTGGTGGGGGGATGTCACCAGGTGTAGAGCCGACAACGGGGTCTGGTGGGGGGATGTCACCAGGTGTAGAGCTGACAACAGGGTCTGGTGGTGGGATGTCACCAGATGTAGAGCCGACAATGGGGTCTGGTGGGGGGATGTCACCAGGTGTAGAGCTGACAACGGCGTCTGGTGGTGGGATGCCACTAGGTGTAGTGCTGACAATGGGGTCTGGTGGAGGGATGTCACCAGGTGTAGAGTCGACAACGGGGTCTGGTGGGGGGATGTCACCAGGTGTAGAGCCGACAACGGGGTCTGGTGGGGGGATGTCACCAGGTATAGAGCTGACAACAGGGTCTGGTGGTGGGATGTCACCAGGTGTAGAGCCGACAACGGGGTCTGGTGGGGGGATGTCACCAGGTGTAGAGCTGACAACGGGGTCTGGTGGAGGGATTCCACCAGGTGTAGAGCTGACAACGGGGTCTGGTGGTGAGATGTCACCAGGTGTAGAGCTGACAATGGGGTCTGGTGGAGGGATGTCACCAGGTGTAGAGTCGACAACGGGGTCTGGTGGGGGGATGTCACCAGGTATAGAGATGACAACGGGGTCTGGTGGGGGGATGTCACCAGGTGTAGAGCTGACAACGGGGTCTGGTGGAGGGATTTCACCAGGTGTAGAGCTGACAACGGCGTCTGGTGGTGGGATGCCACTAGGTGTAGTGCTGACAATGGGGTCTGGTGGAGGGATGTCACCAGGTGTAGAGCTGACAATGGGGTATGGTGGTGAGATGTCACCAGGTGTAGAGCTGACAACGGGGTCTGGTGGGGGGATGTCACCAGGTATAGAGCTGACAACGGGGTCTGGTGGTGGGATGTCACCAGGTGTAGAGCTGACAATGGGGTCTGGTGGGGGGATGTCACCAGGTGTAGAGCCGACAACGGGGTCTGGTGGAGGGATTTTACCAGGTGTAGAGCTGACAACAGGGTCTGGTGGTGGGATGTCACCAGGTGTAGTGCTGACAATGGGGTCTGGTGGGGGGATGTCACCAGGTGTAGAGCTGACAATGGGGTCTGGTGGGGGGATGTCACCAGGTGTAGAGCCGACAACGGGGTCTGGTGGAGGGATTTTACCAGGTGTAGAGCTGACAACGGGGTCTGGTGGTGGGATGTCACCAGGTGTAGTGCTGACAATGGGGTCTGGTGGAGGGATGTCACTAGGTGTAGAGTTGACAATGGGGTCTGGTGGTGGGATGTCACCAGGTGTAGTGCTGACAATGGGGTCTGGTAGGGGGATGTCAGCAGTGGCAGACCCGGACACCATTTTCAAGGCATATGGTTGCAATGGCAACACATCGGCCAATTACATAGCTGATGGCCAATTACTTCACAGAGGGAGTGCCCTCCACCTGTAAACCGTTTACAATTTACAAGCAACATTGATCCTGGCTTGTAAAGCGTTAACAGCAGTCATTGATGTTTTCACCAATCCCAGCTGTTGCAGTGGGAGGTCCGCTGTCAGTCACAGCCGACTCCTGCTGCAGACAATGCAGGCTCAACCTCTGAGCCCACGACATCCATAGGATGTAAGTGTATGCCTATGTAGTGGTCCAGAGTTAATGGGGCCCCTCCATAAGTATGAATGTGTTTGTCCCGTGCAATAGTATTGTCAGTGTCTTTAATGTGTGTGAATTTGATGGGTATTGCACCTCTGCAGCACTGCATTGGTTAACGCCTGGGTTATGCCTGGGAAATGTACTTTGTTGTGTGTCACATTATCGTGTGATTTATGTGTTTGCAAGGTGTATGCAAGTCAGTCTAAGTAGAGAGATTTGCAAAGGTCTTCTGGCAAAAGTTGGTTGGAGTCAGTCCGCAAGAGTGTAAGCAGTGGAGCCTATCTGGAAGGAAAGGAACTTCTGTTGAGTAGGAGAAACCGTTCCTCGTCCTACAAGGATTCCCAAAATGGAAGAGGCTGAGTGATGTCCTAATGCCTGCCCTGGGAGCAAAATCACCCAGGCCTCCTTGGTGCTAAAATGGAAAGCAGAGAGAAAGTGAGAGGAAAAGCCTGGTAATGCTGAGTGTGACTTCTCAACATGAGTGTGTACTGGAAGAGAGCTCGAGTGAGAGTACAAGAGAGTCGCTGGGAGCAGAAGCCCACAGATAACTGGGACTGTGGACTCGTCTGCCATCCTGTGAATCCTCCCTGTCACACCACTATCTTGTCTACACCGGTGTCCTGCCCGCTGATGTAAAGTTTGTGGACTGTAAATAGTTTTATGCAAGTAAACAAACTCTACCGACCGTTCCTGTTTTTGCTCAAAACGTTATCTCTGTGTGTGGACTATTAATTTCCAACTTCTGAATTCACCGCAGAGGGCGGAACGATGGCACCATGAGTGATGAAAAGGACTTTAAGGTAAACTGCAGATCAGGTTTTCTCGGTGAAACTCCCCCAGCAGTAACCTGGTCAGGTACTGGTTAGTTGTGTACCCACATCTGAGTTTCTACGGATTACCAAACAGTTTTCCAGTCTTCCAGCCTTCTGAGCCCTCTGAGAAGAAACAGTCAGCAGAAAAACAAGGCTGACTTGCCTGCAGGAAAAATGCAGCGTGAAAATAAAGATTCTTCATCTAAGTCTCATTCTTATGTGTCCAGGATACCCTGATACAAGGACATGTTACATTGTTGGATGAATTTGAGTTGCCCAATCTATATTTTGTGTCATTAAATGAAAAAGACAACATGGACACCCAACATGGCGCCCAAGCTTCTTCATCCTCCTGTACTACAGAGCCTGCGAAAACTTCCCGCCACCAGTTTCCTACCGTGGCTGAGGAAAAAGTATGGGGGGGGGGGCAGCAACAGAGTGCACAGGACCTCCCAGGAGAGGAGTCGCCACTGCTGGTGAGTGAGCCTCTAGATCTTTCTCAACAGACCAGCTTGAGAACCTTTCCAGGGAAAATGGCAGTCAGAGTTTTACTGGGAGTTCCAGCCAGATACCCTCCATCAAGACTTCGCTTCTACTGGGGCAGTGAGCCTAAATTAATGGGATTGGTATCCCCACCTTTACCTGTTTCACCTCCTCCAGAGAATCGTCTAAAAGAACCCTCCAGACAGGACCCTGTTTTTGAGGGTGCTCCTTCCTCTCATACCCATTCGGCAAGGGAGAGACTCTGAAGGCCTCAGAGATGCCGTGCTGGGAATGGTTTTGTGAAGAGCCGATACCCCCCATGGATCCTGATACACCGGGATAATCGGGAGGTCAAGGATGTCCTGCCCACGCACCTCCTACTCTTCATCTGGGAGTACAGGGACTCTAATTTCACCTTTACCTTCATTGAGGAGCAAGTGGAGTGTCCAAGAGGGCCCCCATATGTTGTACCTGCTCCCCTACACAGGGGTTGGACTTTGGACTACCCTCAAGTGACTGTGGGATCCAGACAGCAGCTTCCTGACCCTGCCACACTTGAGAAAGTCACAGAGAAAAGTGTTTATCCAAGGGACTTACCCACACCACGGTGGCAGTCAGGACCTGACCGTTCTGAGCCGGTAGCGGACCCAGAGAACAGTCCCCCAGAGGACTCGGAGGTAAGAGCCTTCCTGCGTGAAAGTCCTTCCCTGTGCTCTTCTACTGGGATAGAGTCATGGAGCACCAACCCCACCCCCACAGAATTCAGTACTGGATCCGAAGCTGAGGAGCCAACCGTTCACTATACCAAGGTGATGTGGAGTTGAGAGATCTCTCATGTTTGTTGGACCCTTTTCCAGAGACTGTGTTTTCCCTGTTATGCCCAAAAGGACTACAAAGTTATTATATCCCCGTTGAATAGCTTTATAATGTAGATGGTTGTTTTACTAACATTTATTGCATAATTGCCATACTTAATGCAACATTCTCAAACGTTCAAGTTAATGTCCAGGAGTGTGGCAGGAGTTTAAAGTAAAGGTTTGCATTTATACTGACTGTGTGCAAGTTTGAGTGATAAATGTGTAAATGAGTTAGGAGGTTTGTATGTTACACCCCACTAATCCACTTAAGGTGTGCCAGTGTCTGCCTGTTATCTCCACTGTCTCAGGGAATACAGCCTCATTCTCATTTTTTTCTAGTCAATTCATTTTGGGGTATTGATTTTTAGCTACCGCTAGAGATGAGCGAGCACCAAAATGCTCGGGTGCTCGTTACTCGAGACGAAATTCTCGCGATGCTCGAGGGTTCGTTTCGAGTAACGAACCCAATTGAAGTCAATGGGCGACCCGAGCATTTTTGTATATCGCCGATGCTCGCTAAGGTTTTCATTTGTGAAAATCTGGGCAATTCAAGAAAGTGATGGGAACGAAACAGCAACGGATAGGGCAGGCGAGGGGCTACATGTTGGGCTGCATCTCAAGTTCCCAGGTCCCACTATTCAGCCACAATAGCGGCAAGAGTGGCCCCCCCCCCCTCCCAAAAACTTTTACTTCTGAAAAGCCCTCATTAGCAATGCATACCTTAGCTAAGCACCACA
This sequence comes from Eleutherodactylus coqui, assembly GCA_035609135.1. NCBI lineage: Eukaryota > Metazoa > Chordata > Amphibia > Anura > Eleutherodactylidae > Eleutherodactylus > Eleutherodactylus coqui. The sequence goes on from CM069407.1 coordinate 306,380,538, forward strand.
CTACCTCCAACAAAGCACAATCACTGCCTGCATGACATTCCGCTGCCACTTCTCCTGGGTTACATGCTGCCCAACCCCCCGCACGACCCAGTGTCCACAGCGCACACCAAAGTGTCCCTGCGCAGCCTTCAGCTGCCCTCATGCCACACCACCCTCATGTCTATTTATAAGTGCGTCTGCCATGAGGAGGAACCACAGGCACACACTGCAGAGGGTTGGCACGGCCAGGCAGTGACCCTCTTTAAAAGGGGCGGGGTGATAGCCCATAATGCTGTACAGAAGCAATGAGAAATCCAATCCTGTGCCACCTCCATCAGGAGCTGCAAACGTGGGCATAGCAATGGGGAACCCATGTGCCACACACTATTCATTCTGTCAAGGTGTCTGCATGCCCCAGTCAGACCGGGGTTTTTTATAAATAGTCACAGGCAGGTACAACTCCGCAATGGGAATTCCGTGTGCACCCACAGCATGGGTGGCTCCCTGGAACCCACCGGCTATACATAAATGTATCCCATTGCAGTGCCCAGCACAGCTGAGGTAACGTCCGATTAAATGCAGGTGGTCTTCGGCCCACACTGCATGCCCCAGTCTGACCGGGGTTTTTAATACATAGACACTGGCAGGTATAAATCCCTAATGTGAAGTCCCTGTGGACACACAGCATGGGTGGCTCCCTGGAACCCACCAGCGGTACATAAATATATCCCACTGCATTGCCCATCACAGCTGAGGTAACATCAGGTTTAATGCAGGTGGGCTTCGGCCCACACTGCATGCCCCAGTCAGACTGGGGTTCTTTAGAAGTGGACACATGGAGTTACAACTCCGTGTGGACCGACAGAATGGGTGGGTCCCAGGAAGCCACCGGCAGTACATAACTATATCCCATTGCATTGCCCATCACAGCTGAGGTAACGTCCGATTAAATGCAGGTGGGCTTCGGCCCACACTGCATGCCCCAGTCTGACCGGGGTTTTTAATACATAGACACTGGCAGGTACAAATCCCTAATGTGAAGTCCCTGTGGACCCACAGCATGGGTGGCTCCCTGGAACCCACCGGCGGTACATAAATATATCCCATTGCAGTGCCCATCACAGCTGAGGTAACGTCAGGTTTAATGCAGGTGGGCTTCGGCCCGCACTGCATGCCCCAGTTAGACTGGGGTTCTTAAGAAGTGGACACATGGAGTTACAACTCTGTGTGGACCGACAGCATGGGTGGCTCCTTGGAACCCACCGGCGGTACATAAATCTATCCCATTGCAGTGCCCAGCACAGCTGAGGTAACGTCAGCTTTAATGCAGGTGGGCTAAAAATTACTAGGATTACAATGTAGGCGAGGGACCAAAAAAATTGGTGTACCAACAGTACAAATGTACTTAAGAAAAATTGCCCATGCCCAACCAAGAGGGCAGGTGAAACCCATTAATCGCTTTGGGTAATGTGGCTTAATTTGTAACTAGGCCTGTAGGCAGCCTAGTTAAAATAAAAATTGGTTCAGGTGCAAGTTTCAACGCTTTATTGAATTGAGAATTGAAACGTATAAACATTGTTTACAAAAGTTATATGACTGAGCCTTGTGGGCCTAAGAAAAATTGCCCGTTCGGCGTGATTATGTGAGGTTTCAGGAGGAGGAGGAGGAATATTATACACAGATTGATGAAGCTAAAAGGTTCCCGTTTTTGATGGTGATAGAGAACGATGCTTCCATCCGCGGGTGCAGCCTACGTATTGTTTAGGTATCGCTGCTGTCCGCTGGTGGAGAAGAGAAGTCTGGGGAAATCCAGGCTTTGTTCATCTTTATGATTGTAAGCCTGTCGGCACTGTCGGTTGACAGGCGGGTACGCTTATCCGTGATGATTCCCTCAGCCGCACTAAACACCCTCTCTGACAAGACGCTAGCCGCAGGGCAAGCAAGCACCTCCAGGGCATACAGCGCGAGTTCAGGCCACGTGTCCAGCTTCGACACCCAGTAGTTGTAGGGGGCAGAGGCGTCACGGAGGACGGTCGTGCGATCGGCTACGTACTCCCTCACCATCCTTTTACAGTGCTCCCGCCGACTCAGCCTTGACTGGGGAGCGGTGACACAGTCTTGCTGGGAAGCCATAAAGCTGTAAAAGGCCTTGGACAGTGTTCCCCTGCCTGTGATGTACATGCTGCCTGATCTCCGCGCCTCCCCTGCTACCTGGCCCTCGGAACTGCGCCTTCTGCCACTAGCGCTGTCGGATGGGAATTTTACCATCAGTTTGTCCGCCAGGGTCCTGTGGTATAGCATCACTCTCGAACCCCTTTCCTCTTCGGGTATGAGAGTGGAAAGGTTCTCCTTATACCGTGGGTCGAGCAGTGTGTACACCCAGTAATCCGTAGTGGCCAGAATGCGTGTAACGCGAGGGTCACGAGAAAGGCGTCCTAACATGAAGTCAGCCATGTGTGCCAGGGTACCTGTACGCAACACATCGTACACAACTGTCCTCACTCGGAAGACCACTTTCAGGATCCTCCTCCTCCTCAGGCCATACACGCTGAAAGGATGACAGGCAAGCAGCATGGGTACCCTCAGCAGTGGGCCAAGCTGTCTCTTCCCCCTCCTCCTCATCCTCCTCATGCTCCTCATCAACGCGCTGAGATATAGACAGGAGGGTGCTCTGACTATCCAGCGACATACTGTCTTCCTCCGCCTCCGTTTCCAAGCGCAAAGTGTCTGCCTTTATGCTTTGCAGGGAACTTCTTAAGAGGCATAGCAGAGGAATGGTGACGCTAATGATTGCAGCATCGCCGCTCACCATCTGGGTAGACTCCTCAAAGTTTCCAAGGACCTGGCAGATGTCTGCCAACCAGGCCCACTCTTCTGTAAAGACTTGAGGAGGCTGACTCCCACTACACCGCCCATGTTGGAGTTGGTATTCCACTATAGCTCTACGTTGCTCATAGAGCCTGGCCAACATGTGGAGCGTAGCGTTCCACCGTGTGGGCACGTCGCACAGCAGTCGGTGCACTGGCAGATTAAACCGATCTTGCAGGGTGCGCAGGGTGGCAGCGTCCCTCTTGGACTTGCGGAAATGTGCGCTGAACCGGCGCACCTTTCCGAGCAGGTATGACAAGTGTGGGTAGCTTTTCAGAAAGCGCTGAACCACCAAATTAAAGACATGGGCCAGGCATGGCACGTGCGTGAGGCTGCGAAGCTGCAGAGCCGCCACCAGGTTACGGCCGTTGTCACACACGACCATGCCCGGTAGGAGGCTCAGCGGCGAAAGCCAGCGGTCGGTCTGCTCTGTCAGACCCTGCAGCAGTTCGTGGGCCGTGTGCCTCTTCTCTCCTAAGCTGAGTAGTTTCAGCACGGCCTGCTGACGCTTGGCCATCGCTGTGCTGCCACGCCGCGCGACACCGACTGCTGGTGACGTGCTGCTGCTGACACATCTTGACTGCGAGACAGAGGTTGTGTAGGAGGAGAAGGAGGAGGAGGGTGGTTTAGTGGAGGAAGCATACACTGCCGCAGATACCAGCACCGAGCTGGGGCCCGCAATTCTGGGGGTGGGTAGGACGTGAGCGGTCCCAGGCTCTGACTCGGTCCCAGCCTCCACTAAATTCACCCAATGTGCCGTCAGGGAGATATAGTGGCCCTGCCCGCCTGTGCTTGTCCACGTGTCTGTTGTTAAGTGGACCTTGGCAGTAACCGCGTTGGTGAGGGCGCGTACAATGTTGCGGGAGACGTGGTCGTGCAGGGCTGGGACGGCACATCGGGAACCGAGTAGCGCGGGGCCGCCGCCGCCATCATGTTTTTGAAAGCCTCCGTTTCCACAAGCCTATACGGCAGCATCTGCAGGCTGATCAATTTGTCTATGTGCACGTTTAACGCTTGAGCGTGCGGGTGCGTGGCTGCGTACTTGCGCTTGCGCTCAAACACTTGCGCTAGCGACGGCTGGACGGTGCGCTGAGAGACATTGCTGGATGGGGCCGAGGACAGCGGACGTGAGGGTGTGGGTGCAGGCCGGGAGACGGTAGTGCCTGTGTCCTGAGAGGGGGGTTGGATCTCAGTGGCAGGTTGGGGCACAGGGGGAGAGGCAGTGGTGCAAACCGGAGGCAGTGAACGGCCTTCGTCCCACCTTGTGGGGTGCTTGGCCATCATATGTCTGCGCATGCTGGTGGTGGTGAGGCTGGTGGTGGTGGCTCCCCGGCTGATCTTGGCGCGACAAAGGTTGCACACCACAGTTCGTCGGTCGTCTGCACTCTCAGTGAAAAACTGCCACACTCTTGAGCACCTCGGCCTCTGCAGGGTGGCATGGCGCGAGGGGGCACTTTGGGAAACAGTTGGTGGATTATTTGGTCTGGCCCTGCCTCTACCCCTGGCCACCGCACAGCCTCTTCCAACCTGCCCTGCTGCTGCACTTGCCTCCCCCTCTGAAGACCTGTCCTCAGTAGCCTTAGCAAACCAGGTGGGGTCAGTCAGCTCATCATCCTGCTGCTCTTCCTCCGAATCTTCTGTGTGTGCTCCTCCCTCGGACTTACTGCAATTACTACTACCTGAGTGATAGACAACTGTGTCTCATCGTCGTCGTCCTCCTCACCCACTGAAAACTCTTGAGACAGTTGCCGGAAGTCCCCAGCCTCATCCCCCGGACACCGGGAACTTTCCAAAGGTTGGGCATCGGTCACGACAAACTTCTCCGGTGGGAGAGGAATCATTGCTGCCCATTCTGGGCAGGGGCCCGAGAACAGTTCCTGGGAGTCTGCCTGCTCCTCAGAATAGTAACATAGTAACATACATAGTATGTAAGGCCGAATGAAGACAATGTCCATCTAGTTCAGCCTGTCTATCCTCCTGTGTTGATCCAGAGGAAGGCAAAAAACCCCAAGGCCAGAAACCAATTAGCCCTTTTGGGGAAAAAATTCCTTCCCGACTCCCTAATGGCAATCAGACTGTTCCCTGGATCAACCCCTAATAGTTCCTACCTGCCTATATACCAGGATTGACACTTAACCTAATAGTTATATCCTGTAATATCCTTCTTCTCCAGAAAGACATCAAGTCCCCTTTTAAACTCCTCTATGGATTTTGCCATCACCACTTCCTCCGGTAGAGAGTTCCACAGTCTAACTGCTCTTACTGTAAAGAATCCCCTTCTATGTTGGTGATGAAACCTACTTTCCTCCAATCGTAGCGGGTGTCCTCTTGTTACCGTCGTGGTCCTTGGTGTAAACAGATCATGGGAGAGATCCATGTGTTGTCCCCTCATGTACTTATACATGGTTATTTGGTCGCCTCTTAACCTTCTTTTTTCAAGAGTAAATAGTCCCAATTTGGATAGCCTCTCTGGGTATTCCAGTCCCGTCATTCCATGTATTAGTTTAGTCGCTCTTCTTTGAACCCCCTCAAGCACTGTGACATCTTTCCTGAGCACTGGTGACCAGAATTTTACGCAGTATTCCATGTTAGGCCTGACAAGTGCCTTATATAATGGAAGGATGATGCTCTCGTCCTTCGCCCCTATACCTCTTTTAATGCATCCCAAAACTTTATTTGCCTTCGCAGCAGCTGACTGGCATTGGTTACTCCAGTTTAGTCTTTTATCCACTAATACCCCCAGATCCTTTTCCATATCACTTTTCCCCAGCGGTACCCCATTAAGTGAATATTTGTGACATCCGTTTCTCCTGCCCATGTGCATAGTCTTACATTTTTCAACATTGAACTTCATTTGCCATTTTCCTGCCCAAGCTCCAGCTTATCCAGGTCCGTTTGTAGCCGTACGTTGTCCTTCATTGTATTAATTATATTGTATAGTTTTGTGTCATCTGCAAATATTGATATTTTGCTGTGCAGCCCCTCTATCAGGTCATTGATAAATATGTTGAACAGAGTGGGGCCTAATACTGAACCCTGTGGCACCCCGCTAGCGACTGTGGTCCAATCAGAGTATGAACCATTTATTACCACCCTCTGCTTTCTATCATTGAGCCAATTGTTTACCCAATTACACACGTTTTCGCCCAGTCCGAGCTGCCTCATTTTGTATATTAGCCTATTATGTGTCATTGTAATGGAGTGAGGAGGCTGGGAGGAAGGCGGAGCAGCAGCCAGAGGATTCAGAGTTGCAGCAGTGGACGGCGTAGAACTCTGGGTGGTCGATAGATTGCTGGATGCACTTTCTGCCATCCACGACAGGACCTGCTCACACTGCTCATTTTCTAATAAAGGTCAAAGATAGTATTTTTCCCAAATTTGTTTGAAAAAGCCCACCGCCTATATAGACAGTATATCTCTTTCCCTGCCTCACCAGTACTGGCCCTATACTATGTACAATGACTGCAGACTGAGGACGCAATGCTCTGCACGCCCGATATACAAAAAAAAAAAAAAAGTGCAACACTGCTAAAAGCAGCCTCAACAGTACTGCACACGGTCAGATGTGGCTCTAAGAAGGACTGTTGGGGTTCTTGAAGCCTAATATTACACCTAACACTTTCCCTATAGCAGCAGCAGCATCAGCAGCACTTTCCCTGATCTATGTCAGAATGCATCTGTGGCGAGCCGCGGGAGGGGCAGATTTTAATACTCGGGTGTCACCTGATCTCCCCAGCCACTCGCTGCAGGGGGGTGGTATAGGGCTGGAACGTCACAGGAGGAAGTTGTAATGCCTTCCATGTCTTTCTATTGGCCAGAAAAGCGCGCAAATATCTCAGAGATGAAAGTGAAAGTAACTCGAACATCGCGTGGTGCTCGTCTCGAGTAACGAGCATCTCGAACACCCTAATACTTGAACGAGCATCAAGCTCGGACGAGTACGTTCGCTCATCTCTAGCTACCGCCCTTCATGTAGTTTTTTTAAGGGGAAGTGATGGTCATTCCACTTGCCTCTTGTTCTTTAAACCTGCCAATCGCCCTCTTCTATTCTTTTGTCTAGCTACAGTGATGTATTCTCTTTTTGTGTTCTGTAGTCTTTGGGGAAAAGAATTATGTAAGTGCCCCATAGTGATTGCTGGATTCCATCCAGCCTAACAATAAAACTCTGGTGGTTATGGCCATACCACTTTTCATACATGCTGTCATGCATTAATACTTTACAAAGAAAGTGACATCTTATGTAGTCTGAGTACACCGGGATAGGTAAGCTCTGAGTAATAACCAGAGGGGGAGTAAGTGTTAAGGTTTCGCCTTGCACCACCCCCCATGACTGTGCAGATGGTTCTTCAAAATGATTTATGAGTAGAACACTGAGCCTAACCAACTTCAAAGCTATACTCTGTTTTGAAGAGGCACCGGAGTCGGCTTGTTCTATATAGGGAGGACTGTAGTGGCCCAGAGTTAACGGGGCCCCTCCATAAGTATGCATGTGTTTGTCCTGTGCAATTGTATTGTCAGTGTCTTCGATGTGTGTGAATTTGATGTGTATTGCACCTCTGCAGCGCTGAATGGGTTAATATCTGGGTTATGCCTGGGAATTTTATCTTGTGTGTCATGTGATCGTGTGAAGTTTGTGGACTGCAAATAGTTTTATGCAAGTAAACAATCTCTACCGACTGTTCCTGGTTTTGCTCAGAAAGTTATTCCTGTGTGTGGATTATGTATTTCCAACTTCTGGATTCATCGCAGAGCACGGAACGGTGGCGTCACGAGTGACAAAATGGACTTTAAGGTAAACCGCGGATTAGATTTTCCCTGTGAAATTCCCCCAGCTGTAACTTGATTGGATCCCATGCTACTCCCAGGGTAGGAGATGGTAGAGCCCTGTGACAAGGCCTTCTCTACCCCGCTCTCTCCTCAGCTGTTGGCCCGCTCCTCGGATGCTGCACCTATTCATTGGAACACCTTTTTAACCAATCTGGACAACTTGGGCCCAATTGTGCATTATCCTTCTGGAATATCTCACCATTGTGGTTGGTACATGAAAGCCATGAGGGGCTGCAAATGGTCACCAAGCATTGAAACGTAGTAGGCTCTGGTCAATGACAAGTATGATAGCCAAGGATCTGAACTTTGGACTCTCACCCTTACTACGAAGCTCCAACACCTCATCTTTAGGCTGGAGAGTTGTCTAGATGTAGTCACCGATTCTTCATAGAGATGAATGGAACCTTTGGAAACATCTGAAAGGACTATCAAACTACTAACGGCCACCTGTCAGTTAGTATGTGAGTGCTTCTGATGCTCTGCCCCTGGTGACGTCATCGCTCCTCCCCCTGGTGACGTCATTGAAGGTCATACAATATATATAAAACACAGAGCCTGACCGACCGATGAACAATACAATTAGGGATCTTGGAAGGGGAGGAGAAAAATAACAAAATGATAATACAACTGAGCCGTTATTATGTCAGACACGACTCAGTGGTCCTGACAGAAGGCATCAACCTACTGCCACCACAGAGATCTGGTGGGATGAAGGACCTGCAGTGACATCACTGCTGTGGAAGGAGCCATTGTGCAGTTTGGTAGAAAGTACTGTATACTGGATAAACCGACAGCAGCTACTACCAGGACCTGTGATGATGTCACTGTCATGTGATCACCTGTGTGGGTGGAATCAGGAATCACATGACCAGGGGCTTATCACTGTATCCAAGAATCTGGTGATGTGTGGAAATCAGGATGGATGTGGATGTTGCAGAGCTGTGTGTGATGTGTGTGAATCAGGATGTAGCAGAGATGTGTGTGTCATGTGCTGTATGTGTTTTGTGTGGGGTCAGGATGGATGTAGTAGAGCTGTATGTATCATGTGTGTGAATCAAAATGGTTGTTGTAGAACTGTGTGTGTGATATGTGTGAATCAGGATGTAGCAGAGCTGTGTGTCTGATGTGTGGGGTCAAGATGGATGTAGAAGAGCTGTGTGTGTAATGTGTGGGGTCAAAATGGATGTAGTAGAACTGTGTGTGTAATGTGTGTTAATTAGTATGCATGTAGTAGAGCTGTGTGTGTGATATAGCACAGCTGTGTGGCATATTGCACAACCAGAAACATTGGTACTATAATTTTCTAATGATTACTAGTTTAAATAGACAACATTCCTGGATTTATTAAACTGATGTCACGTTCTACGCAGGCGGCATATGGCTACATTGGGTCAAAACTGGAAAAACTTTGCCTCGTCGCATGGATCACACAGTGGTTTCCCAACATTGTCCATCAGAGCAAGCTAAAATGATTACATGTCAGCTTCAGTTCAGCCCTTCCCGGCAATCTGGAAACCGTCGCCAATAAGGAAACCCATATATGATACAACAAGTCATGTGACCTCCTCAATCTATATCTTCTGGGCAACTCTGTAATGTTTAGAACAGAGGCTATGTTTATACACTAAGGTCTTATCGTTGGAGCCAGAGATGATTATGAGGGCAGCTAGCTAAGATCACCAGATATTCGCAGGGTCAAAGTGAAAGAGAGGGGTGTGGTCAGGGGCGGGGCTTATCACGATGTATGATTTTACTTCCAGCATTATAAAAAGTACAGGGTCGGTTCAAAAACAGACAGGGAGCAAATTCTGCAGCATTTCTGCATCCAAAAAACTGTCAAAATCTGTACAATTGGTGTGGATTTTTACTGGAAATCAGCTGCGTGTCTGCAGGTGATTTCATACTATGCAGCACTCCCCCCCTCACCTCCTCCAAAGGCTTCCCGCAGTCAGCGCTCCCCAGCTTCCGATTCCCAATGGCATCACCTGACCAAGCCGCTGGGAACCAGAAGCTGGGGAGCGCTGACAACAGGAAGCCCTCGGAGGAGGCGAGGGGAGGGCCTCTGGTTATCTGCAGCTGATTTCTAATCAAAAACTGCACCAATGGTACTCAGTTTGACTGTTATTTTAGATGCCGAATTTGCTATTGAAATTTATGCTGCCGACATTCTGCAGTATTTCTGCCACGTGTAAACATGCCTTAAGAAAGCTTGAGGTACGCTGCCCCATGCAGAGTGGCCTCCATAGTAATAGTGCCCCCTATACCAGCCTTAGCAATAATAGTGACCCCCCACAGCAGCCCCAGCAATAATAGTGAACCCCACAGAAGCCCCAGCAATAATAGTGAACCCCACAGAAGCCCCAGCAATAGCAGTGATGCCCACAGAAACCCCAGCAATAGTAGAGACCCCCACAGAAGCCCAAGCACTAGTAGAGATCCCCATAGAAGCCCCAGTATACCAGCCTTAGCAATAATAGTGACACCCCCACAGAAGCCCCAACAATAGTAGTGACCCCCACAGTGACCCATAGAATTAGTGCTCCTCCATACCAGTCCAGTGACCCCAACAGTGACCTATATACTTACCCTCCTCCTAGTCTTTACAGAGCAGGCGATCCTTTCAGCGCTGCTGCCAGTGGGCGGAAGTGTGTGTGCATCAGCGCCTCCTCCACCCTGCTCTCATCTCCTTTCTAGAGGAACCAAAGAGGAGAGCTGAGGGGAGGAGGATCCCGGTTGCACACACTGCCTTCAGTGTGTGCATCTGGTCTGCGGTGCTGCAGAGTGATTACCGGGCAGGGAGCTGCGGCACCTCGCCCAGTAATTACTTTAATGGTGACCAGACGTCACTCGAAAACGGGACAAAAGTCCCGAAAGCAGGACAAATGCCTGTCCCGCTAGGGTCCTGGTGAAAGGTGGGGCACAGAGTCCCAAAGCGGGACTGTCCTGCCTAAATTGGGTCACCTTAAGCTAGCCCAAGAGAACAATTATAGAACAGTCTAACATGGGTTCTCGCCCCTCTTTAGTGCACAGTAGGGTTCTGGTTGGCTGGTTGATAGGCCATCCATGTGAGTACAGGGGATAATGTTTATCCTTGTAGACAAGGTGTAGGGACTCTTATAAGCCTTGCAATGCCCCCTGGGAAGCAGCTATGCAAATGAGTGATGGAATCATAATGATGGAAAAATTTCTAATTATCGGCACATGGCTCTCGATTTCCTGAGGGTCAGTGCTCTAATGTAGGGTCCCGGAGCAGCACATATATCATATTGTATGTATTAGAGAAGTGAGCCTGGCGGTCTGCACAGCTCTGCCTGCTGCCCATTAATCCCAGACCGGTCCATAAATAATGTTATGTCGCCCTGGAGTGTAATGAGGTGACAGCAGAGGGGGGATGGGTACTCGCTACTCGGGGGGATGGGGGAATGCAACCAAAGTACAGATCACTGGACAACCTGTGGCGGCACGCGGCTTCATATCCACATGGAGTTCATGGTTAACCTCTTAGTGATGCGGCCTCTTTTATTTTTCCATATGCGGGCCTGTTTCTGCGCAGCGAGCTGCAGTTTTTATTGCCGCCATTTTTGGGTTGAATGTATATTGTATTGCGTAACATTTACTCATTTTTTTGTAGGAGAAAAAAACATCAATTCTGCCATTGTTTTTTGTTACAATATTCATTAGATTTTTCGGCGGGATGGAGCGATTACAGCGAGGCCAGAATTATATAATTGTTGAGGGTTTTCCACTTTTGCACAACAAAAAGCCTTTCTTTTTGGAAATTTTTTGTTTTTTGCATCGCTGCATTCAAAGTTCAATAACTTTTACATCTTGTTATAGCCGTTGCTCTGTGAGGGCTTGTTAATTGTGTGACGAGCTGTAGTTATTATTGGTACAATTTTGGGGTATACATGTCTTTTTTTTAATCACTTTTATTACTTTTTTCTGTAGCACCATTTTTTACATTTTTTATTTTATAGCCAAGCCATTTTTGCCATGCAGGATAAAAAGTGTGTTCAATTCAATGTACAGATCATTAGGGATGTGATGATTAGAGATGATCGAGCACACTTGTCCGAGCTTGATGCTCGTTCGAGTATTAGGGTGCTCGAGATGCCCGCGGCTCGCCTCAGTCACACGCTGGCAGAGGTTAGGGAAAGTGCTGATGCTTATACAGGGAAAGTGTTAGCGTAGGATCCTGTCTTCAAGAACCCCAACGGTCCTTCTTAGGGCTAGTCCTCATTGTGTGCATTACAGTTGTGGCTGGCTGGGATCAGTAGTGCACCATTTTTTTAAAGCATCTAGGCATGTACAGAGCATTACAGCTATAGCATTCTCAGTGTGCAGTACATTAGGCAGAGGGCTCATCGCTAAACAGTACGCTGCTTTATCCTGGGCCACTGCAGACCATTTCAGTTATACCGTTCTATGTGTGCAGTGCATAAGGCAGAGTTCTCATTGCTAAACGGTACGCTAATATTCCTTGGGCCCCTGCAGAGTATTTCACAGATACCATTCTCTGTGTTGGGTGAAGTAGCCACAGTTATCAGCACTATCCACTGGTTTTATAGTTTTCTGCCCCTGTGCAGAGCATCTCACAATACCCTTTCCTTGGGTGCGGTGAAGTAGTCGCAGTTATCAGCACTATCCATTGGCTTTATAGTTTTCTGCCCCTGTGCAGAGCGTCTCACAATACCCTTTTACTTGGGTGCTGTAAAGTAGCCGCAGTTATCAGCACTATCCACTGGCTTTATGGCTTTCTGCCCCTGTGCAGAGCGTCTAACAATACCCTTTTACTTGGGTGCTGTAAAGTAGCCGCAGTTATCAGCACTATCCACTGGCTTTATGGCTTTCTGCCCCTGTGCAGAGCGTCTTACAATACTCTTTCCTTGGGTGCAGTGAAGTAGTCGCAGTTATCAGCACTATCCACTGGCTTTATAGCTTTCTGCCCCTATGCAGAGCGTCTCACAATACCCTTTCCTTGGGTGTGGTGAAGTAGCCGCAGTTAGAAGCACTACCCACTGGCTGTATAGCTTTCTGCCCCTGTGCAGAGCGTCTCACAATACCCTTTCCTTGGGGGCGGTGAAGTAGCTGCAGTTATTTGCTCTATCCACTAGCTTTATAGCTTTCTGCCACTGTACAGAGCGTCTCACAATACCCTTTTCTTGGGGGGGGGGGGGGGGGTTGAGGTAGCCGCAGTTATCAGCACTATCCACTGGGTTAATAGTTTTCTGTCACTCCATACAGCCTCTCTTATCTACAAGTCTCTGTGAGCGGTAACTTACCCCTAGGTATCAGCGCAAGACAGCGGTTTAATTTTTTCCGGTCACAACATAGAGCCTAAGATATCTACAAGTCTCTGTGTATGGTGAATTAGCCAAGTGGGGTAATTTATTTGGGCCCTGCTCTAGTCTTAATCCGATATGATGAGGAGTAGGGGTAAGGGTCGAGGATGTGGATGCAGACGCAGGCGTCCAAGTAAGGGTGTGGGCACAGGCCAAGGTCCTGGGTAGGGTGAATCAAAGCCGGCTGCTGAGGGATTAGGAGAGAGCCAAGTCTCTACGCTCCCCAGCTTCATATCACAATTTGCGGGTCCGCGTGGTGGACCTTTATTACAAACAGAGCATTGCAAGCAGGTCCTGTCATGGATGGCAGATAATGCGTCCAGAAATGTGTCGAACCCCCAGTCTTCTATGCAGTCCACTACTCCCGGCCTAGGGAATGCACCTCTGAATCCTCTGGCTGCTCCTCCTTCCTCCCAGTTTCCTCACTCCATGAAAATGACAGATTCTGAGCAGGCAGACTCCCAGGAACTGTTCTCGGGTCCCTGCCCTGAGTGGTAAAAAACGGTTCCTCTCTCACCTGAGGAGTTTGTCGTGACTGATGCCCAACATTTGGAAAGTTCACGGAGTCCGGGTGATGAGGCTGGGGACTTCCGGCAACTGTCTCAAGAGCTTTTTGTGGATGAGGATGATGAGACACAGTTGTCTGTCAGTGAGGTAGTAGTAAGAGCAGTAAGTCCGAGGGAGGAGCGCACAGAGGATTCAGAGAAAGAGCTGCTTGACGATGAGGTGACTGACCCCACCTGGTTTGCTAAGCCTACTGAGTACAGGTCTTCAGAGGGGGAAGCAAGTGCAGCAGCAGGGCAGGTTGGAAGAGGCAGTGGGGTGGCCAGGGGGAGAGGCAGGCCCAGAGCCAAGAATCCCCCAACTGTTTCCCACAGCACCCTCTCGTGGCAAGCCTCAGTGCAGAGAGCTAGGTGTTCAAAGATGTGGATATTTTTTAGTTGGAGCGCGGATGACCGACGAACAATGGTGTGCAACCTGTGTCACACCAAGATCAGCCAAGTAAGAGCCACCACTACCAGCCTCACCACCACCAGCATGCGTAGGCATATGATGGCCAATCACCCCACAAGGTGGGACGAAGGCCATTCACTGCCTCTGGGTCACACTACTGCCTCTTCCCCTGAGCCACAACCTGCCACATAGATCCAATCCCCCTCCCAGGACGCAGGCACGACCGCCTCCCAGCCTGCACCCACACCCTCACCTCCACTCCATCCAGCAATGTCTCTCAGCACAGTGTTCAGCTGTTGCTAACACAAGCGTTGGAGCGAAAGCGGAAATACGCCGCCACGCACCCGCATGCACAAGCTTTAAACATGCACATTGCCAAATTAATCAGCCTGGAGATGCTGCCGTACAGGCTTGTGGAAACGGAGGCTTTCAAAAACATGATGGCGGCGGCGGTCCCACGCTATTCGGTCCCCAGTCGCCAATATTTTTCCCGGTGTGCCGTTCTCGCCCTACACCAGCACATCTCCCGCAACATTAACTTGCCCTCGCCAATGCAGTTACTGGGAAGGTCCACTTAACGACGGAGACGTGGACAAGTACTGGCGGGCAGGGCCACTATATCTCCCTGACGGCAAATTGGGTGAACTTGGTGGAGGCTGGGACCGAGTCACAGGCTGGTACCGCTCACGTGCTACCCACAATAAGAATAGCGGGTCCTACCTCGGTGCTGGTATCTGCAGTGTATTATGCCACCTCCTCCAACCCCCCCTCCTCCTCCGCCACCTCTACCTCTCAATTAAGAAGTGTGAGCACGTTGCCAGCAGTCGGTAGCGTGCAGCGCGGTAGCGTGCAGCGCGGCAGCGCGGCGGTGGGCAAGCGTCAGCAAGCCGCGCTGAAACTAATCAGCTTAGGTGACAAGAGGCACATGGCCCCCGACCTCTGGCTTTCGCCGCTGAGCCTCCAACCGGGCATGGTCGTGTGTGACAACGGCCGTAACCTGGTGGCGGCTCTGCAGCTTGGCAGCCTCACACATGTGCCATGCCTGCTCCACGTCTTCAATCTGGTGGTTCAGCGGTTTCTGAAAAACTACCCCCACTTATCTGACCTGCTCGGCAAGGTGCGCTGCGTCTGCGCACATTTCCGCAAGTCCACCACAGATGCTGCCACCCTCAGGACACTACAACGTCGGTTTCAGCTGCCAGAGCACTGACTGCTGTGCAACGTGCCCACGCGCTGGAATTCTACGCTGCACATGTTGGCCAGGCTGTGGAATACCAGCTGCAATATGGGCGGCGGAGTGGTAGTCAGCCTCTGCAGTTCTTTACAGAGGAGTGGGCATGGATGGCAGACAAACTTTGAGGAGTCTACCCAAATGGTGAGCGGCGATGCGGCCATCATTAGCGTTACCATCCTGCTACTTTGCCTGCTGAGAAGTTTGCTGCTAAGCATAAAGGCCGACGCTTTGCGGTTAGAACAGTAGACAGGGGTTGACAGTATGTCGCTTGATAGCCAGATTGCCCTCACGTCTATATCTCAGCGTGTTTCGGAGGAGGAGGAGGGAGAGGGGGAGGAGCAGGAGGAGGGGAAAGAGACTGCTGGCCACACTGCAGAGGGTACCCATGCTGCTTGCCTCTCATCTGTTCAGTGTGTATGGGCCAAAGGGGAGGAGGAGGGGGATCCTGAAAGTCATCCTCCTAGTGAGGACAGCGATGTGTTGCGTACTGGTACCCTGGCACACATGGCTGACTTCATGTTAGGCTGCCTTTCCCATAACCCTCGCGTAAGATGCATTCTGGCCAACACGGATTACTGGGTGTACATCCTTCTCGATCCACGGTATAAGGAGAACCTTTCCACTCTCATTCCTGAAGAGAAAAGGGGTACGAGAGTGAAGCAATAACACAGGGCCCTTGTGGAAAAAGTGATGCTAAAGTTCCCATCTGACAGCGCTAGTGGCAGAAGACACAGTTCAGAGGGCCAACTAGCAGGGGAGGTGTGAGGATCAAGCAGCATGTCCAGCGCAGGCAGGGGAACACTCTCCAAGGCCTTTGTCAGTTTTATGGCTCCCCAGCAAGACTGTGCCACCACTACCCAGTCAAGGCTGAGTCGGAGGGAGTACTGTAAAAAGATACAACTATTGGGTGTCAAAGCTGGACACGTGGCACGAACTTCTGCTGTACGCCCTGGAGGTGCTGGCCTGCCCTGCCGCTAGCATCTAGTCAGAGAAGGTATTTAGTGCAGCTGGGGGCATCATCATGGATAAGCGTACCCACCTGTCAACTGCCAGCGCCGACATGCTTACACTCATAAAGATGAACAGAGGCTGGATTTCCCCAGACTTCTCTTCTCCACCGGTGGAAAGCAGCAGATCCTAAAGATTCTTTTAGCTGCAACAGGAGAAGTATGCATCCTCTATTACCCCAAAAAGGGGAGAAGTAGCTTGGTCTATCCCTCTCAGATATTACTCCTCCTCCTCAAACAGCATGTCATCACGCTGAATGGCCAATTTTTCTGCAGGCCAAAGGCCCTGTTAAAACCAATGTTTTGGGAGGGCTGCCTCCAGACAAATTAAGCAACAACACCCTCTATCTTTAAAAAATGTTTATGATTTTCACCTGCCCTGGGGGTTAAGCAATTTTTCAGGGGTACACTTGTACTCTTGGCGCACCAATTTTTCAGGCCCTCGCCTATACTCTTAGCCAACTAATTTTTCGAGGCTTCGCCTAGACTCTTGGTAAACAAATTTTTTCAGGTGTTCGCCTATACCAGTGATAGCGAACCATTTAGAGACCGAGTGCCCAAACTGCAACCCAAAACCCACATGTTTATGGCAAAGTGCCAACACGTCAGGGGGCAGGGCTTATCACGATGTATGATTTTACCCCTGTCGTTCTAAAAAGGACAGTGCCACTTGAAAATAGACAGTGTCAGAATTTGACTGCTTTTTGGATGTGGAAATACTGCAGAATATCGTCAGCGGAAATTTTACAGCATTTCTGCAACCAAAAAGCAGTCAAAATCAGCACGCTGTCTATTTTGAAACAGCCCTGCCCATTTCTGCCACATGTAAACATACCCCAGCGGTAATAGTCACCCCATCCCCCAGCAGTGACAGCGCCTCTCCCCACAGCAGCCCACAGCGGCGACAGTGGCCCTTGGCGGTGGCGCCCCTCCCGACAGTGGCCTCTGGCGGTGGCAGCGCCCCTCCTGACAGTGGCCCCAAGTGTAATAGTGACACGCCCACAGTGGCCCCCAGTGTAATAGTGACACCCACCTTCCCCGAGACCCATATACTTAACCCCTCCTCCTCGTGGAAGCTCCGCTCCTCCTCTGCACGGCGTTGCTGCTGGCACTGATCTCAGCACACATTGTGACGTCAGTGTGCTGCCAGGCGCCTCTTCACCCTGCTCTTGCGGAACCAAGTAGGAGACATCGGGGGAGGGGGGAGGAGGATCCCGGCTGCACACTGACGTCACAGTGTGCTTCAGGATGCATATTAACTTTTTCTTTCCCACTTCTGCCCTAATCAGCAATTCCAGCCACCTGATTGGTTGTTTGGTGAATCAGCCAACCCAAACAACAAATCAAGTTGCTGGAATTGCTGAGTTTAGGCAGAAGTCGGGAAGAAAAAGTCAATATGCCTCTGGGATTAGCGCTGCTAGCTGTGGTGCTGAGTGAGTGCCGGGAGGGGAGCCGCGGCCCCTGTCGGTATTCACAAGTGGCGAGTGGCGCGTGCCAGCAGGGAGGACCCTGCGTGCCGCCTCTGGCACACGTGCCATAGATTCGCCACCACTGGCCTATACTCTTGGTACACCAATGTTTGAGGGGTTCACCTATACTCTTACTACAGAAATGTTTCAGGGGGAGCAGTATTATAGCAGTTATATTCTTGTACATAGGAGGCAGTATTATAGCAGTTATATTCTTGTACATAGGGGAGCAGTATTATAGTAGTTATATTCTTGTACATAGGGGAGCAGTATTATAGTAGATATATTCTTGTACATAGGGAGCAGTATTATAGTAGTTATTTTCTTGTACATAGGGGGCAGTATTATAGTAATTATATTCTTGTACATAGGGAGCAGTATTATAGTAGTTATATTCTTGTACATAGGGGGCAGTATTATAGTAGTTATATTCTTGTACATAGGGGGCAGTATTATAGTAGTTATATTCTTGTACATAGGGGCAGTATTATAGTAGTTATATTCTTGTACATAGGAGCAGTATTATAGTAGTTATATTCTTGTACATAGTATTATAGTAGTTATATTCTTGTACATAGGGGACAGTATTATAGTAGTTATATTCTTGTACATAGGAGCAGTATTATAGTAGTTATATTCTTGTACATAGGGGGCAGTATAATAGTAGTTATATTCTTGTACATAGGGGGCAGTATAATAGTAGTTATATTCTTGTACATAGGGAGCAGTATTATAGTAATTATATTCCTGTACATAGGAGGCAGTATTATAGTAGTTATTTTCTTGTACATAGGGAGCAGTATTATAGTAGATATATTCTTGTACATAGGGAGCAGTATTATAGTAGTTATTTTCTTGTACATAGGGGGCAGTATTATAGTAATTATATTCTTGTACATAGGGAGCAGTATTATAGTAGTTATATTCTTGTATATAGGGGGCAGTACTATAGTAGTTATATTCTTGTACATAGGGGGCAGTATAATAGTAGTTATATTCTTGTACATAGGGGGCAGTATTATAGTAGTTATATTCTTGTACATAGGGGCAGTATTATAGTAGTTATATTCTTGTACATAGGGGGCAGTATTATAGTAGTTATATTCTTGTACATAGGGGCAGTATTATAGTAGTTATATTCTTGTACATAGGAGCAGTATTATAGTAGTTATATTCTTGTACATAGTATTATAGTAGTTATATTCTTGTACATAGGGGACAGTATTATAGTAGTTATATTCTTGTACATAGGAGCAGTATTATAGTAGTTATATTCTTGTACATAGGGGGCAGTATAATAGTAGTTATATTCTTGTACATAGGGGGCAGTATAATAGTAGTTATATTCTTGTACATAGGGAGCAGTATTATAGTAGTTATATTCTTGTACATAGGGGGCAGTATTATAGTAGTTATATTCTTGTACATAGGAGGCAGTATTATAGTAGTTAGATTCTTGTACATAGGAGGCAGTATTATAGTAGTTATATTCTTGTACATAGGGGGCAGTATTATAGTAGTTATATTCTTGTACATAGGGGGCAGTATTATAGTAGTTATATTCTTGTACATAGGGGCAGTATTATAGTAGTTATATTCTTGTACATAGGGGGCAGTATTATAGTAGTTATATTCTTGCACATGTGGGCAGTATTATAGTAGTTATATTCTTGTATATAGAAGCAGTATTATAGTAGTTATATTCTTGTACATAGGGGGCAGTATTATAGTAGTTATATTCTTGTACATAGGAGCAGTATTATAGTAGTTATATTCTTGTACATAGTATTATAGTAGTTATATTCTTGTACATAGGGGACAGTATTATAGTAGTTATATTCTTGTACATAGGAGCAGTATTATAGTAGTTATATTCTTGTACATAGGGGGCAGTATAATAGTAGTTATATTCTTGTACATAGGGGGCAGTATAATAGTAGTTATATTCTTGTACATAGGGAGCAGTATTATAGTAGTTATATTCTTGTACATAGGGGGCAGTATTATAGTAGTTATATTCTTGTACATAGGAGGCAGTATTATAGTAGTTAGATTCTTGTACATAGGAGGCAGTATTATAGTAGTTATATTCTTGTACATAGGGGGCAGTATTATAGTAGTTATATTCTTGTACATAGGGGGCAGTATTATAGTAGTTATATTCTTGTACATAGGGGCAGTATTATAGTAGTTATATTCTTGTACATAGGGGGCAGTATTATAGTAGTTATATTCTTGCACATGTGGGCAGTATTATAGTAGTTATATTCTTGTATATAGAAGCAGTATTATAGTAGTTATATTCTTGTACATAGGGGGCAGTATTATAGTAGTTATATTCTTGTACATAGGGGGCAGTATTATGGTAGTTATATTCTTGTACATAGGGGGCAGTATTATAGTAGTTATATTCTTGTACATAGGAGCAGTATTATAGTAGTTATATTCTTGTACATAGGGGGCAGTATTATAGTAGTTATATTCTTTTACATAGGGGGCAGCATTATAGTAGTTATATCTTTAGGATTTCCTGTAATCTGTGATTTGTCCCCATGTATATACTTTGAAGACTTTCTGTCATTCTATTAGTCAGGTGGAATGAAGTTTTATGGCAGTTATATTAGTAGTGATTGATTATGGCACGTTTTTAACATTTTTTTGAAATAAGAGACTACTCTACAGAATGTCATTTGTGTCACATCAGGGAGGTTTTGATTGTTCTTTGACTATTTTTTAACTCCTGGAGAACCACAAGGATTTAATGTGCCTGGAAAGTCAGAGGTTAGAGGTCAATGTAAATGTTTTTTTGCCCCTCTGGGCAGAATGAAGTTTTGCTTGGATTTATATGTGGAAATTGCATCTTCTGTGCTGTAATGATTAGTATGTGGGCGATACAAACATGAATTCATGAACGGGTGAGTGAGAGCTGCCTCTGATTGGCCGAGGGCTGTGACCAATCAGAGGCAGCCCATTCAGCAGGCGGGGATTTTAATTCCCCGCCTGCTGATTACGAAAGCAGTTCAGGAGAAGAGACGGCTGGACGCGGCTGATCTCCGGCAGCTGCAAAAAGTTGAGTATATATATATTTTTTATTTTTTACACTTTTTTGGATGGTTTTCAGGGAAGGGCTTATATTTGAAGCCCTTCCCCGAAAATTAATACAGCGCTTGCCGGCAGCCCATTGCTTTCAATGGAGCTGGCTGTATTGCGGGCTCCATTGACTTCAGTGGGAGAACATCGGTCTTCTCTGCTACAGCTGTTACAGCTGTGACAGAGGAGAACGATCTTTAGTATGTGTTCTCAATGGGGTCGGCACTGCTGCAGCCGGCCCCATTGAGCGCGTATACAAGAACAACGATTTGCGCAGAATGCAGTTATATGTGTTCTGCGAATCGTTGTGTCATATAATTCTCGGCACATCCGCATAAAAAACGTCCATGTGACCGATCCCATTGCAAAGCATTGGGTATATATATCTGCAGATCGCAAGCGCAGCTGCAAATCGCGCGAAAAAATGCCCGTGTGACTGAGCCCTTATATGGTTTTGAATCTCCCATATTGTATCTTGTCTATATTATTACGATGGCCCATTCACCATGTTTCATAAAAATCCCTAAGCTTTTATACAAGGCATGCCTGTGCAGCCCACAATGTCCAGAGATTTGAAGAGTTTACAGAATTAAGACACATGTGCTTTTAATAATTTTTGCGCATTTTACTTGGGCTCTTCAGTAGGACTGGAGTATGAAATGCCGGCCTCAGTATTTGTGCCCCAATATGTCTGTGGTTTACGATGTATCATGGAGACATTTCACATAGATCAATTTGTGATGCAGCCTTTCTGCTTTTTTTTACCATCTCCCGTTTAAATTGCGACAAATTTACGAAGTGTCACATGATATTGATTAGAGATGAGCGAACACCAAAATGTTCGGGTGTTCGTTATTCGGAACGAACTTCCCGTGATGCTCGAGGGTTCGTTTCGAACAACGAACCCCATTGAAGTCAATGGGCGACCAGAACATTTTTGTATTTCGCCGATGCTCGCTAAGGTTTTCATGTGTGAAAATCTGGGCAATTCAGGAAAGTGATGGGAATGACACAGTGACGGATAGGGCAGGCGAGGGGCTACGTGTTGGGCTGCATCTCAAGTTCACAGGTCCCACTATTAAGCCACAATACCGGCAAGAGTGGGCCCCCCCCTCCCAACAACTTTTACTTCTGAAAAGCCCTCATTAGCATGGCATACCTTTGCTAAGCACCACACTACCTCCAACAAAGCACAATCACTGCCTGCATGACACTCCACTGACACTTCTCCTGGGTTACATGCTGACCAACCGCCCCCCCTCCCCCCCACAGCGCACACCAAAGTGTCCCTGGGCAGCCTTCAGCTGCCCTCATGCCACACCACGCTCATGTCTATTTAGAAGTGCGTCTGCCATGACGAGGGACCGCAGGCACACACTGCAGAGGTTGGCACGGCTAGGCAGCGACCCTCTTTAAAAGTGGCGGAGCGATAGCCCACAATGCTGTACAGAAGCAATGAGAAATAGAATCCTGTGCCACCGCCATCAGGAGCTGCACACGTGGGCATAGCAATGGGGAACCTATGTGCCACACACTATTCATTCTGTCAAGGTGTCTGCATGCCCCAGTCAGACCGGGCTTTTTAATTCATAGACACAGGCAGGTACAACTCCCTATTGTGAAGTCCCTGTCGACCAACAGCATGGGTGGCTCCCTGGAACCCACCGGCGGTACACAGAAATATCCCATTGCATTGCCCAACACAGCTGAGGTAGTAATGTTGTGCTTAACCCTTTCCAATCCAATTTGTATATGGTTTTCCTAGGGGGCTTACTCTTTTTCTGCCGTTATACAACGGCGCTATATGCTGGCTAAAGCCAGTACTGCATGAGCTGACACGTAGGATAGGCTCCGACAGCAGAGAGGCTGGCAATATACAGTAAGAGAACCCCGACGGACGTCTACCAACAACGGAGCTGTACAGCCTTAAACCCTAATGTCTTCACAGGTCACACAGTGGACTGGAAAGGGTTAATGCAGGTGGGCTTCGGCCCACACTGCATGCCCCAGTCAGACTGGGGTTCTTTACAAGTGGACACATGTAGGTTAAACTCCCTGTGGACCCACTGCCTGGGTGGGTGCCAGGAAGCCACCGGCGGTACATAGAAATATCCCATTGCATTGCCCAACACAGCTGAGGTAGTAATGTCGTGCTTAATACAGGTGGGCTTCGGCCCACACTGCATGCCCCAGTCAGACGGGTTCTTTAGAAGTGTACAGATGTATTAAAAACTCAGTGTGCACCTACAGCATGGGTGGCTCCCTGGAACCCACCGGCGGTACACAAAAA
Organism: Eleutherodactylus coqui; assembly: GCA_035609135.1. Taxonomy (NCBI): domain Eukaryota; kingdom Metazoa; phylum Chordata; class Amphibia; order Anura; family Eleutherodactylidae; genus Eleutherodactylus; species Eleutherodactylus coqui. The sequence continues at coordinate 306,403,598 of CM069407.1, forward strand.
TATCCCATTGCATTGCCCAACACAGCTGAGGTAACGTCAGCTGTAATGCAGGTGGGCTAAAAATTAATTTGATTACACTGTAGGCGAGGGCCCACAAAAATTGCTGTATCAACAGTACTAATGTACATCCCAAAAATTGGCCATGGCCAGCCAAGAGGGCAGGTGAAACCCATTAATCGCTTTGGTTAATGTGGCTTAAGTGGTAACTAGGCCTGGAGGCAGCCCAGTGTAACGAAAAATTGGTTCAAGTTAAAGTTCCAACGCTTTTAAGCGCATTGAAACTTATAAAAATTGTTCTGAAAAATTATTTGAGTGAGCCTTGTGGCCCTAAGAAAAATTGCCCGTTCAGCGTGATTACGTGAGGTTTCAGGAGGAGGAGCAGGAGGAGGAGGAGGAGGAATATTAGACACAGATTGATGAAGCAGAAATGTCCCCGTTTTGGATGGTGAGAGAGAACGTAGCTTCCATCCGCGGGTGCAGCCTACGTATTGCTTAGGTATCGCTGCTGTCCGCTGGTGGAGAACAGAAGTCTGGCGAAATCCAGCCTTTGTTCATCTTGATAAGTGTTAGCCTGTCGGCACTGTCGGTTGACAAGCGGCTACGCTTATCTGTGATGATTCCCCCAGCCGCACTAAACACCCTCTCCGACAAGACGCTAGCCGCAGGACAAGCAAGCACCTCCAGGGCATACAGCGCGAGTTCAGGCCACATGTCCAGCTTCGACACCCAGTAGTTGTAGGTGGCAGAGGCGTCACCAAGGATGGTCGTGCGATCCGCTACGTACTCCCTCACCATCCTTTTACAGTGCTCCCGCCGACTCAGCCGTGACTGGGGAGCGGTGACACAGTCTTGGTGGGGAGCCATAAAGCTGGCCAGGCCCTTAAAGACTGTTGCACTGCCTGGGATGTACATGCTGCTCGATCTACGCACATCCCCTGCTACCTTGCCCTCGGTACTGCGCCTTCTGCCACTAGCGCTGTCGGCTGGGAATTTTACCATCAGCTTGTCCGCAAGGGTCCTGTGGTATAGCAACACTCTCGAACCCCTTTCCTCTTCGGGAATCAGAGTGGGCAGGTTCTCCTTATACCGTGGATCGAGCAGTGTGTACACCCAGTAATCCGTAGTGGCCAGAATGCGTGCAACGCGAGGGTCACGAGAAAGGCATCCTAACATGAAGTCAGCCATGTGTGCCAGGGTACCTGTACGCAACACATGGCTGTCTTCACTAGGAAGATCACTTTCAGGATCCTCCTCCTCCTCCTCCTCCTCCTCAGGCCATACACGCTGAAAGGATGACAGGCAATCAGCCGGTGTACCGTCAGCAGCGGCCCAAGCTGTCTCTTCCCCCTCCTCCTCATCCTCCTCATGCTCCTCCTCCTCCTCCTGTACGCGCTGAGAAATAGACAGCAGGGTGCCCTGACTATCCAGCGGCATACTGTCTTCCCCCGCCCCCATTTCCGAGCGCAAAGCAGCTGCCTTTATGGTTTGCAGGGAATTTCTCAAGATGCATAGCAGAGGAATGGTGACGCTAATGATTGTAGCATCGCCGCTCACCACCTGGGTAGACTCCTCAAAATTACCAAGGACATGGCAGATGTCTGCCAACCAGGCCCACTCTTCTGAAAGGAATTGAGGAGGCTGACTCCCACTGCGCCGCCCATGTTGGAGTTGGTATTCCACTATTGCTCTACGCTGCTCATAGAGCCTAGCCAACATGTGGAGCGTAGAGTTCCACCGTGTGGGCACGTCGCACAGCAGTCGGTGCACTGGCAGCTTAAAGTGATGTTGCAGGGTGCGCAGGGTGGCAGCGTCCGTGTGGGACTTGCGGAAATGTGCGCAGAGCCGGCGCGCCTTTACGAGCAGGTCTGACAAGCGTGGGTAGCTTTTCAGAAACCGCTGAACCACCAAATTAAAGACGTGGGCCAGGCATGGCACGTGCGTGAGGCTGCCAAGCTGCAGAGCCGCCACCAGGTTACGCCCGTTGTCACACACGACCATGCCCGGTTGGAGGCTCAGCGGCGCAAGCCAGCGGTCGGTCTGCTCTGTCAGACCCTGCAGCAGTTCGTGGGCCGTGTGCCTCTTATCGCCTAAGCTGAGTAGTTTCAGCACGGCCTGCTGACGCTTGCCCACCGCTGTGCTGCCACACCGCGCGACACCGACTGCTGGCGACATGCTGCTGCTAACACATCTTGATTGCGAGACAGAGGAGGAGGAGGAGGAGGAGGAGGGTGCTTTAGTGGAGGAAGCATACACCTCTGCAGATACCACCACCGAGCTGGGGCCCGCAATTCTGGGGGTGGGTAGGACGTGAGCGGTCCCAGGCTCTGACTCTGTCCCAGCCTCCACTAAATTCACCCAATGTGCCGTCAGGGAGATGTAGTGGCCCTGCCCGCCTGTGCTTGTCCACGTGTCCGTAGTTAAGTGGACCGTGGCAGTAACCGCGTTGGTGAGGGCGCGCACAATGTTGCGGGAGACGTGGTCGTGCAGGGCTGGGACGGCACATCGGGAAAAGTAGTGGCGACTGGGAACTGAGTAGCGCGGGGCCGCCGCCTCCATGATACTTTTGAAGGACTCCGTTTCCACAACCCTATACGGCAGCATCTCAAGGCTGATGAATTTTGCTATGCGGACGGTTAACGTTTGAGCGTGCGGGTGCGTGGCGGCATACTTGCGCTTGCGCTCGAACACTTGCGCAAGCGACGGCTGAACGGTGCGCTGAACTACACTGCTGGATGGGGCCGAGGACAGCGGAGATGAGGGTGTGGGTGCAGGCCATGAGGCGGTAGTGCCTGTGTCCTGAGAGGGGGGTTGCATCTCAGTGGCAGGTTGGGGCACAGGGGGAGAGGCAGGGGTGCAAACCGGAGGCGGTGAACGGCCTTCGTCCCACCTTGTGGGGTGCTTGGCCATCATATGTCTGCGCATGGTGGTGGTGGTGAGGCTGTTGGTGTTGGCTCCCCGGCTGAGCTTTGCGCGACAAAGGTTGCACACCACTGTTCGTCGGTCGTCAGGCGTCTCTGTGAAAAACTGCCAGACCTTAGAGCACCTCGGCCTCTGCAGGGTGGCATGGCGCGAGGGGGCGCTTTGGGAAACACTTGGTGGATTATTCGGTCTGGCCCTGCCTCTACCCCTGGACACCGCACTGCCTCTTGCAACCTGCCCTGCTGATGCCCTTGACTCCCCCTCTGAAGACCTGTCCTCCTGAGTAATCGTTGCACACCAGGTGGGGTCAGTCACCTCATCGTCCTGCTGCTCTTCCTCCGAATCCTCTGTGCGCTGCTCCCTTGGACTTACTGCCCTTACTACTACCTCACTGCAAGACAACTGTGTCTGATCGTCATCGTCCTCCTCACCCACAGAAAGTTGTTGAGACAGTTGGCGGAAGTCCCCAGCCTCTTCCCTCGGACCCCGGGAACTTTCGAATGGTTGGGCATCAGTGACGATAAACTCCTCTGGTGGGAGAGGAACCGCTGCTGCCCAATCTAAGCAGGGGCCCGAGAACAGTTCCTGGGAGTGTTCCCGCTCCTGAGCAGGTGTTATTGTAGTGGAGTGAGGAGGCTGGGAGGAAGGAGGAGCAGCAGACAGAGGATTCGGATTGGCAGCAGTGGACGGCGCAGAACTGCGGGTAGACGATAGGTTGCTCGAAGCACTTTCTGCCATCCAGGACAGGACCTGCTCACACTGCTCATTTTCTAATAACCGTCTCCCGCGTGGACCCATTAATTGGGCGATGAATGTGGGGACGCCAGAAACGTGCCTCTCTCCTAATCGCGCAGCAGTCGGCTGCGACACACCTGGATCAGGAGCTTGGCCTGTGCCCACACCCTGACTTGGCCCTCCGCGTCCTCGGCCGCGTCCTCTAGGCCTACCCCTACCCCTCAGCATGCTGTATTACCAGTGATTTGATTTCACAGGCAGGAAATAAATTGGCGCAAGACTGCAGGCCAAATATAATTTTTGCCCTTTTTGGAAAACGAAAGGCCCCACTGCCTCTAGTGAATGAATAATCTAAGTTTAATAACTGTGCTCTGGCCCTGCTAATGTGTCACAGAACGTGAGGGTAGCAGAGTTATTATAACTCTGGCAGAGCAGGTATTTTTTTTCCCAATTAAGGAAAGCAAATGGCGAAGCCAGCAGTAAAGCGTAGCTGGCTGCGTATGATTTAGCAATGTTTTTCACGCAGCTCACACGTGTCCACAGGCGTTAGGACGGACAGAGGCTGGACAAATAGATTTGTTTCCACTTGTTTTTCCACCAAAAGGCAGCACTGCGTATATTCTATGAATAATAACTGTGTTGTGGCCCTGCCTATACAATTCTTTCCCTGCAGTATCAATGGAGGGTGGAATGCTCTGCAGAGGCGATTTTGAGAAGCCCAAAAAAAATGCAGCACAGCTAACAGCAGCCTGGACAGTACTGCACACGGATAAATATGGCCCTAGAAAGGACCGTTGAGGTTCTTGAAGGCTACACTCACTCCTAACACTCTCCCTGCCTATGCAGCACTTCTGTCCCTAATGCCAGGTGCAACGGTCTGCAGAGCCGATTTTGAGAAAAAAAAAAATGCCACTGCTAACAGCAGCCAACACACAGCTATCAGTGGCCCTAATAAGGACCTTTGGGGGGTCTTGAAGCCTACACTAACTACCAATTCTTTCCCTACAGCAGCTCCGGTATAAACAGCACTGTCCCTCATCTAACTCACACCGCATCTGAGGCGAGCCGCGGGAGGGGCCGACTTTTATATTAGGCGAACACCTGATCTCGCCAGCCACTCACAGCAGGGGGGTGGTATAGGGCTTAAACGTTGCAGGGGGAAGTTGTAATGCCTTCCCTGTCTTTCAATTGGCCAGAAAAGCGCGCTAACGTCTCAGGGAAGGAAGTGAAAGTAACCAGAACACCGCATGGTGTTCGTTACGAATAACGAACATCCCGAACACCCTAATATTCGCACGAATATCAAGCTCGGACGAACGCGTTCGCTCATCTCTAATATTGATACATTTTTTCATCCTGTGGATAGGCCATCGATGGCTTAGAACTAGACAACCCCTTTAAATCTGTCTAGAGATGTGAAGTCTCTTTGTACATCACTCAGCTACTGGAGTGATATAAATTGATAAATGTAGCTACTTTTTGAAAAACTGAAATTTGTCCAAAAAGCCCCCTTAGGCTCCACCCACTTTTCTAGAAACCGATCTTTTTAGCACAAATCAATAGCAAATATATTTAAATTGATTTGTACCAAAAGGCGAAACTGATGCCAGAATTCTGGCGCAACATCAATAATAAATGTGCCCCCATTGTATAGAACTATTATTAGATTACTTAATGGATAGAGCTCTTGGCTGAGTACTATATGGTGGTATTATCTGAGCCATGTATGTTGGAATTATCTGAGAGCTGTTTGGTGGTATTATCTGAGAGCTGTTTGGTGGTATTATCTGAGAGCTGTTTGGTGGTATTATCTGAGAGCTGTATGGTGGTATTATCTGAGAGCTGTTTGGTGGTATTAGAGCTGTTTGGTGGTATTATCTGAGCTCTGTATGGTGGTATTAGCTGAGCACTGTATGTTAGTATTATCTAAGTACTGTATGGTGGTATTATCTGAGCGCTGTATGGTGGTGTTATCTGAGCGCTGTATGGTGGTGTTATCTGAGCCCTGTATGGTGGTATTAGCTGAGCACTGTATGTTAGTATTATCTAAGTACTGTATGGTGGTATTATCTGAGTGCTTATAGTGGTATTATGTGAGAGCTGTTTGGTGGTATTATCTGAGCTCTGTATGGTGGTATTAGCTGAGCACTGTATGTTAGTATTATCTAAGTACTGTATGGTGGTATTATCTGAGTGCTTATAGTGGTATTATGTGAGCGCTGTATGGTGGTATTATCTGAGCCCTGTATGGTGGTATTATCTGAGTGCTTATCGTGGTATTATCTGAGCCCTGTATGGTGGTATTATCTGAGCACTGTATGGTGGTATTATCTGAGCCCTGTATGGTGGTATTATCTGAGCCATGTATGGTGGTATTATCTGAGCCCTGTATGGTGGTATTATCTGAGCCATGTATGGTGGTATTATCTGAGCCCTGTATGGTGGTATTATCTGAGCCCTGTATGGTGATATTATCTGAGCGCTGTATGATGGTATTATCTGAGCGCTGTATGGTGATATTATCTGAGCGCTGTATGGTGGTATTATCTGAGAGCTGTATGGTGGTATTATTTGAGCGCTGTATGGTGATATTATCTGAGCACTGTATGGTGATATTATCTGAGCGCTGTATGGTGATATTATCTGAGCCCTGTATGGTGGTGTTATCTGAGAGCTGTATGGTGATATTATCTGAGCCCTGTATGGTGATATTATCTGAGCCATGTATGGTGATATTATCTGAGCCCTGTATGGTGGTGTTATCTGAGCCCTGTATGGTGGTGTTATCTGAGAGCTGTATGGTGATATTATCTGAGTGCTGTATGGTGATATTATCTGAGCCCTGTATGGTGGTGTTATCTGAGCCCTGTATGGTGGTGTTATCTGAGCCCTGTATGGTGGTATTATCTGAGAGCTGTATGGTGGTATTATCTGAGCCCTGTATGGTGGTATTATCTGAGCGCTGTATGGTGATATTATCTGAGCGCTGTATGGTGATATTATCTGAGCACTGTATGGTGGTATTATCTGAGCCCTGTATGGTGGTATTATCTGAGCCCTGTATGGTGATATTATCTGAGCGCTGTATGGTGGTATTATCTGAGCGCTGTATGGTGATATTATCTGAGTGCTGTATGGTGGTATTATCTGAGCCCTGTATGGTGATATTATCTGAGCGCTGTATGGTGATATTATCTGAGCGCTGTATGGTGATATTATCTGAGCCCTGTATGGTGATATTATCTGAGCGCTGTATGGTGATATTATCTGAGCGCTGTATGGTGGTATTATCTGAGCCCTGTATGGTGATATTATCTGAGCACTGTATGGTGGTATTATCTGAGCGCTGTATGGTGGTATTATCTGAGCACTGTATGGTGGTATTATCTGAGCGCTGTATGGTGATATTATCTGAGAGCTGTATGGTGGTATTATCTGAGCGCTGTATGGTGATATTATCTGAGCACTGTATGGTGGTATTATCTGAGCACTGTATGGTGGTATTATCTGAGTGCTTATAGTGGTATTATGTGAGCGCTGTATGGTGGTATTATCTGAGCACTGCATGGTGGTATTATCTGAGCGCTGTATGGTGATATTATCTGAGCCCTGTATGGTGATATTATCTGAGCGCTGTATGGTGGTATTATCTGAGCACTGTATGGTGGTATTATCTGAGCACTGCATGGTGGTATTATCTGACCCATGTATTTTGGTATATACTTAAGTATTGTGTGGTGCTGCTACTTAGGCACCGCATAGCAGTGTATATTATTTCTGCAGTGAATGTGTTAGAGGTGCTATATAGACGACAGATATACAACAGTGTTATTAAGTAACTGTATAGAAGTCTTATGTAGGTACCATAGTGTACGGTGCTTAGAGTTATACACTGTTTGGTAGCATTATTTATACACTGTATGAGGGCAGTTCTAACAGAAGGCATCATACAATTATAAGGCCAACCCCGCCTCTATATGCTTTATGTGCGTATGTCACCGTATATTATATCTGTACAGTATAGGACTGTATATATGAGGCGGAGACCCTCCTGCGGACGTGACATTCAGTAACTTGTCCGCCCCACATTGCAGGTCTGGTTAATTCTTTCGCTGTCTGTTCTTTGGCTCCGTCTCCACATACAGCCATTAGCCGAACGCGCAGGCGGCGAGAAGTCCCTCCGGCTGTTTATTTGACACATTTGACAGTTTTCACTGACAACCTCAGAACATAGAAATCCACATAAGATCCGCAAAAACGAAATATGACACAGTAACACCCCCCCTCCCGCTTGCAGCATTACCCCAGCAGCGCCCCCACCCTGCACCCCATCATGTAGCAGCGCTCGCAGCATTACCCCAGCAGCGCCCCCACCCTGCACCCCATCATGTAGCAGCAATCGCAGCATTACCCCAGCAGCGCCCCCACCCGCACCCCATCATGTAGCAGCGCTCGCAGCATTACCCCAGCAGCGCCCCCACCCCGCACCCCATCATGTAGCAGCGCTCACAGCATTACCCCAGCAGCGCCCCCACCCCGCACCCCATCATGTAGCAGCGCTCGCAGCATTACCCCAGCAGCGCCCCCACCCCGCACCCTATCATGTAGCAGTGCTCGCAGTATTACCCCAGCAGCGCCCGCACCCCGCACCCCATCATGTAGCAGCGCTTGCAGCATTACCCCAGCAGCGCCCCCACCCCACACCCCATCATGTAGCAGCGCTTGCAGCATTACCCCAGCAGCGCCCCCACCCTGCACCCCATCATGTAGCAGCGCTCGCAGCATTACCCCAGCAGCGCCCCCACCCGCACCCCATCATGTAGCAGCAATCGCAGCATTACCCCAGCAGCGCCCCCACCCGCACCCCATCATGTAGCAGCGCTCGCAGCATTACCCCAGCAGCGCCCCCACCCCGCACCCCATCATGTAGCAGCGCTCGCAGCATTACCCCAGCAGCGCCCCCACCCCGCACCCCATCATGTAGCAGCGCTTGCAGCATTACCCCAGCAGCGCCCCCACCCCATCATGTAGCAGCGCTCGCAGCATTACCCCAGCAGCACCCCCACCCTGCACCCCATGATATAGCAGTGCTTTCAGCATTACCCCAGCAGCGCCCCTACCCTGCACCCCATCATGTAGCAGCGCTCCCAGCATAACCCTAGCAGCGCCCCCACCCTGCACCCCATCATATAGCAGTGCTTTCAGCATTACCCCAGCAGCGCCCCCACCCCGCACCCCATCATATAGCAGTGCTTTCAGCATTAATCCAGCAGCGCCTACACCCCACACCCCATCATGTAGCAACGCTCACAGCATTACCCCAGCAGCGCCCCCACCCCACACCCCATCATGTAGCAACGCTCACAGCATTACCCCAGCAGCGCCCCCACCCCGCACCCCATCATGTAGCAGCGCTTGCAGCATTACCCCAGCAGCGCCCCCACCCTGCACCCCATCATATAGCAGTGCTTTCAGCATTACCCCAGCAGCGCCCCCGCCCCACACCCCATCATGTAGCAACGCTCACAGCATTAATCCAGCAGCGCCTACACCCTGCACCCCATCATGTAGCAGTGCTTTCAGCATTACCCCAGCAGCGCCCCCACCCCACACCCCATCATGTAGCAACGCTCACAGCATTACCCCAGCAGCGCCCCCACCCCACACCCCATCATATAGCAGCGCTTATAGCATTACCCCAGCAGCGCCCCCACCCTGCACCCCATCATGTAGCAGCGCTCCCAGCATAACCCTAGCAGCGCCCCCACCCGGCACCCCATCATATAGCAGCGCTTGCAGCATTACCCCAGCAGCGCCCGCACCCCATCATGTAGCAGTACTCACAGCATTACCCCAGCAGCGCCCCCACCCCGCACCCCATCATGTAGCAACGCTCACAGCATTAATCCAGCAGTGCCTACACCCTGCACCCCATCATGTAGCAGTACTCACAGCATTACCCCAGCAGCGCCCGCACCCCATCATATAGCAGCGCTTATAGCATTACCCCAGCAGCGCCCCCACCCTGCACCCCATCATGTAGCAACGCTCACAGCATTACCCCAGCAGCGCCCCCACCCTGCACCCCATCATGTAGCAGCGCTCGCAGCATTACCCCAGCAGCGCCCCCGCCCCACACCCCATCATGTAGCAGCGCTCACAGCATTACCCCAGCAGCGCCCCCAACCCGCATCAGCAACATCTTGATTTCATTAAGTAAAACTAAAAGTTCTCCGGAGACCTCCAGCAGAAATCAACAAGGGGGCAGATTTGGGAAGTTAGGAGGTCAAGTTGCTTTGCACGTGTAATGTCAGAGTTCATGTTTGCTGGAGAAAAGAAAACTCTGCCAGCCTGGAAGAAAACCTGAGTCATGTATCTGCCAGGAAGTAAGCAGAGCCGGCATATCACACACTGCGAGTCCTGAGCGCAAAGCGAGAAACATCTGGATACACATCTGAGTCGTATCCTACTTCAGATTCTAGAGCTGAAATCTCCCAGCATCCCCTGCTTGTTCAGTGTCTGCACAGAGAGTGCAACATTGTGTTATCTGATGTAGAAAAATCGAAACATTTCTGCTGAGGACAAAACATGACAGCAATGGACCCTGTGCAAAGACTTCCTTTCAATGACACACAGGGGAGCCCCCCTCAGGCGGCGGTCTGCAGGACCTCAGAGGGGCGACAAGTTGCAGCCCGGACAGTATTTCTTTTTTACCAGCCATATTAAAAGCCAGTGGAAAAACATTGTCCCTCAACCACTACTAAGGGTGACCGATTGTCGTATGCGATGGCCCCTCAGACCATCACACCAGCAGGGGGCAGTGTGACACTCCACAGCAAAGGCAGGTTTGCAGCGCTCACCCCGAGGTCTCCAGACACGAACACGGATGTCGTCAGCGGCCAAACTAAACCTGGATTCATCGCTGAAGACAACTTGGATCCACTCCGTAGCGTCCAGTTTCATAATTTATGACAGCTCTGCAAAAGGAGGCGACAGCGGGTGACAAACGCCATACATGTAATGGGGGCCATGTTGGTGACAAAGGGCGTACATGTAATGGGGGCCATGAGACCAAATGTCCTTCAGCCAAGCACCTGGAAATGGTTCCGACAGACACAGGGGTGCAACGATGGCATCACCTGTCTCTGGACGGCAGATAACGGAACAGTTGGAGCTGCTGGTGCTCGCCGGATGATCAGAACCTCCTCTCGACTGGTGGCCTTACCGGGGCGTCCTGAGCGTGATCAACTTGTGTGCCCTTATCCACCGGAGCCAATACCTTCTAACAGTCTGGACAGACGCTCCTCTCTACTGGTGGTCTGTAGGGGGCGTCCTGAGCCCGGTCACCTTATGTGCCCTCATCCACTGGTCGCAACACCTCCTAACAGTCTGGTCAGACCCTCCTCTCTACTGGTGGTCTGTAGGGGGCATCCTGAGCCCGGTCACCTTATGTGCCCTCACACATCCACTGGTCCCAACACCTCCTAACAGTTTAGTCAGACGCTCCTTTCTACTGGTGGTCTGTCGAGGGTCCTGAGTCCGGTCACCCTGTATGCTCTCACACATCCACTGGTCCAAACACCCCCTAACAGTCTGGTCAGATGGTCCTCTCTACTGGTGGTCTGTCGGGGGTCCTGAGCCTAGTCACCTTGTGTGCCTCACATATCCACTGGTCCCAACACCTCCTAACAGTCTGGACAGAAGGTTACTAGTTGGCACTATTACCGAGAGAGGGTTACTAGTGGCAGTATTACTGAGAAAGGGTCACTAACAGGTACAACTATTGAGAGAGGTCACTAGTGGGCACTATTACTGTGAAGTGGTCACTAACAGGCACTGTTACTAAGAGGGGGTCACTAGTGGGCACTTCTACTATGGCCCACACAAAGAACATGGCTTAATGTAGAGAAAATTGTTGCTGAGCGTGCTGCAGTAGTTGTGTATCTTTTCATTATTTGAAGAGTGGAAGGTATGGGTATGCAGCAAGCCCATTACATACACATGACACGGGCCATATACTGCTAGCGCGGTGCATGCAGCGTGTCACTCATACACTGCATATAAGTCACCCACACTACAAACACATCAATGGAACACTTCCATGGCGCTGTAATATTACTCGGCGTCACTATAGAGGTGCAGAGACTGCAGTTGGGGGACTTGGAGTCAATTCTATCAATGTTATGTCAGTTCTTGGGGGTGAAGGGGTTGGCAAGGGTTTTGCACTGGGGCTCGAAGCTCCATGCCACACCGAGCTTGGGCTTTCTAGGACTAACCCATAGGTAACAGCGAGGGTTGCAGAACGCGCCTCTCCTGCGGAGATCTTCTGGACGGCTGACTTGCTGAGTAAATATTCCTCTTTGCACGGCGCTTCAGGTCTTTAATGGAACTTAGAGCTCCTAATGGTCTGCGCCGGGGATCATTACTCCTCACATTCCAGCAGGTTCTACCAGCTCTTAGCCATTAACTATCATTTTTGTTCAAACGTCCCCGCCGCCGCCGACCGGGGCAAGTGCATCAGCAGACGCCACAAAGAGACCTTTCAGAGGTTTGCTTTAATGTAAAAAATGGGAACGTGATCCGCGGTAATCACTGGATGAAATCTGCAGCCATTATTCAACCCTTGCTGGAGGCTGACCTTGTGGTGAACTGAATCAGGGCAATTAGGGGGCTGCAGGAGGTAACGGGGACCACCACTCGAAACCAGGCATTAGATTAGGAAAATGCAAGCTGACACCTGAAAGTGCAACCTTGTAGCGCCCAGAAGACGATTCGGGAGGCTTTGACTTCTACTTTTCTGTTTTATTCAGTTTATGTTTTCTATGAGAATTACTATTTAACCCCTTAGTGACGCGGCCTATTTTGGTCCTAAGGACGCAAACATTATGGAGGACTTTCATCTACAGTTTTCAAAAGCCATAACGTTTTAATATTTCCGTCGACGCGGCCGTATGAGGGCTTGTTTTAGGCACGACGAGCTGTGGTTTTTATTGGTACCATTTTTTGGGTACATATAATGTATTATAGAACTTTTATTAATTGTTTTGTAGGGGAGAGGGAAAAAAAACACAACAATCCCGCCATTGTGTTTTTTTTTTAACAGTGTTAGTCATGCAGCATAAATGACATGATAAATGTTTTCTGCGGGTCGGTACAGTTATGACAATACCAAAATAATGTAATTTCGTTTAGTTTTTTTTTTACTTTTGCACAATAGAAAAACTTTTTCGGGGGAAATAATTTTTATTTTTACAAAGTTCAATAACTTTTTTCCTTGAACGGAGCTCTGTGGGGGGATGGGAGGGCTTGTTTTCGCATGACAAGCTATAGCTTTAATGAAGCACCATTTTGGGGTACATGTGGCTTTTTTGATCAATTTAATTGCAACTCTTTTGGGAGGCAAAATGAATAAAAAAGCATTTTGGAACCATTTTTTTTAATACCATTTGCCATGCAGGATAAAAAGTGTGTTCGGTTTATTGTACGGGTCGCTATAGATGTAATATTACCAAACGTGTTTTTTGTTTTTTTTTTAAAAAGAGGGAAAGTGCACAAAGTTTTTAGCTTTTTTAATATATTTATGTGTTTTTTTTTACTATTTTTATTTTTTATGCTCCTGTAGGGGACTTGAACCTGCGATGATCGCTCAGATAATACATTGCAGTACTTGTGTACTACAGTGCATTATCACTATTCATGACACTCACAGGCCATGGCAGACTCAGGCGCCATCGCAATCCATCAATCCTTTTGTGAACCCTTCACATACTCCGAACAACATTGATTACTGCATGTAAGGGGTTAATAGTGGAGGTCGATGTTATCACCAATCCCTGCAGTTGCAGCGGTAGGCCGGCTATTGGTCAGTTTCTGAACCCACACCATCCATATATACCATTCATGTCTTTTCTGGGGAACATTGAGTAACACCCACAGGCGTGGAGAAAAAGAAAGTGAACCCTTGAATTGAACAACCCTAATTTTAGCAGTTATCACCTCCCCCAAATGACTGCAAATAAAAGTTGCCCAACGTCAGGCCTCCCTCTCACAGACGTTTGTCTACAGAGTTTAGAGCTGCTTTTTCAGCCCTGTGCTAAACGCTGTACAACGCTCCCATTCATTTCAATTGGGCTGCTCACACAAGCATCAAAATGCAACGTTTCCAATGTTGCGCTTTAACAGTGATGCGTGTTCTATCTTTGCCCGTTTTCAACTCTGCGTTGCCCATTGAAATGGGTGGGCAGTGGTTTCAGCGCTGCCCAAAATGCGGCACAATTTGGTACCGCATTTTTGGCTGCGCTAAACGCCCTAGCTACACTACAGGGGCAAAAAAAAATCAATACTCACCTAGCAGACGCCGTCGGATCTCTCACGCTGCTCTTCGACACTGCTCCAGGCTTCCACTGTACTTGGCATCCCCGACAAAGCATCTCTTTCTGGTAATGGGGATTGAAGACCCCACCTCCAGCAAGAGATTGCTCTGATTGGCTGAGGTGCTTGGCTAATCACAGCCATTCATTGAATGGCTCAGGCAAGCAGAGCCATCTCTTGCTGGAGGCGGGGTCTTCAACCCACAATACCATCAAAAGACGGTCTGTCGAGGATTACAAGTGCCGGGAAGCCTGCACAGAGCTATAGAAAGCAACAGCAGAGACCCGACAGCGATGGCTAGGTGGGTATTTGCCAAAATGCTGGTGAAATGCGTGTAAGCTCAGCGTTGAAAAACGCTGCGTTTCTGCAAACGCCTGTGTGAAGCCTCCTGTCCCCGGGCCCGCACGGTTTCCCCATGCACAATCCTGCAGCAGATTCCACCAGGCCTGCAGACATGAGGCCAGAAAATACATTATACTCACCTGCCTAGACGCTGCGGGGCTCTCCTCTGTGCAGGCCGGATCTTCTTTCTTCTACAGGCGTGCCGGGTGCATGTGCCGTACCGTCTTTTTTTTTTCTTTCAAACTCCTGCTTTCCCACGGCACGGATGCAGTGACACCTGCATCTGTACCGCGGATCCGGACGTCTTCCATTGGCTTCAATGGAAGCAGCGGAAGGCCGTATGTGTGGGAAAACCGCACAAAAATGGAGCATGCTGCTGTTGTTTTCCTGCGTGTGCGATCCATGTGCCAGGGGAAAATGACATCCGCAGGTATTTAGTAATTGGCGGGTGCCCAATGATTCCCTATGACTGCGGATCGCACATGCGGTTTTTAAAATTCCATTTTTGCCGTGGGCATGAGGCCTTAGGGAGGCCTTAAGGAGGGATTTTGGACCCTTCCTCCCTGCAAATAAGTTTCAGTTAATCAATATTTCTGGGATGCCTTGTGTGCCCATTCCTCTTCAGGTCATGCCACAGGATCTCCATATGGTTGAGGTCAGGACACTAATATGACTATTCCAAAACACAAAACTTCTTCTTTTTCATGCAACTGTACTTTCAAACTCTGTCCATGCCTTTAAGCAGCAAGCACTCAGGGGCGTATATTTAATTAACTCAAGAATAGGAAATCCATCAATCTGACAGCGGGTCAATGTCTTGTGTATAGCGGGTGAAGACGGGAGTATCTGTGGGATGAATCAGATCTTTTGTGTAAATGTCAAAGGCACCTGACATGAAACAGGTCTACCAGACTCTCCCGCCAGCTGCAGCAGAATATTCAGACGGTTCATGCCAAGCAACATCAAAGCCGCCCGTCTTGCTGCCCACCTTCCCTGACCCATCCTCTAAGGACAGTACCCGCTCGCTCTTATTAGTTTGGCTTTGATTACCTTTCTTGTTACTGTAATAGCAAGTCTTGGAGAAGATCCCACTCACGGTGATGCAATGCTTGTTTCTTGCAAAAAGCATCGCACCCGCTTAAAAATCGCAACTTTGTAAAGGCAACATTGGTCTGAGTTTCTGTGACCGATATCACGCTCACTCGGAACTGGCATCTTGTCTTATTATCCTGACAATAGATCAAACAACCACAAGTGATTAATGAGCAGGACTAAGGCAGTCACATGGTGTCATATAGGTGGGTTGGCAGCTATTGGGTCATATTGGGACGTAAGGTGCTGCCTATGACCCAATAGCCATTAGTTGGAAATGCAAATGCTTGTGCAAATGACATGAAACTTTTAATAAATTCCCCTTGAGCTTTAAGGGGTTGTACCTAGAGATGAGCGAGCACCCACATGCTCGGGTCCGCGTTATTCGAGTTGAGCTTTTCTTAAAATTCGAGAGCTCTACTTGAGTAACGAACCCCATTGACTACAATGGGAGACTCGAGCATTTTTGTATGTGGGACGCCGGGTGCTGAGCTTTTTTTTTCTCCTAAGTTCATTCTCTCACTCTCTCTCTGTCTCTCCAAAGAATTTGCCATTGACGAGTTCTGCGTTGCGGCGGGGAGGGGCCAAAACAGGCACATCACAGCTGGGAGGAGCCAAAAACTGGAGCGGGATCAAACACGGCTTGATGCTCGTTCGAGTAACGAGCACCATTAAGTATGCTAGTATTTGAACGAGCATCAAGCTTGGCAGAGTATGTTCACTCAACTCTAGTTGTACCACAATATACTTATATCACCCAGTTAGGGGGTCTCACTGTAAGGCCTCATACTACGAATTGCCATAGTGGTATAATGGAAAATATGCAACTGAAATTGCGCCTAAAATCATGTGGCAAAATTTGATGCAACTGGACTGACCATGTTCATAGGACGCTAACTGATTGGACGAATGCCCTGATATATTAAGGACAATTTGTGTTGCACAGTGAGTGTTCTGATGCAGGAAAAAAGGTAGAGGAAGCTGCAGATGGTGCTATCTGTGATGGTGAGGAACAGTCAACTCCACGGACCCGAGGGATTAGAGTGCAGCGCCAGCTACAAGAGTCAGATGGAGAGGGGAGCAGAGTGTAGCGTTTCTGACAACGCAGTGTGCAACTTGCATACATCAGACTGTAAGTAGGGTCGGCCACAGTAGAGACTTCAGGTGTGCACACCAATAGGGACAGGTGCAATGTGTGACAAGCGGGAAAAGGCCTGCACTGCACTCTCTGAGTGGTTTTTAAGGGGTAGCCAAGGAGCCGTGTCACGGTGGCGATGAGTGCAGTACTCTCTATACAATCTTGCATACAAAAAAAGGTATACAGCAGGATATGGATGACTAATGGATTTAGGTGAACGTGACACCAGTGCCTGACTTAAAAGATCTTGGTAGAGAAATAAGACTAACATACATATTTGAGTAAACTGCAGGCACACCATTTACTATTAAATGTGTCAGTCTGCAAGAATATTAAACAGTAGAACTTGCACATACACAGTTTAACCCTTGATATATGGATAAACAAGCCCTGGGGAGGCAGCAACTGAGATAACAGAAAGCTATAGAGAGACTATTGACATTTCTGCCACCGATGACTCAGATTTCTAATTCGTCCAAATTGCATCATGAAATTAGAAACTGGAGTCAAAATCATTGGCAGAAATGTCAATAACCTTCGATATGCGGATGACACCACCCTGCTTGTGGAAAGTGAAATGGACCTGGAATACTGTATCCATCGAGTGCAAAAGGAAAGCAAATGCATGGGACTGTACCTCAACAGTAAGAAAACGAAAGTCATGACCGCGGTAGGCAAACGGTACAGGGAACATAATTTTATCTTCCTTGGATCCAAATCAATTGCAACGGGCAATCTGGACCTGAGAGCAAGAGACGGATTACACTTGGTAGGAATGCAATGCAAGGAATGGAATAGATCTGGAAAAGCAAGGACATTAGCATTGCAACAAAAACCAGACTGGTCAATGCAATCATCTTTCCCATAATGACGTATGGCTGCGAAAGTTGGATGCTCAGGAAAACAGACAGAAGGAAAATTAATGCGTTTGAACTCCGATGCTGGAGGAGAATGCTACGGATACCTTGGACCGCCATGACAACGGACAAGGTAGTGTTAGATCGCATCAAACCGAAAGTATCACTAAAGGGCAAAATCATCAAAGAGATGCTCTCTTTTTTGGGACACGGGGTGCGCACAAACTCACTGGAAACACTTTTGATACTTGGCAAGGTCAGTGGAAAGAAAAGATCAGGACAACAAAGAACAAGATGGCTAGATACAATCAAGGCCACCATGAACTTGTCAATCAAGGAACTGAAAGAAGCGGTGAAAGAGAGGAATGTCTGGAGAACATTGATCCATAAAGTGACCGAAAGTCGGAAGTGACTCAACGGATAATCATCAGAGAGACTTACAAAACTCTATCATCCGGGTAACAGTAATTTGCCAGCCTGAAACACAAGCTACAATTCTCTAGTACTCATTTAGTGGGATGATCTGGAGAATGTTTCATCTCTGCAGCTTGCAATACTGTGCCTGTGTAGGCTGTTTGGTGGCAGCAGGGAATAAAGGCACAGTTTGAAAGTATTTCAGATATTGAAGACAAATGCAGGCTTCTCTCAGTGTAGTGGATGATTGATTAGCTGCACACATGATTTCTTGAAGTTGGAAGTAAGCTTTTCTAGTTACAAAACAGATGAACTTTCTAATCACCCCCACTTTCGCTTCTCCCTCTCTGACTCTCTCTCCACACTGACCCTCTTTCCTCACCTCTCAACACTTTTATAATTATCTATTGCAACAAAGATCTGTGGAGAGGGAAAAACTCCACTTTATTCCACTCAGGAAACTTGTTTTTGCTCGGCTGCAGTCAGCTTCACCCCTCGAACAATCAGGGAGCTTCCTTCTTCTGCTGGGTCAGGTTATTTGCCGTTCTTTCAGCTACATATAAAGATTCTCCCCAGGTCCTAAAACGATTCCTTTACAGTGAAATTACTAAATTAAATTAACTATTTGGTTCCCTATTCTGGCCCAAACTTCTTATTAAGCATTCTTATTAAATCCAGCATCACTAGCCTTTGCTAAATGAGCTGTAGTTAGGACAGTTGCTCTTGACTTGCAATTAAGTCTGTGTGTCATGTTCCATACTTTGTGCTTCTATTAGAGTGTATTAATTGCAGACAAGCATTATTACAATTTCTCCAAAGGTACTACTGCGGTATAATTAATAGTATACGGTATCTAGACTACCAAAAGTGATAATCCAATCTATATATATAAAATTGAATGTATGTCTGTCTGCGTGCGTGCGTGTTTGTCCTTTATGCGCTACTACACCATTCATCCGATCGCCATGAAACTTTGGGAAGTTGTTGAGTACACTCCTGGGAAGATTATAGGCATAGTACAAATATCCTACGATAAATGGCGCGCGAGCGTCGTCGAAAGTTACGCCCCCCCCCCCCCCACGTAGATCGAATAAGTAAGCCACCTGCTATTGTGATGTCATCACTGATGTCATCAACATCGGACGCCCTTGAACATGCCCCAACATGTTCTATAAAGCTGCATTGTGATGTCATTAAGGCTCTATTATGACACGTACAGCTTGGAACCACTAGAGCACGCCAGCCAATTACCATTGGAGTTGGAAGTGGGTAAACAAGTACTAGGATATCTTCCTAAGAAGCCACAGCAGCCGGATAAATTGTATGTTCCACCCAACGGCTATTTTATTCAGCCCGCAAGGGGGAAGCAGCGGCCTACAAAATCTAATTCTCTCATTTCCTGATGTCATAGATAGATAGATAGATAGATAGATAGATAGATAGATAGATAGATAGATAGATAGACTGTATGCAATAACCCTGATAGATAGATAGATAGATAGATAGATAGACTGTATGCAATGACACGTACAGCTTGAAACCATAAATACTAGAGCACGCCAGCCATTTACAGTCAGTCTCCATTGAAGTTGGAAGTGGGCAAACATGTACTAGGCCAGTGATGGCGAACCTTTTAGGGACCGAGTGCCCAAACTACAACCCAAAACCCACTTATGTATCGCAAAGTGCCAACACGTCAGGGGGCGGGGCTTATCACAACGTATGATTTTACCCCCGTCGTTCTAAAAAGGACAAGGCTGTTTCAGAATAGACCGGGTGCAGATTCTGACTGCTTTTTGGACGCGGAAATACTGCAGAATGTGCTCAGCGGAGATTTCTGTGGAAAATTCTGCAGCATTTCCGCATCTAAAAAGCAGTCAAAATCTGCACCCGGTCTATTCTGAAAGAGCCCTGCCCATTTCTGCCACATGTACACATACCCCAGCGGTAATAGTGACACCTTCACCCCAGCGATAATAGTGACATCCCACAGCAGTAATAATAGTGACACTCCCCCCATTAGTAATAAGAGTGACATACCCCAGCGGTAAACCTCAGTGGTCGCTGCTGCCGTCATCTAGATATATAAAAACGTAGTATGTATGTATGTCTGTCTTCGCAGCAACGCGCGAGCATGCCCCAACATGTTCTCATAAGCTGCATTGTGATGTCATTAAGGCTCTATTATGACACGTACAGCTTGGAACCACTAGAGCACGCCAGCCAATTACCATTGGAGTTGGAAGTGGGTAAACAAGTACTAGGATATCTTCCTAAGAAGCCACAGCAGCCGGATAAATTGGATGTTCCACCCAACGGCTATTTTATTCAGCCCGCAAGGGGGAAGCAGCGGCCTACAAAATCTCATTCAGGTAGGTAGGTTCAGTTCTTGGAGGTTGGGGAATGCTTATGGGCAAGGCCTTATGTCTCATCCCAACTCGATTATTCAATTCTAAGCGCAAAAGAATTAGCCTCCAAATTTTATGTACGGAATTTAATTCTCTCATTTCCCAATGTCATAGAAACTTGAAATTTGGCACGAGCATTGATTATGTCATAAATAGGAAAAGTTAATGGGTCCCAACTCGATTATTCAATTCAAAGCGCCAAAGAATTAGCGTTCAAATTTTACGTACGGAATCTAATTCTCTCATTTCCTGATGTCATAGATAGATAGATAAATAGATAGATAGATAGATAGATAGACTGTATGCAATAACCCAGATAGATAGATAGATAGATAGATAGATAGATAGATAGATAGATAGACAGACTGTATGCAATGACACGTACAGCTTGGAACCATAAATACTAGAGCACGCCAGCCATTTACAGTCAGTCTCCATTGGAGTTGGAAGTGGGCAAACATGTACTAGGATATCTTCCCAAGAAGCCACAGCAGCCGGATAAATTGGATGTTCCACACAACGGCTATTTTATTCAGCCTGCAAGGGGGAAGCAGCGGCCTACAAAACCTCAGTGGTCGCTGCTGCCGTCATCTAGATATATAAAAACGAATGTATGTATGTCTGTCTGTCTTCGCAGCAACGCGCGACGGGTACGCTAGTTGCTTAATATTTAATGTTCAACTGTTTACTTTTATCTCTGTGTTCTCAAATAAATATTGCACACTTTGGTTACTCCATCTGCTGCATCATATTCTGAGCCTTGCACCGCTATACCTCGACCAATGAAACCACCGTTAATATCACCACTGATCCCAAAATTCAGTTTTCTCAGTTCCCCTACTTGCAGCACTGGAGGCTCGCTGTACCCACCCGCAGTGACATCAGATAGTCGCACATGCACAGTGCCACTCCATTAATTTCAATAAGGCTGACTACAAGCGCTCGGCCATCTCCGGCAGTACCATTGAAGATGAATGAAGCAGTATATACATGCCTGAACGCCATTCATTCTCCTTCTTACTGTGCAGGAGCTGTAAATTTACAATGAGATTGAGGGGTAACACATGGCTCCCATTCTCTTGATCGGCAAGGTTCTCAGCACTGAGACCCCAGTGAACAGATTTTTATCACCTACTCTATAGATAGGTAACAAAAGTCTACTATGAAAAATGCCTTTAATGGGACCTGTATATATCCATGTGTGGCCAAGCTCAGATGGCCGTAACTCGCTGCGTACCGCACGAAGGAGGCATGTGCACGGCATGTCGCAAGTTCGCAACGACATTGTGTACTTGATGTGTGCCACCCATCGTCATGTACTATCTTGGTCTCTTTGTGCACGTTTTTCACAAACATGGCTGCCTATAGGAACTTGGTAGAGCATACCCCACAAGAACACTGCGCGAATACACTATACCAGCCCTGTAGTTGTAGGATTACTAAATGGTCATCAAAGGAGGACATTTGCTTTAGGGCCAGTGGACAGGATAATTGTTGTGGTTGACCAGGAATAATTGTCTTGCAGAAGGATACACTGCTCCAGCTAAAGGGAGATTGTCTTTACTTTAACCTAAATATCAAGGTAGAACTCCTGGTCAATCCAATGTTGGTTTTGCACATTTTGTCAATGAAGTTGTTTGTTGGGTTTCGTATTACAGAAAAATCCCGCACGAAAGCGAAGCACCAGAGATCCAGCAGTTAACATGTTAATGAACAGAAGAACTAAAATCCCATGGAATACTGACGTCATCTTATTGGGAACAAACCCTTCAAAGCAACGATCACAAATTCAGATTTCTTTGGGGAAATAGATGAAATTCCAAAGTTACCAATTCCACGACTAATTGTTACTCAGTCATCCAAGGTCAAAGCAATTTCTCCAAAACACAACTGATGTGAATTACTGTCACATGTAGCCTTAGGGGAAAACAAATCCCTAATTACATTCTAAAACTTAACATGAAGGAAGAGATGGGCACTGCCTATATGACTGTAAGGCCCACCCTTATACGCCACGCTACAGCTTTATATAGAGTCTTACTAAAGTTATCAAGAAGAATAATACCATCATCTATGTACAATGTGCAAAAATATAAATACAATAATGCTGCTCCCTATGTACAAGAATATAACTAATATAATACTGCCCCCTATGTACAGGAATATAACTACTATAATACTGCCCCCAATGTACAAGAATATAACTACTATAATACTGCCCCCTATGTACAAGAATATAACTACAATAATACTGCCCCCATGTACAAGAATATAACTACTATAATACTGCAGCCCATGTGCAAGAATATAACCACTATAATACTGCTCCCTATGTACAAGAATATAACTAATATAATACTGCTCCCTATGTACAAGAGTATAACTACTATAATACTGCTCCCTATGTACAAGAATATACCTACTATAATACTACCCCCTATGTACAAGAATATAACTACTATAATACTGCTCCCTATGTACAAGAATATAACTACTATAATACTGCCCCCAATGTACAAGAATATAACTACTATAATACTGCCTCCTATGTACAAGAATATAACTACCTTAATACTGCCTCCTATGTACAAGAATATAACTACTATAATACTGCCGCCTATGTACAAGAATATAACTACTATAATACTGCCCCCTATGTACAAGAATATAACTACTATAATACTGCTCTTATGTACAAGAATATAACTACTATAATACTGCCTCCTATCTACAAGAATATAACTACTATAATACTGCCCCCTATGTACAAGAATATAACTACTATAATACTGCCCCCTATGTACAAGAATATAACTACTATAATACTGCCCCCAATGTACAAGAATATAACTACTATAATACTGCTCTTATGTACAAGAATATAACTACTATAATACTGCCACCAATGTACAAGAATATAACTACTATAATACTGCCCCCATATGTACAAGAATATAACTACTATAATACTGCCCCCATATGTACAAGAATATAACTACTATAATACTGCCTTCTATGTACAAGAATATAACTACTCTAATACTGCACCCTATGTACAAGAATATAACTACTATAATACTGCCTCCTATGTACAAGAATATAACTACTATAATACTGCCTGCTATGTACAAGAATATAACTACTATAATACTGCCTCCTATGTACAAGAATATAACTACTATAATACTGCCTCCTATGTACAAGAATATAACTACTATAATACTGGCCCCTATGTACAAGAATATAACTACTATAATACTGCCCCCTATGTACAAGAATATAACTACTATAATACTGCCTCCTATGTACAAGAATATAACTACTATAATACTGCCTCCTATGTACAAGAATATAACTACTATAATACTGCCACCAATGTACAAGAATATAACCACTAAAATACTGCCCCCTATGTACAAGAATATAACTACTATAATACTGCCCCCTATGTACAAGAATATAACTACTATAAAACTGCTCCCTAAGTACAAGAATATAACTGCTATAATACTGCCTCACATGTACAAGAAAATAACTACTATATAACTACACCCTATATATAAGAAAATAATTACTATAATACTGCTCCTATGTACAAGAACATAACTGCTTTAATACTGTCCCCTATGTACAAGAATATAACTACTATAATATAACCTCCTATGTACAAAAATATAACTACTATAATACTGCCACCAATGTACAAGAATATAACCACTATAATACTGCCCCCTATGTACAAGAATATAACTACTATAATACTGCCTCCTATGTACAAGAATATATCTACTATAATACTGCCCCTATGTACAAGAATATAACTACTATAATACAACCTCCTATGCACAAGAACATATCTACTATAATACTGCCCCGTATGTACAAGAATATAACTACTATAATACTGCCCCCTATGTACAAGAATATAACTACTATAATACTGCCCCCTTGTTCAAGAATATAACTACTATAATACTGCCCACTATGTACAAGAATATAACTACTATAATACTGCCTCCTATGTACAATAATATAACTACTGTAATACTGCCCCCTATGTACAAGAATATAACTACTATAATACTGCTCTTATGTACAAGAATATAACTACTATAATACTGCCTCCTATCTACAAGAATATAACTACTATAATACTGCCCCCTATGTACAAGAATATAACTACTATAATACTGCCCCCTATGTACAAGAATATAACTACTATAATACTGCCCCCTATGTACAAGAATATAACTACTATAATACTGCCCCCTATGTACAAGAATATAACTACTATAATACTGCCCCCAATGTACAAGAATATAACTACTATAATACTGCTCTTATGTACAAGAATATAACTACTATAATACTGCCTCCTATCTACAAGAATATAACTACTATAATACTGCCCCCATATGTACAAGAATATAACTACTATAATACTGCCCCCATATGTACAAGAATATAACTACTATAATACTGCCCCCAATGTACAAGAATATAACTACTATAATACTGCTCTTATGTACAAGAATATAACTACTATAATACTGCCTCCTATCTACAAGAATATAACTACTATAATACTGCCCCCATATGTACAAGAATATAACTACTATAATACTGCCTTCTATGTACAAGAATATAACTACTCTAATACTGCACCCTATGTACAAGAATATAACTACTATAATACTGCCTCCTATGTACAAGAATATAACTACTATAATACTGCCTGCTATGTACAAGAATATAACTACTATAATACTGCCTCCTATGTACAAGAATATAACTACTATAATACTGCCTCCTATGTACAAGAATATAACTACTATAATACTGGCCCCTATATACAAGAATATAACTACTATAATACTGCCTCCTATGTACAAGAATATAACTACTATAATACTGGTCCCTATGTAGAAGAATATAACTACTATAATACTGCCTTCTATGTACAAGAATATAACTACTACAATACTGCCTCCTATGTAAAAGAATATAACTACTATAATACTTCCCCCTATGTACAAGAATATTACTACTATAATACTGCCCCCTATGTACAAGAATATATCTACTATAATACTGCCTCCTATGTACAAGAATATAACTACTATAATACTGCCTCCTATGTACAAGAATATAACTACTATAATACTGCCACCAATGTACAAGAATATAACCACTAAAATACTGCCCCCTATGTACAAGAATATAACTACTATAATACTGCCCCCTATTTACAAGAATATAACTACTATAATACTGCTCCCTAAGTACAAGAATATAACTGCTATAATACTGCCTCACATGTACAAGAAAATAACTACTATATAACTACACCCTATATATAAAAAAATAATTACTATAATACTGCTCCTATGTACAAGAACATAACTGCTTTAATACTGTCCCCTATGTACAAGAATATAACTACTATAATACAACCTCCTATGTACAAAAATATAACTACTATAATACTGCCACCAATGTACAAGAATATAACCACTATAATACTGCCCCCTATGTACAAGAATATAACTACTATAATACTGCCTCCTATGTACAAGAATATATCTACTATAATACTGCCCCTATGTACAAGAATATAACTACTATAATACAACCTCCTATGTACAAGAATATAACTACTATAATACTGCCCCCATGTAGAAGAATATAATTACTATAATACTGCCCCCTATGTACAAGAATATAACTACTATAATACTGCCCTCTATGTACAAGAATATAACTCCTATAATACTGCCCCCATGTAGAAGAATATAATTACTATAATACTGCCCCGTATGTACAAGAATATAACTACTATAATACTGCCCCCTATGTACAAGAATATAACTACTATAATACTGCCCCCTTGTTCAAGAATATAACTACTATAATACTGCCCACTATGTACAAGAATATAACTACTATAATACTGCCTCCTATGTACAATAATATAACTACTGTAATACTGCACCTTATGTACAAGAATATAACTACTATAATACTGCCCCCTATGTACAAGAATATAACTACTATAATACTGCCTCCTATGTACAAGAATATAACTACTACAATACTGCCCTCTATGTAGAAGTATATAACTACTATAATACTGCCTCATATGTACAAGAATATGACTACTATAATACCACCTCCTATGTACAAGAATATAACTCCTATCATACTGCCCCCCTGTACAAAAAATATAACTACTATAATACTGCTCCTATGTACAAGAATATAATTACTATAATACTGCCAACTATGTACAAGAACATAACTACTATAATACTGCCCCCTATGTACAAGAATATAACCACTATAATACTGCCCCCTATGTACAAGAATATAACTACTTAAATTTTGCTCCTATGTACAAGAATATAACTCCAATTATACTGCCCCCTATGTACAGGAATATAACTACTATAATACTGCCCCCAATGTACACGAATATAACTACTATAATACTGCCTCCTATGTACAAGAATATAACTACCTTAATACTGCCTCCTATGTACAAGCATATAACTACTATAATACTGCTCCTATGTGCAGAAATAAAACTTCTATAATACTGCCCCCTATGCACAGGAATATAACTACTATAATACTGCCCCCTATGTACAAGAATATAACTACTATAATACTGCCCCCATGTACAAAAATATTACTACTTTTATACTGCCCCGTATGTACAAGAATATAACTACTATAATACTGCCTCCTATGTACAAGAATATAACTACTATAATACTGGTCCCTATGTAGAAGAATATAACTACTATAATACTGCCTTCTATGTACAAGAATATAACTACTACAATACTGCCTCCTATGTAAAAGAATATAACTACTATAATACTTCCCCCTATGTACAAGAATATTACTACTATAATACTGCCCCCTATGTACAAGAATATAACTACTATAATACTGCCTCCTATGTACAAGAATATAACTACTATAATGCTGCCTCCTATGTACAAGAATATAACTACTATAATACTGCCACCAATGTACAAGAATATAACCACTAAAATACTGCCCCCTATGTACAAGAATATAACTACTATAATACTGCCCCCTATTTACAAGAATATAACTACTATAATACTGCTCCCTAAGTACAAGAATATAACTGCTATAATACTGCCTCACATGTACAAGAAAATAACTACTATATAACTACACCCTATATATAAGAAAATAATTACTATAATACTGCTCCTATGTACAAGTACATAACTGCTTTAATACTGTCCCCTATGTACAAGAATATAACTACTATAATACAACCTCCTATGTACAAAAATATAACTACTATAATACTGCCACCAATGTACAAGAATATAACCACTATAATACTGCCCCCTATGTACAAGAATATAACTACTATAATACTGCCTCCTATGTACAAGAATATATCTACTATAATACTGCCCCTATGTACAAGAATATAACTACTATAATACAACCTCCTATGCACAAGAACATATCTACTATAATACTGCCCCCTATGTACAAGAATATAACTCCTATAATACTGCCCCCATGTAGAAGAATATAATTACTATAATACTGCCCCGTATGTACAAGAATATAACTACTATAATACTGCCCCCTATGTACAAGAATATAACTACTATAATACTGCCCCCTTGTTCAAGTATATAACTACTATAATACTGCCCACTATGTACAAGAATATAACTACTATAATACTGCCTCCTATGTACAATAATATAACTACTGTAATACTGCACCTTATGTACAAGAATATAACTACTATAATACTGCCCCCTATGTACAAGAATATAACTACTATAATACTGCCTCCTATGTACAAGAATATAACTACTACAATACTGCCCTCTATGTAGAAGTATATAACTACTATAATACTGCCTCATATGTACAAGAATATAACTACTATAATACCACCTCCTATGTACAAGAATATAACTCCTATCATACTGCCCCCCTGTACAAAAAATATAACTACTATAATACTGCTCCTATGTACAAGAATATAATTACTATAATACTGCCAACTATGTACAAGAACATAACTACTATAATACTGCCCCCTATGTACAAGAATATAACCACTATAATACTGCCCCCTATGTACAAGAATATAACTACTTAAATTTTGCTCCTATGTACAAGAATATAACTCCAATTATACTGCCCCCTATGTACAGGAATATAACTACTATAATACTGCCCCCAATGTACACGAATATAACTACTATAATACTGCCTCCTATGTACAAGAATATAACTACCTTAATACTGCCTCCTATGTACAAGCATATAACTACTATAATACTGCTCCTATGTGCAGAAATAAAACTTCTATAATACTGCCCCCTATGCACAGGAATATAACTACTATGATACTACCCCCATGTACAAGAATATAACTACTATAATACTGCTCCTATGTAAAAGAATATAACTCCTATAATACTGCCCCCCTGTACAAAAATATAACTATTATAATACTGCTCCTATGTACAAGAATATAATTACTATAATACTGCCCCATATGTACAACAATTTAACTACTATAATACTGCCCTCTATGTACAAGAATATAACTACTATAATACTGCCTCCTATGTACAAGAATATATCTACTATAATACTGCCCCCTATGTACAAGAATATAACTACTATAATACTGCCCCCATGTACAAAAATATTACTACTTTTATACTTCCCCGTATGTACAAGAATATAACTACTATAATACTGCCTCCTATGTACAAGAATATAACTACTATAATACTGGTCCCTATGTAGAAGAATATAACTACTATAATACTGCCTTCTATGTACAAGAATATAACTACTACAATACTGCCTCCTATGTAAAAGAATATAACTACTATAATACTTCCCCCTATGTACAAGAATATTACTACTATAATACTGCCCCCTATGTACAAGAATATAACTACTATAATACTGCCTCCTATGTACAAGAATATAACTACTATAATGCTGCCTCCTATGTACAAGAATATAACTACTATAATACTGCCTCCTATGTACAAGAATATAACTACTATAATACTGCCTCCTATGTACAAGAATATAACTACTATAATACTGCCACCAATGTACAAGAATATAACCACTAAAATACTGCCCCCTATGTACAAGAATATAACTACTATAATACTGCCCCCTATTTACAAGAATATAACTACTATAATACTGCTCCCTAAGTACAAGAATATAACTGCTATAATACTGCCTCACATGTACAAGAAAATAACTACTATATAACTACACCCTATATATAAGAAAATAATTACTATAATACTGCTCCTATGTACAAGAATATAACTGCTTTAATACTGTCCCCTATGTACAAGAATATAACTACTATAATACAACCTCCTATGTACAAAAATATAACTACTATAATACTGCCACCAATGTACAAGAATATAACCACTATAATACTGCCCCCTATGTACAAGAATATAACTACTATAATACTGCCTCCTATGTACAAGAATATATCTACTATAATACTGCCCCTATGTACAAGAATATAACTACTATAATACAACCTCCTATGCACAAGAACATATCTACTATAATACTGCCCCCTATGTACAAGAATATAACTCCTATAATACTGCCCCCATGTAGAAGAATATAATTACTATAATACTGCCCCGTATGTACAAGAATATAACTACTATAATACTGCCCCCTATGTACAAGAATATAACTACTATAATACTG
Organism: Eleutherodactylus coqui; assembly: GCA_035609135.1. NCBI lineage: Eukaryota > Metazoa > Chordata > Amphibia > Anura > Eleutherodactylidae > Eleutherodactylus > Eleutherodactylus coqui. Next base: position 306,433,660 of record CM069407.1, read on the forward strand.
CCCCCTTGTTCAAGAATATAACTACTATAATACTGCCCACTATGTACAAGAATATAACTACTATAATACTGCCTCCTATGTACAATAATATAACTACTGTAATACTGCACCTTATGTACAAGAATATAACTACTATAATACTGCCCCCTATGTACAAGAATATAACTACTATAATACTGCCTCCTATGTACAAGAATATAACTACTACAATACTGCCCTCTATGTAGAAGTATATAACTACTATAATACTGCCTCATATGTACAAGAATATAACTACTATAATACCACCTCCTATGTACAAGAATATAACTCCTATCATACTGCCCCCCTGTACAAAAAATATAACTACTATAATACTGCTCCTATGTACAAGAATATAATTACTATAATACTGCCAACTATGTACAAGAACATAACTACTATAATACTGCCCCCTATGTACAAGAATATAACCACTATAATACTGCCCCCTATGTACAAGAATATAACTACTTAAATTTTGCTCCTATGTACAAGAATATAACTCCAATTATACTGCCCCCTATGTACAGGAATATAACTACTATAATACTGCCCCCAATGTACACGAATATAACTACTATAATACTGCCTCCTATGTACAAGAATATAACTACCTTAATACTGCCTCCTATGTACAAGCATATAACTACTATAATACTGCTCCTATGTGCAGAAATAAAACTTCTATAATACTGCCCCCTATGCACAGGAATATAACTACTATGATACTACCCCCATGTACAAGAATATAACTACTATAATACTGCTCCTATGTAAAAGAATATAACTCCTATAATACTGCCCCCCTGTACAAAAATATAACTACTATAATACTGCTCCTATGTACAAGAATATAATTACTATAATACTGCCCCATATGTACAACAATTTAACTACTATAATACTGCCCTCTATGTACAAGAATATAACTACTATAATACTGCCTCCTATGTACAAGAATATATCTACTATAATACTGCCCCCTATGTACAAGAATATAACTACTATAATACTGCCCCCATGTACAAAAATATTACTACTTTTATACTTCCCCGTATGTACAAGAATATAACTACTATAATACTGCCTCCTATGTACAAGAATATAACTACTATAATACTGGTCCCTATGTAGAAGAATATAACTACTATAATACTGCCTTCTATGTACAAGAATATAACTACTACAATACTGCCTCCTATGTAAAAGAATATAACTACTATAATACTTCCCCCTATGTACAAGAATATTACTACTATAATACTGCCCCCTATGTACAAGAATATAACTACTATAATACTGCCTCCTATGTACAAGAATATAACTACTATAATGCTGCCTCCTATGTACAAGAATATAACTACTATAATACTGCCACCAATGTACAAGAATATAACCACTAAAATACTGCCCCCTATGTACAAGAATATAACTACTATAATACTGCCCCCTATTTACAAGAATATAACTACTATAATACTGCTCCCTAAGTACAAGAATATAACTGCTATAATACTGCCTCACATGTACAAGAAAATAACTACTATATAACTACACCCTATATATAAGAAAATAATTACTATAATACTGCTCCTATGTACAAGAACATAACTGCTTTAATACTGTCCCCTATGTACAAGAATATAACTACTATAATACAACCTCCTATGTACAAAAATATAACTACTATAATACTGCCACCAATGTACAAGAATATAACCACTATAATACTGCCCCCTATGTACAAGAATATAACTACTATAATACTGCCTCCTATGTACAAGAATATATCTACTATAATACTGCCCCTATGTACAAGAATATAACTACTATAATACAACCTCCTATGCACAAGAACATATCTACTATAATACTGCCCCCTATGTACAAGAATATAACTCCTATAATACTGCCCCCATGTAGAAGAATATAATTACTATAATACTGCCCCGTATGTACAAGAATATAACTACTATAATACTGCCCCCTATGTACAAGAATATAACTACTATAATACTGCCCCCTTGTTCAAGAATATAACTACTATAATACTTTCCACTATGTACAAGAATATAACTACTATAATACTGCCTCCTATGTACAATAATATAACTACTGTAATACTGCACCTTATGTACAAGAATATAACTACTATAATACTGCCCCCTATGTACAAGAATATAACTACTATAATACTGCCTCCTATGTACAAGAATATAACTACTACAATACTGCCCTCTATGTAGAAGTATATAACTACTATAATACTGCCTCATATGTACAAGAATATAACTACTATAATACCACCTCCTATGTACAAGAATATAACTCCTATCATACTGCCCCCCTGTACAAAAAATATAACTACTATAATACTGCTCCTATGTACAAGAATATAATTACTATAATACTGCCAACTATGTACAAGAACATAACTACTATAATACTGCCCCCTATGTACAAGAATATAACCACTATAATACTGCCCCCTATGTACAAGAATATAACTACTTAAATTTTGCTCCTATGTACAAGAATATAACTCCAATTATACTGCCCCCTATGTACAGGAATATAACTACTATAATACTGCCCCCAATGTACACGAATATAACTACTATAATACTGCCTCCTATGTACAAGAATATAACTACCTTAATACTGCCTCCTATGTACAAGCATATAACTACTATAATACTGCTCCTATGTGCAGAAATAAAACTTCTATAATACTGCCCCCTATGCACAGGAATATAACTACTATGATACTGCCCCCATGTACAAGAATATAACTACTATAATACTGCTCCTATGTAAAAGAATATAACTCCTATAATACTGCCCCCCTGTACAAAAATATAACTACTATAATACTGCTCCTATGTACAAGAATATAATTACTATAATACTGCCCCATATGTACAACAATTTAACTACTATAATACTGCCCTCTATGTACAAGAATATAACTACTATAATACTGCCTCCTATGTACAAGAATATATCTACTATAATACTGCCCCGTATGTACAAGAATAAAACTACTATAACACTGCCCCCTATGTACAAGAATATAACTACTATAATACTGCCCCCTTGTTCAAGAATATAACTACTATAATACTGTCCCCTATGTACAAGAATATAACTACTATAATACTGCCTCCTATGTACAAGAATATAACTACTGTAATACTACACCTTATGTACAAGAATATAACTACTATAATACTGCCCCCTATGTACAAGAATATAACTACTATAATACTGCCTCCTATGTACAAAAATATAACTACTATAATACTGCCTCCTATGTACAAGAATATAACTACTATAATACAACCTCCTGTGTACAAGAACATATCTACTATAATACTGCCCCCTATGTACAGGAATATAACTACTATAATACTGCCTCCTATGTACAAGAATATAACTACTATATTACTGCCCCCTATGTACAAGAATATAACTACTATAATACTGCCCCCTATGTACAAGAATATAACTACTATAATACTGCCCCCATGTACAAAAATATTACTACTTTTATACTGCCCCGTATGTACAAGAATATAACTACTATAATACTGCCTCCTATGTACAAGAATATAACTACTATAATACTGGTCCCTATGTAGAAGAATATAACTACTATAATACTGCCTTCTATGTACAAGAATATAACTACTACAATACTGCCTCCTATGTAAAAGAATATAACTACTATAATACTTCCCCCTATGTACAAGAATATTACTACTATAATACTGCCCCCTATATACAAGAATATAACTACTATAATACTGCCTCCTATGTACAAGAATATAACTACTATAATGCTGCCTCCTATGTACAAGAATATAACTACTATAATACTGCCACCAATGTACAAGAATATAACCACTAAAATACTGCCCCCTATGTACAAGAATATAACTACTATAATACTGCCCCCTATTTACAAGAATATAACTACTATAATACTGCTCCCTAAGTACAAGAATATAACTGCTATAATACTGCCTCACATGTACAAGAAAATAACTACTATATAACTACACCCTATATATAAGAAAATAATTACTATAATACTGCTCCTATGTACAAGAACATAACTGCTTTAATACTGTCCCCTATGTACAAGAATATAACTACTATAATACAACCTCCTATGTACAAAAATATAACTACTATAATACTGCCACCAATGTACAAGAATATAACTACTATAATACTGCCCCCTTGTTCAAGAATATAACTACTATAATACTGCCCACTATGTACAAGAATATAACAACTATAATACTGCCTCCTATGTACAATAATATAACTACTGTAATACTGCACCTTATGTACAAGAATATAACTACTATAATACTGCCCCCTATGTACAAGAATATAACTACTATAATACTGCCTCCTATGTACAAGAATATAACTACTACAATACTGCCCTCTATGTAGAAGTATATAACTACTATAATACTGCCTCATATGTACAAGAATATAACTACTATAATACCACCTCCTATGTACAAGAATATAACTCCTATCATACTGCCCCCCTGTACAAAAAATATAACTACTATAATACTGCTCCTATGTACAAGAATATAATTACTATAATACTGCCAACTATGTACAAGAACATAACTACTATAATACTGCCCCCTATGTACAAGAATATAACCACTATAATACTGCCCCCTATGTACAAGAATATAACTACTTAAATTTTGCTCCTATGTACAAGAATATAACTCCAATTATACTGCCCCCTATGTACAGGAATATAACTACTATAATACTGCCCCCAATGTACACGAATATAACTACTATAATACTGCCTCCTATGTACAAGAATATAACTACCTTAATACTGCCTCCTATGTACAAGCATATAACTACTATAATACTGCTCCTATGTGCAGAAATAAAACTTCTATAATACTGCCCCCTATGCACAGGAATATAACTACTATGATACTGCCCCCATGTACAAGAATATAACTACTATAATACTGCTCCTATGTAAAAGAATATAACTCCTATAATACTGCCCCCCTGTACAAAAATATAACTACTATAATACTGCTCCTATGTACAAGAATATAATTACTATAATACTGCCCCATATGTACAACAATTTAACTACTATAATACTGCCCTCTATGTACAAGAATATAACTACTATAATACTGCCTCCTATGTACAAGAATATATCTACTATAATACTGCCCCGTATGTACAAGAATAAAACTACTATAACACTGCCCCCTATGTACAAGAATATAACTACTATAATACTGCCCCCTTGTTCAAGAATATAACTACTATAATACTGTCCCCTATGTACAAGAATATAACTACTATAATACTGCCTCCTATGTACAAGAATATAACTACTGTAATACTACACCTTATGTACAAGAATATAACTACTATAATACTGCCCCCTATGTACAAGAATATAACTACTATAATACTGCCTCCTATGTACAAAAATATAACTACTATAATACTGCCTCCTATGTACAAGAATATAACTACTATAATACAACCTCCTGTGTACAAGAACATATCTACTATAATACTGCCCCCTATGTACAGGAATATAACTACTATAATACTGCCTCCTATGTACAAGAATATAACTACTATATTACTGCCCCCTATGTACAAGAATATAACTACTATAATACTGCCCCCTATGTACAAGAATATAACTACTATAATACTGCCCCCATGTACAAAAATATTACTACTTTTATACTGCCCCGTATGTACAAGAATATAACTACTATAATACTGCCTCCTATGTACAAGAATATAACTACTATAATACTGGTCCCTATGTAGAAGAATATAACTACTATAATACTGCCTTCTATGTACAAGAATATAACTACTACAATACTGCCTCCTATGTAAAAGAATATAACTACTATAATACTTCCCCCTATGTACAAGAATATTACTACTATAATACTGCCCCCTATGTACAAGAATATAACTACTATAATACTGCCTCCTATGTACAAGAATATAACTACTATAATGCTGCCTCCTATGTACAAGAATATAACTACTATAATACTGCCACCAATGTACAAGAATATAACCACTAAAATACTGCCCCCTATGTACAAGAATATAACTACTATAATACTGCCCCCTATTTACAAGAATATAACTACTATAATACTGCTCCCTAAGTACAAGAATATAACTGCTATAATACTGCCTCACATGTACAAGAAAATAACTACTATATAACTACACCCTATATATAAGAAAATAATTACTATAATACTGCTCCTATGTACAAGAACATAACTGCTTTAATACTGTCCCCTATGTACAAGAATATAACTACTATAATACAACCTCCTATGTACAAAAATATAACTACTATAATACTGCCACCAATGTACAAGAATATAACTACTATAATACTGCCCCCTTGTTCAAGAATATAACTACTATAATACTGCCCACTATGTACAAGAATATAACAACTATAATACTGCCTCCTATGTACAATAATATAACTACTGTAATACTGCACCTTATGTACAAGAATATAACTACTATAATACTGCCCCCTATGTACAAGAATATAACTACTATAATACTGCCTCCTATGTACAAGAATATAACTACTACAATACTGCCCTCTATGTAGAAGTATATAACTACTATAATACTGCCTCATATGTACAAGAATATAACTACTATAATACCACCTCCTATGTACAAGAATATAACTCCTATCATACTGCCCCCCTGTACAAAAAATATAACTACTATAATACTGCTCCTATGTACAAGAATATAATTACTATAATACTGCCAACTATGTACAAGAACATAACTACTATAATACTGCCCCCTATGTACAAGAATATAACCACTATAATACTGCCCCCTATGTACAAGAATATAACTACTTAAATTTTGCTCCTATGTACAAGAATATAACTCCAATTATACTGCCCCCTATGTACAGGAATATAACTACTATAATACTGCCCCCAATGTACACGAATATAACTACTATAATACTGCCTCCTATGTACAAGAATATAACTACCTTAATACTGCCTCCTATGTACAAGCATATAACTACTATAATACTGCTCCTATGTGCAGAAATAAAACTTCTATAATACTGCCCCCTATGCACAGGAATATAACTACTATGATACTGCCCCCATGTACAAGAATATAACTACTATAATACTGCTCCTATGTAAAAGAATATAACTCCTATAATACTGCCCCCCTGTACAAAAATATAACTACTATAATACTGCTCCTATGTACAAGAATATAATTACTATAATACTGCCCCATATGTACAACAATTTAACTACTATAATACTGCCCTCTATGTACAAGAATATAACTACTATAATACTGCCTCCTATGTACAAGAATATATCTACTATAATACTGCCCCGTATGTACAAGAATAAAACTACTATAACACTGCCCCCTATGTACAAGAATATAACTACTATAATACTGCCCCCTTGTTCAAGAATATAACTACTATAATACTGTCCCCTATGTACAAGAATATAACTACTATAATACTGCCTCCTATGTACAAGAATATAACTACTGTAATACTACACCTTATGTACAAGAATATAACTACTATAATACTGCCCCCTATGTACAAGAATATAACTACTATAATACTGCCTCCTATGTACAAAAATATAACTACTATAATACTGCCTCCTATGTACAAGAATATAACTACTATAATACAACCTCCTGTGTACAAGAACATATCTACTATAATACTGCCCCCTATGTACAGGAATATAACTACTATAATACTGCCTCCTATGTACAAGAATATAACTACTATATTACTGCCCCCTATGTACAAGAATATAACTACTATAATACTGCCCCCTATGTACAAGAATATAACTACTATAATACTGCCCCCATGTACAAAAATATTACTACTTTTATACTGCCCCGTATGTACAAGAATATAACTACTATAATACTGCCTCCTATGTACAAGAATATAACTACTATAATACTGGTCCCTATGTAGAAGAATATAACTACTATAATACTGCCTTCTATGTACAAGAATATAACTACTACAATACTGCCTCCTATGTAAAAGAATATAACTACTATAATACTTCCCCCTATGTACAAGAATATTACTACTATAATACTGCCCCCTATGTACAAGAATATAACTACTATAATACTGCCTCCTATGTACAAGAATATAACTACTATAATGCTGCCTCCTATGTACAAGAATATAACTACTATAATACTGCCACCAATGTACAAGAATATAACCACTAAAATACTGCCCCCTATGTACAAGAATATAACTACTATAATACTGCCCCCTATTTACAAGAATATAACTACTATAATACTGCTCCCTAAGTACAAGAATATAACTGCTATAATACTGCCTCACATGTACAAGAAAATAACTACTATATAACTACACCCTATATATAAGAAAATAATTACTATAATACTGCTCCTATGTACAAGAACATAACTGCTTTAATACTGTCCCCTATGTACAAGAATATAACTACTATAATACAACCTCCTATGTACAAAAATATAACTACTATAATACTGCCACCAATGTACAAGAATATAACCACTATAATACTGCCCCCTATGTACAAGAATATAACTACTATAATACTGCCTCCTATGTACAAGAATATATCTACTATAATACTGCCCCTATGTACAAGAATATAACTACTATAATACAACCTCCTATGCACAAGAACATATCTACTATAATACTGCCCCCTATGTACAAGAATATAACTCCTATAACACTGCCCCCATGTAGAAGAATATAATTACTATAATACTGCCCCGTATGTACAAGAATATAACTACTATAATACTGCCCCCTATGTACAAGAATATAACTACTATAATACTGCCCCCTTGTTCAAGAATATAACTACTATAATACTGCCCACTATGTACAAGAATATAACTACTATAATACTGCCTCCTATGTACAATAATATAACTACTGTAATACTGCACCTTATGTACAAGAATATAACTACTATAATACTGCCCCCTATGTACAAGAATATAACTACTATAATACTGCCTCCTATGTACAAGAATATAACTACTACAATACTGCCCTCTATGTAGAAGTATATAACTACTATAATACTGCCTCATATGTACAAGAATATAACTACTATAATACCACCTCCTATGTACAAGAATATAACTCCTATCATACTGCCCCCCTGTACAAAAAATATAACTACTATAATACTGCTCCTATGTACAAGAATATAATTACTATAATACTGCCAACTATGTACAAGAATATAACTACTATAATTTTGCTCCTATGTACAAGAATATAACTCCAATTATACTGCCCCCTATGTACAGGAATATAACTACTATAATACTGCCCCCAATGTACACGAATATAACTACTATAATACTGCCTCCTATGTACAAGAATATAACTACCTTAATACTGCCTCCTATGTACAAGCATATAACTACTATAATACTGCTCCTATGTGCAGAAATAAAACTTCTATAATACTGCCCCCTATGCACAGGAATATAACTACTATGATACTGCCCCCATGTACAAGAATATAACTACTATAATACTGCCCCTATGTACAAGAATATAACTACTATAATACTGCCCCCTATGTACAAGAATATAACTACTATAATACTGCTCCTATGTAAAAGAATATAAATCCTATAATACTGCCCCCCTGTACAAAAATATAACTACTATAATACTGCTCCTATGTACAAGAATATAATTACTATAATACTGCCCCATATGTACAACAATTTAACTACTATAATACTGCCCTCTATGTACAAGAATATAACTACTATAATACTGCCTCCTATGTACAAGAATATATCTACTATAATACTGCCCCGTATGTACAAGAATAAAACTACTATAACACTGCCCCCTATGTACAAGAATATAACTACTATAATACTGCCCCCTTGTTCAAGAATATAACTACTATAATACTGTCCCCTATGTACAAGAATATAACTACTATAATACTGCCTCCTATGTACAAGAATATAACTACTGTAATACTACACCTTATGTACAAGAATATAACTACTATAATACTGCCCCCTATGTACAAGAATATAACTACTATAATACTGCCTCCTATGTACAAAAATATAACTACTATAATACTGCCTCCTATGTACAAGAATATAACTACTATAATACAACCTCCTGTGTACAAGAACATATCTACTATAATACTGCCCCCTATGTACAGGAATATAACTACTATAATACTGCCTCCTATGTACAAGAATATAACTACTATATTACTGCCCCCTATGTACAAGAATATAACTACTATAATACTGCCCCCTATGTACAAGAATATAACTACTATAATACTGCCCCCATGTACAAAAATATTACTACTTTTATACTGCCCCGTATGTACAAGAATATAACTACTATAATACTGCCCCTTATGTACAAGAATATAACTACTATAATACTGCCCCCTATGTACAAGAATATAACTACTATAATACTGCCCCCTATGTACAAGAATATATCTACTATAATCCTGCCTCCTATGTACAAGAATATATCTACTATAATACTGCCCCCTATGTACAGGAATATAACTACTATAATACTGCCTCCTATGTACAAGAATATAACTACTATAATACTGCCCCCTATGTACAAGAATATAACTACTATAATACTGCTCCTATGTACAAGAATATAACTACTATAATACTGCCCCCTATGTACAACAATTTAACTACTATAATACTGCCCTCTATGTACAAGAATATAACTACTATAATACTGCCTCCTATGTACAAGAATATATCTACTATAATACTGCCCCGTATGTACAAGAATAAAACTACTATAACACTGCCCCCTATGTACAAGAATATAACTACTATAATACTGCCCCCTTGTTCAAGAATATAACTACTATAATACTGTCCCCTATGTACAAGAATATAACTACTATAATACTGCCCCCTATGTACAAGAATATAACTACTGTAATACTACACCTTATGTACAAGAATATAACTACTATAATACTGCCCCCTATGTACAAGAATATAACTACTATAATACTGCCTCCTATGTACAAAAATATAACTACTATAATACTGCCTCCTATGTACAAGAATATAACTACTATAATACAACCTCCTGTGTACAAGAACATATCTACTATAATACTGCCCCCTATGTACAGGAATATAACTACTATAATACTGCCTCCTATGTACAAGAATATAACTACTATATTACTGCCCCCTATGTACAAGAATATAACTACTATAATACTGCCCCCTATGTACAAGAATATAACTACTATAATACTGCCCCCATGTACAAAAATATTACTACTTTTATACTGCCCCGTATGTACAAGAATATAACTACTATAATACTGCCCCTTATGTACAAGAATATAACTACTATAATACTGCCCCCTATGTACAAGAATATAACTACTATAATACTGCCCCCTATGTACAAGAATATATCTACTATAATCCTGCCTCCTATGTACAAGAATATATCTACTATAATACTGCCCCCTATGTACAGGAATATAACTACTATAATACTGCCTCCTATGTACAAGAATATAACTACTATAATACTGCCCCCTATGTACAAGAATATAACTACTATAATACTGCTCCTATGTACAAGAATATAATTACTATAATACTGCCCCATATGTACAACAATTTAACTACTATAATACTGCCCTCTATGTACAAGAATATAACTACTATAATACTGCCTCCTATGTACAAGAATATATCTACTATAATACTGCCCCGTATGTACAAGAATAAAACTACTATAACACTGCCCCCTATGTACAAGAATATAACTACTATAATACTGCCCCCTTGTTCAAGAATATAACTACTATAATACTGTCCCCTATGTACAAGAATATAACTACTATAATACTGCCTCCTATGTACAAGAATATAACTACTGTAATACTACACCTTATGTACAAGAATATATCTACTATAATACTGCCCCCTATGTACAAGAATATAACTACTGTAATCCTGCCTCCTATGTACAAGAATATAACTACTATAATACTGCACCTTATGTACAAGAATATAACTACTATAATACTGCTCCCTGTGTACAAGAATATATCTACTATAATATTGCACCTATGTACAAGAATATAACTACTATAATACTGCCCCCTATGTACAAGAATAAAACTACTATAATACTGCCCCCTATGTAGAAGAATATAACTATTATAATACTGCCCCCTATGTACAAGAATATAACTACTATAATCCTTCCTCCTATGTACAAGAATATATCTACTATAATACTGCCCCCTATGTACAGGAATATAACTACTATATTACTGCCTCCTATGTACAAGAATATAACTACTATAATACTGCCCCCTATGTACAAGAATATAACTACTATAATACTGCCCCCTATGTACAAGAATATAACTACTATAATACTGCCCCCTTTGTACAAGAATATAACTACTATAATACTGCCCCCTACGTACAAGAATATAACTACTATAATACTGCACCTTATGTACAAGAATATAACTACTATAATACTGCTCCCTATGTACAAGAATATAACTACTATAATACTGCCCCCCTATGTACAAGAATATAACAACTATAATACTGCCCCCTATGTACAAGAATATAACTACTATAATACTGCCCCCTTTGTACAAGAATATAACTATTATAATACTTCCCCCTATGTACAAGAATATAACTGCTATAATACTGCCCCCTATGTACAAGAATATAACTACTATAATACTGCCTCCTATGTACAAGAATATAACTACTATAATACTGCCCCCTATGTACAAGAATATGACTACTATAATACTGACCCCTATGTACAAGAATATAACTACTATAATGCTGCCCCCTATGTAGAAGAATATAACTACTATAATACTGCTCCCTATGTACAAGAATATAACTACTATAATACTGCCCCCTATGTACAAGAATATAACTACTATAATGCTGCCTCCTATGTACAAGAATATGACTACTATAATACTGCTCCTATGTACAAGGATATAACTAATATAATACTGCCCCCTATGTACAAGAATATGACTACTATAATACTGCACCTTATGTACAAGAATATAACTACTATAATACTGCCCCCTATGTACAAGAATATAACTACTATAATACTGCCCTCTATGTACAAGAATATAACTGCTATAATACTGCCCCCTATGTACAAGAATATAACTACTATAATACTGCTCCCTATGTACAAGAATATAACTACTATAATACTGCCCCCTATGTACAAGAATATAACTGCTATAATACTGCCCCCTATGTACAAGAATATAACTACTATAATACTGCCTCCTATGTACAAGAATATAACTACTATAATACTGCCCCCTATGTACAAGAATATGACTACTATAATACTGACCCCTATGTACAAGAATATAACTACTATAATGCTGCCCCCTATGTACAAGAATATAACCACTATAATACTGCTCCCTATGTACTAGAATATAACTACTATAATACTGCCCCCTATGTACAAGAATATAACTACTATAATGCTGCCTCCTATGTACAAGAATATAACTACTATAATACTGCTCCAATGTACAAGAATATAACTACTATAATACTACCTCCTATGTACAAGAATATAACTACTATAATACTGCCCCCTATGTACAAGAATATAACTACTATAATGCTGCCTCCTATGTCCAAGGATTTAACTTCTATAATACTGCTCCCCTATGTACAAGAATATAACTACTATAATACTGCTACTATGTACAAGAATATAACTACTATAATACTGCTCCTATGTACAAGAATATAACTACTATAATACTGCCCCCTATGTACAAGAATATAACTACTATAATGCTGCCTCCTATGTACAAGAATATAACTACTACAATACTACCTCCTATGTACAAGAATATAACTACTATAATACTGCCCCCTATGTACAAGAATATAACTACTATAATACTACCTCCTATGTACAAGAATATAACTACTATAATACTGCCCCCTATGTACAAGAATATAACTACTATAATGCTGCCTCCTATGTCCAAGGATTTAACTTCTATAATACTGCTCATATGTACAAGAATATAACTACTATAATACTGCCCCTATGTACAAGAATATAACTACTACAATACTACCTCCTATGTACAAGAATATAACTACTATTATGCTGCCTCCTATGTCCAAGGATTTAACAACTATAATACTGCTCATATGTACAAGAATATAACTACTATAATACTGCCTCCTATGTACAAGAATATAACTACTATAATACTGCCTCCTATGTACAAGAATATAACTACTATAATACTGCCTCCTATGTACAAGAATATAACTACTATAATACTGCCTCCTATGTACAAGAATATAACTACTATAATACTGCCTCCTATGTACAAGAATGTAACTACTATAATACTGCCCCCTATGTACAAGAATATAACTACTATAATACTGCTCCCTATGTACAAGAATATAACTACTATAATACTGCCCCCTATGTACAAGAATATAACTACTATAATACTGCCCCCTATGTACAAGAATATAACTACTATAATACTGCCCCCTATGTACAAGAATATAACTACTATAATACTGCTCCCTATGTACAAGAATATAACTACTATAATACTGCCCCCTATGTACAAGAATATAACTACTATAATACTGCCCCCTATGTACAAGAATATAACTACTATAATACTGCCCCCTATGTACAAGAATATAACTACTATAATACTGCCCCCTATGTACAAGAATATAACTACTCTAATGCTGCCTCTTATGGACACGTTTATGGGATTAGACGGCGGTCCAACTGATCCTCTCCCCTTAGTGAAGCCTACTTGCATTGTTCTTGTCCTGTGGATTGGATACATTGTATGACATATAATAGCGTTGCTGAGAACAGATGTTTTTGGTTTAGTTAATAACTTATTAGATTAATAATTCTCAGTTTTGTAAAGAAATGATTTTGCTTTTTGATGATTATTAATATAATTCTCATCGTAAAAAACGAAGTTGAAGAATTGAAGCTTTTTTCTCCTTGTTTTTATTGCGACATCAGTGAAGTATGTTACAGCAGATGTTTGGGCACATGGGGGCTTCGGTCTCTGGAGCGGGTGAGCATCGTGCATGGGAAGCTGTCAGCTATGTAACAGTCTGTATTCCATTAACCTGCGTCGGGTCTGGAGCCGACTGAGTATCTGGCAGGTTTGTTGTACCTTGGATGTGGACTGTGTCAGCTGTATTATGAGGCCACTTGACCTACGCCCTTAGGCAGCAGGCTGCCAGGAGCTCAGAGGGGTAGCGGAGTGTTGCCATCCAGCCAATAAGACACTGGCGCAGCAGGTATTTATTTTTTACTTGCCCAATTAATGGCAGGATTTCATTCAGTGGGTCCACAGCTCCACTCCGGATACCACTGCTGTTACCTATGGCGGGCGCTAGTACTACTGGTGCCACTATAGGGGTCATTATTACTACTGGGGCCAGTATGGTGATCACTATTACTACTGGGGCCATTAAGGGGGTCTCTATAACTATTGGGGTCACTAAGAGGACACTTACTATTGGAGCCACTACGTGGGGCACTATTGTTTTGTCACTTCAGACAAGTCTTAATGATTCAAACGTTTTAGGTATCTTGCGTATTAACGCAAAGCCTATTAAATGAGTGGCTTGCTGTGGGGGGCTGGCGCCATTCCAAGCTTCGCTGTAGACACCCATAAGGCTCGGGGCACCCCTGGATGTTAATCACTACATGAGACGTTTTTTATACCAGTACATGTGAAGCTTTGTATCTCTTACAGGTTCACATATATCTGGTAGTATCAACAAGTATACAAGCCTACAGTGATTTATAGTGAACCTCAAACCTTCTAATGGAAAGTCCTTGGCTCGGTGAGATGATCGCGACGAGGACGTAGAAACGGCTTCCAGCAGCTGAAGTCATTGAATATTTCACAAGGAATTTATCCAACATGTAAAACAACACTGTGATTGTGAAAGTCTCCTGGAAACGTTGATGTCCTGTAGTGCAGCAGTACTGACGTTCCTGTAGTACAGCAGTACTGACGTTCCTGTAGTACAGCAGTACTGACGTTCCTGTAGCACAGCAGTACTGACGTTCCTGTAGTGGAGCAGTACTGACGTTCCTGTAGTGGAGTAGTACTGACGTTCCTGTAGTGGAGCAGTACTGACGTTCCTGGAGTGGAGTAGTACTGACGTTCCTGTAGTAGAACAATACTGACGTTCCTGTAGTGCAGCAGTACTGACGTTCCTGTAGTACAGCAGTACTGACGTTCCTGTAGTGGAGCAGTTCTGACGTTCCTGTAGTGCAGTAGTATTGACGCTCCTGTAGTGGAGCAGTACTGACGTTCCTGTAGTGGAGTAGTACTGACGCTTCTGTAGTGCAGCAGTACTGACATTCCTGTAGTGGAGCAGTACTGACGTTCCTGTAGTGGAACAGTACTGACGTTCCTGTAGTGGAGCAGTACTGACGTTCCTGTAGTGGAGCAGTACTGACGTTCCTGTAGTGGAGCAGTACTGACGTTCCTGTAGTGGAGCAGTACTGACGTTCCTGTAGTGGAGCAGTACTGACGTTCCTGTAGTGGAGCAGTACTGACGTTCCTGTAGTGGAGCAGTACTGACGTTCCTGTAGTGGAGCAGTACTGACGTTCCTGTAGTGCAGAAGTACTGACGTTCCTGTAGTGCAGCAGTACTGACGTTCCTGTAGTGGAGCAGTACTGACATTCCTGTAGTGGAGCAGTAGTGACGTTCCTGTAGTGGAGCAGTACTGACGTTCCTGTAGTGCAGTAGTATTGACGCTCCTGTAGTGGAGCAGTACTGACGTTCCTGTAGTGGAGCAGTACTGACGTTCCTGTAGTGGAGTAGTACTGACGCTTCTGTAGTGCAGCAGTGCTGACGTTCCTGTAGTGGAGCAGTACTGACGTTCCTGTAGTGCAGTAGTATTGACGCTCCTGTAGTGGAGCAGTACTGACGTTCCTGTAGTGCAGTAGTATTGACGCTCCTGTAGTACAGCAGTACTGACGTTCCTGTAGTACAGCAGTACTGACGTTCCTGTAGTACAGCAGTACTGACGTTCCTGTAGTGCATCAGTACTGACGTTCCTGTAGTGCAGCAGTACTGACGTTCCTGTAGTGGAGCAGTACTGACGTTCCTGTAGTGGAGCAGTACTGACGTTCCTGTAGTGGAGCAGTACTGACGTTCCTGTAGTGCAGTAGTATTGACGCTCCTGTAGTGGAGCAGTACTGGCGTTCCTGTAGTGCAGCAGTACTGACGTTCCTGTAGTGGAGCAGTACTGACGTTCCTGTAGTGGAGCAGTACTGACGTTCCTGTAGTGGAGCAGTACTGACGTTCCTGTAGTGGAGCAGTACTGACGTTCCTGTAGTGGAGCAGTACTGACGTTCCTTTAGTGTAGTAGTAGTGATGTTCTTGTAGTGCAATAGTACTGACACTCCATTAGTGCAATAGAACAGATGCTGCTGTAGTGCAGTAGTACTGACGTTCCTGTAGTGCAGTAGTACCGATGTTCTTGCAGTGCAGTTGTACTGACGCTCCTGTACTGCAATAGTATTGATGCTCCTGTAGTGCAGTAGTAATGACATTCCTGTAGTGCAGTAGTACCGATGTTCTTGCAGTGCAGTTGTACTGACGCTCCTGTACTGCAATAGTATTGATGCTCCTTTAGTGCAGTAGTAATGACATTCCTGTAGTGCAGTAGTGCTGCCATTCCGGGAGTCCAGCTGTATTGATGCCCCTGTAGTGCAGTAGTGCTGACATTCCTGGAGTACAGTAGTGCTGATGCTCCTGCGGTGCGGTAGTATTAATGTTCCTGCAGTGCAGTAGTATTGACATTCCTAGAGAGCTGTAGTGCTGACGTTCCTGTTTTGCAGTAGTGCTGACATTCCTGGAGTCCAGCTGTATTGATGCTCCTGTAGTGCAGTAGTGCTGATGCTCCTGTAGTGCAGTAGTGCTGATGCTCCTGTAATGCAGTAGTGCTGACTTTCCTGGAGCGTAGTAGTGCTGATGCTCCTGTAGTGCAGTAATATTGACGTTCCTGCAGTGCAGTAGTGTTGACATTCCTGGAGTGCAGTAGTGCTGACATTCCTGTTTTGCAGTAGTGCTGATGTTCCTGGAGTGGAGCTGTATTGATCTTCCTGTAATTTCGCAGTGCTGACATTCTTGTAGTGCAGTAGTGTTGACATTCCTGGAGCCTAGTAGAGTTGACGTTCCTGCAATGCAGTAGTGTTGACGTTCCTGGAGTGCAGTAGTGCTGATGTTCCTGGGGTGCAGTGGTGCTGATGCTCCTGGGGTGCAGTAGTATTGACGTTCCTGGAGTGCAGCAGTCTTGACATTCCTGGAGTGTGGTAGTGCTGACGTTACTGGAGTGCAGTAGTATTGACATTACTGGAATGCAGTAGTGCTGACATTCCTGGAGTCCAGCTGTATTGACATTACTGGAGTGCAGTAGTGCTGACTTTCCTGGAGCGTAGTAGTGCTGATGCTCCTGTAATGCAGTAGTGCTGATGCTCCTGTAGTGCAGTAGTGCTGATGCTCCTGTAGTGCAGTAGTATTGACGTTCCTGGAGCGCAGTAGTGTTGACATTCCTGGAGTGCAGCAGTGTTGATGTTACTAAAGTGCGGTGGTGCTGACGTTCCTGGAAGTGCCGTAGTATTGACGTTCCTGGAGTGCAGTAGTATTGACATTCCTGCAGTGCAGCAGTGTTGACATTCCTGGAGTGCGGTAGTGCTGACGTTCCTGGAGTGCAGTAGTGCTGACATTCCTGAAGAGTAGTAAAGTTGACGTTCCTGCAGTGCAGTAGTGCTGATGCTCCTGTAGTACAGTAGTGCTGATGCTCCTGGAGTGCAGTAGTGCTGATGCTCCTGTAGTGCAGTAGTGCTGATGCTCCTGTAGTGCAGTAGTGCTGATGCTCATGTAGTACAGTAGTGCTGACGTTCCTGTAGTGCAGTAGTGCTGATGCTCCTGGAGTACAGTAGTGCTGATGTTCCTGGAGTGCAGCTGTATTGATGTTCCTGTAGTTCAGCAGTGCTGACGTTCTTGTAGTGCAGTACTGCTGACATTCCTAAAGTGTAGTAGAGTTCACGTTCCTGCAGTGCAGTAGTGCTGTTGCTCATGTAGTGCAGTAGTGTTGGTGGTCACGTAGTGTAGTAGTGTTGGTGCTCCTGTAGTACAGTAGTGCTGACGTTTCGGGAGTGCAGTAGTGCTGATGCTCCTGTAGTGCAGTAGTGCTGACGTTCCCGGTGTGCAGTAGTGCTGATGCTCCAGTCATGTAGTAGTGCTGACTTTCCTGTAGTGCAGTAGTGTTGGTGCTCCTGGAGTGCAGTAGTGTTGGTGTTCCTGGAGTGCAGTAGTGCTGATGCTCCAGTAGTGCAGTAGTGCTGACGTTCCTGTAGTGCAGTAGTGCTGACGTTCCTGTAGTGCAGTAGTGCTGACGTTCCTGGAGTGCAGTAGTGCTGATGCTCCTGTAGTACAGTAGTGCTGACGTTCCTGTAGTGCAGTAGTGCTGATGCTCCTGTAGTGCAGTAGTGCTGACGTTCCTGTAGTGCAGTAGTGCTGATGCTCCTGTAGTGCAGTAGTGTTGGTGCTCCTGTAGTGCAGTAGTGCTGACGTTTCTGGAGTGCAGTAGTGCTGACGCTCCCGGTGTGCAGTAGTGCTGATGCTCCAGTAGTGCAGTAGTGATGATGCTCCTGGGGTGCAGTAGTGATGATGCTCCAGTAGTGCAGTAGTGCTGACTTTCCTGTAGTGCAGTAGTGTTGGTGCTCCTGTAGTGCAGTAGTGCTGATGCTCCTGTAGTGCAGTAGTGCTGACGTTCCTGTAGTGCAGTAGTGCTGATGCTCCTGTAGTGCAGTAGTGTTGGTGCTCCTGGAGTGCAGTAGTGCTAATGCTCCTGTAGTACAGTAGTGCTGATGCTCCTGTAGTGCAGTAATGCTGATGCTCCTGTTGTACAGTAGTGCTGACGTTCCTGTAGTGCAGTAGTGCTGATGCTCCTGTTGTACAGTAGTGCTGACGTTCCTGTAGTGCAGTAGTGCTGATGCTCCTGTAGTGCAGTAGTGCTGATGCTCCTGTAGTGCAGTAGTGCTGCCGTTCCTGTAGTGCAGTAGTGCTGACGTTCCTGTAGTGCAGTAGTGCTGATGCTCCTGTAGTGCAGTATTGCTGACGTTCCTGTAGTGCAGTAGTGCTGATGCTCCTGTAGTGCAGTAGTGCTGATGCTCCTGTAGTGCAGTATTGCTGACGTTCCTGTAGTGCAGTAGTGCTGATGCTCCTGTAGTGCAGTAGTGCTGATGCTCCTGTAGTGCAGTAGTGTTGGTGGTCATGCAGTGCAGTAGTGTTGGTGCTCCTGTAGTGCAGTAGTGCTGATGCTCCAGTAGTGCAGTAGTGCTGATGCTCCAGTAGTGCAGTAGTGCTGACGCTCCCGGTGTGCAGTAGTGCTGATGCTCCAGTAGTGCAGTAGTGCTGATGTTCCTGTAGTGCAGTAGTGCTGATGCTCCTGTAGTACAGTAGTGCTGACGTTCCTGCAGTGCAGTAGTGCTGATGCTCCTGTAGTACAGTAGTGCTGACGTTCCTGTAGTGCAGTAGTGCTGACATTCCTGCAGTGAAGTAGTGCTGACGTTCCTGGAGTGCAGTAGTGCTGATGCTCCTGTAGTACAGTAGTGCTGACGTTCCTGCAGTGCAGTAGTGCTGATGCTCCTGTAGTACAGTAGTGCTGACGTTCCTGAAGTGCAGTAGTGATGATGCTCCTGGAGTGCAGTAGTGCTGATGCTCCTGTAGTACAGTAGTGCTGACGTTCCTGGAGTGCAGTAGTGCTGATGCTCCTGTAGTACAGTAGTGCTGACGTTCCTGCAGTGCAGTAGTGCTGACGTTCCTGAAGTGCAGTAGTGATGATGCTCCTGTAGTGCAGTAGTGCTGACGTTCCAGTAGTGCAGTAGTGCTGATGCTCCTGTAGTACAGTAGTGCTGACGTTCCTGTAGTGCAGTAGTGCTGACGTTCCTGTAGTGCAGTAGTGCTGATGTTCCTGGAGTGCAGTAGTGCTGACGTTCCTGGAGTGCAGTAGTGCTGACGTTCCTGGAGTGCAGTAGTGCTGATGCTCCTGTAGTGCAGTAGTGCTGACGCTCCTGTAGTGCAGTAGTGCTGACGTTTCTGTAGTACAGTAGTGCTGACGTTCCTGTAGTGCAGTAGTGCTGATGCTCCTGTAGTGCAGTAGTGCTGATGCTCCTGGAGTGCAGTAGTGCTGACGTTTCTGTAGTACAGTAGTGCTGACGTTCCTGTAGTGCAGTAGTGCTGATGCTCCTGTAGTGCAGTAGTGCTGATGCTCCTGGAGTGCAGTAGTGCTGATGCTCCTGGAGTGCAGTAGTGCTGACGTTCCTGGAGTGCAGTAGTGCTGACGTTCCTGTAGTGCAGTAGTGCTGACGTTCCTGTAGTGCAGTAGTGCTGACGTTCCTGTAGTGCAGTAGTGCTGATATTCCTGTAGTGCAGTAGTGCTGATGCTCCAGTAGTGCAGTAGTGCTGACGCTCCTGTAGTGCAGTAGTGCTGACGTTCCTGTAGTGCAGTAGTGCTGACATTCCTGTAGTGCAGTAGTGCTGATGCTCCTGGAGTGCAGTAGTGTTGGTGTTCCTGGAGTGCAGTAGTGCTGATGCTCCTGTAGTACAGTAGTGCTGATGCTCCTGTAGTGCAGTAGTGCTGATGCTCCTGGAGTGCAGTAGTGCTGATGCTCCTGGAGTGCAGTAGTGCTGATGCTCCTGGAGTGCAGTAGTGCTGACGTTCCTGGAGTGCAGTAGTGCTGATGCTCCTGTAGTACAGTAGCGCTGACGTTCCTGTAGTGCTGATGCTCCTGTAGTACAGTAGTGCTGACGTTCCTGTAGTGCAGTAGTGCTGATGCTCCTGTAGTGCAGTAGTGCTGATGCTCCTGTAGTGCAGTAGTGCTGACGTTCCTGTAGTACAGTAGTGCTAATGCTCCTGTAGTGCAGTAGTGATGATGCTCCTGTAGTGCAGTAGTGCTGACTTTCCTGTAGTGCAGTAGTGTTGGTGCTCCTGTAGTGCAGTAGTGCTGATGCTCCTGTAGTGCAGTAGTGCTAATGCTCCTGTAGTGCAGTAGTGTTGGTGTTCCTGTAGTGCAGTAGTGCTGATGCTCCTGTAGTGCAGTAGTGCTAATGCTCCTGTAGTGCAGTAGTGTTGGTGTTCCTGTAGTGCAGTAGTGCTGATGCTCCTGTAGTGCAGTAGTGCTGATGCTCCTGTAGTGCAGTAGTGCTAATGCTCCTGTAGTACAGTAGTGCTGATGCTCCTGTAGTACAGTAGTGCTGATGCTCCTGTAGTGTAGTAGTGCTAATGCTCCTGTAGTGCAGTAGTGCTGACTTTCCTGTAGTGCAGTAGTGTTGGTGCTCCTGTAGTGCAGTAGTGCTGATGCTCCTGTAGTGCAGTAGTGCTAATGCTCCTGTAGTGCAGTAGTGTTGGTGTTCCTGTAGTGCAGTAGTGCTGATGCTCCTGTAGTGCAGTAGTGCTGATGCTCCTGTAGTGCAGTAGTGCTAATGCTCCTGTAGTACAGTAGTGCTGATGCTCCTGTAGTGCAGTAGTGCTGATGCTCCTGTAGTGCAGTACTGCTAATGCTCCTGTAGTACAGTAGTGCTGATGCTCCTGTAGTACAGTAGTGCTGATGCTCCTGTAGTGCAGAAGTGCTGACATTTCTGGAGTGCAGTAGTGCTGATGCTCCTGGAGTGCAGTAGTGCTGATGCTCCTGGAGTGCAGTAGTGCTGATGCTCCTGTAGTGCCCATAGTGCTGATGCTCCTGTAGTGCAGTAGTGCTGATGCTCCTGTAGTGCAGTAGTGCTGACTTTCCTGTAGTGCAGTAGTGTTGGTGCTCCTGTAGTGCAGTAGTGTTGGTGTTCCTGTAGTGCACTAGTGCTGACGCTCCTGTAGTGCAGTAATGCTGATGCTCCTGTAGTGCAGTAGTGTTGGTGTTCCTGTAGTGCAGTAGTGCTGACGTTCCTGTAGTGCAGTAGTACTGACATTCCTGTAGTGCAGTAGTGCTGATGCTCCTGGAGTGCAGTAGTGCTGATGCTCCTGGAGTGCAGTAGTGCTGATGCTCCTGGAGTGCAGTAGTGCTGATGCTCCTGGAGTGCAGTAGTGCTGACGTTCTTGTAGTGCAGTAGTGCTGACGTTCCTGGAGTACAGTAGTGCTGACGTTCCTGGAGTGCAGTAGTGCTGATGCTCCTGGAGTACAGTAGTGCTGACGTTCTTGTAGTGCAGTAGTGCTGACGTTCCTGGAGTACAGTAGTGCTGACGTTCCTGGAGTGCAGTAGTGCTGATGCTCCTGTAGTACAGTAGTGCTGACGTTCCTGTAGTGCTGATGCTCCTGTAGTACAGTAGTGCTGACGTTCCTGTAGTGCAGTAGTGCTGATGCTCCTGTAGTACAGTAGTGCTGACGTTCCTGTAGTACAGTAGTGCTGACGTTCCTGTAGTGCAGTAGTGCTAATGCTCCTGTAGTGCAGTAGTGCTAATGCTCCTGTAGTGCAGTAGTGCTGATGCTCCTGTAGTGCAGTAGTGTTGGTGTTCCTGGAGTACAGTAGTGCTGACGCTCCTGTAGTGCAGTAGTGTTGATGCTCCTGGAGTACAGTAGTGTTGATGCTCCTGTAGTGCAGTAGTGCTAATGCTCCTGTAGTGCAGTAGTGCTGATACTCCTGTAGTGCAGTAGTGTTGGTGTTCCTGGAGTACAGTAGTGCTGATGCTCCTGTAGTGCAGTAGTGCTGACGCTCCTGTAGTGCAGTAGTGTTGATGCTCCTGGAGTACAGTAGTGCTGACGTTCCTGTAGTACAGTAGTGCTGATGCTCCTGTAGTACAGTAGTGCTGACGTTCCTGCAGTCCAGTAGTGCTGACATTCCTGGAGTGCAGTAGTGCTGATGCTCCAGTAGTGCAGTAGTGCTGATGCTCCAGTAGTGCAGTAGTGTTGGTGTTCCAGTAGTGCACTAGTGCTGATGCTCCAGTAGTACAGTAGTGCTGACGTTCCTGCAGTGCAGTAGTGCTGACGTTCCTGTAGTGCAGTAGTGCTGATGCTCCTGTAGTGCAGTAGTGCTGATGCTCCAGTAGTGCAGTAGTGCTGATGCTCCTGTAGTACAGTAGTGCTGATGCTCCTGTAGTGCAGTAGTGTTGGTGCTCCTGTAGTGCAGTAGTGCTGACGTTTCTGGAGTGCAGTAGTGCTGATGCTCCTGTAGTGCAGAAGTGCTGATGCTCCAGTAGTACAGTAGTGCTGACTTTCCTGTAGTGCAGTAGTGCTGATGCTCCAGTAGTGCAGTAGTGCTGACGCTCCTGTAGTACAGTAGTGCTAATTCTCCTGTAGTGCAGTAGTGATGATGCTCCTGTAGTGCAGTAGTGCTAATGCTCCTGTAGTGCAGTAGTGCTGACTTTCCTGTAGTGCAGTAGTGTTGGTGCTCCTGTAGTGCAGTAGTGCTGATGCTCCTGTAGTGCAGTAGTGCTAATGCTCCTGTAGTGCAGTAGTGTTGGTGTTCCTGTAGTGCAGTAGTGCTGATGCTCCTGTAGTGCAGTAGTGCTGATGCTCCTGTAGTGCAGTAGTGCTAATGCTCCTGTAGTACAGTAGTGCTGATGCTCCTGTAGTGCAGTAGTGCTGATGCTCCTGTAGTGCAGAAGTGCTGACATTCCTGGAGTGCAGTAGTGCTGATGCTCCTGTAGTGCAGTAGTGCTGATGCTCCTGTAGTGCAGTAGTGCTGATGCTCCTGTAGTGCAGTAGTGCTGATGCTCCTGTAGTGCAGTAGTGCTGATGCTCCTGTAGTGCAGTAGTGCTGATGCTCCTGTAGTGCAGTAGTGCTGATGCTCCTGTAGTGCAGTAGTGCTGACTTTCCTGTAGTGCAGTAGTGTTGGTGCTCCTGTAGTGCAGTAGTGTTGGTGTTCCTGTAGTGCAGTAGTGCTGATGCTCCAGTAGTGCAGTAATGCTGATGCTCCTGTAGTGCAGTAGTGTTGGTGTTCCTGTAGTGCAGTAGTGATGATGCTCCTGTAGTGCAGTAGTGCTGATGCTCCTGTAGTGCAGTAGTGCTGATGCTCCTGTAGTGCAGTAGTGCTAATGCTCCTGTAGTACAGTAGTGCTGATGCTCCTGTAGTGCAGTAGTGCTGATGCTCCTGTAGTGCAGTAGTGCTGATGCTCCTGTAGTACAGTAGTGCTGATGCTCCTGTAGTACAGTAGTGCTGATGCTCCTGTAGTGCAGAAGTGCTGACATTCCTGGAGTGCAGTAGTGCTGATGCTCCTGTAGTGCAGTAGTGCTGATGCTCCTGTAGTGCAGTAGTGCTGATGCTCCTGTAGTGCAGTAGTGCTGATGCTCCTGTAGTGCAGTAGTGCTGATGCTCCTGTAGTGCAGTAGTGCTGATGCTCCTGTAGTGCAGTAGTGCTGATGCTCCTGTAGTGCAGTAGTGCTGACTTTCCTGTAGTGCAGTAGTGTTGGTGCTCCTGTAGTGCAGTAGTGTTGGTGTTCCTGTAGTGCAGTAGTGCTGATGCTCCAGTAGTGCAGTAATGCTGATGCTCCTGTAGTGCAGTAGTGTTGGTGTTCCTGTAGTGCAGTAGTGTTGGTGTTCCTGTAGTGCAGTAGTGCTGATGCTCCAGTAGTGTAGTAGTGCTGATGCTCCTGTAGTGCAGTAGTGCTGACGTTCCTGTAGTGCAGTAGTGCTGACGTTCCTGTAGTACAGTAGTGCTGATGCTCCTGTAGTGCAGTAGTGCTGATGCTCCTGTAGTGCAGTAGTGCTGACGTTCCTGTAGTACAGTAGTGCTGATGCTCCTGTAGTGCAGTAGTGCTGATGCTCCTGTAGTGCAGTAGTGCTGACTTTCCTGTAGTGCAGTAGTGTTGGTGTTCCTGTAGTGCACTAGTGCTGACGCTCCTGTAGTGCAGTAATGCTGATGCTCCTGTAGTGCAGTAGTGTTGGTGTTCCTGTAGTGCAGTAGTGCTGACGTTCCTGTAGTGCAGTAGTACTGACATTCCTGTAGTGCAGTAGTGCTGATGCTCCTGGAGTGCAGTAGTGCTGATGCTCCTGGAGTGCAGTAGTGCTGATGCTCCTGGAGTGCAGTAGTGCTGATGCTCCTGGAGTGCAGTAGTGCTGACGTTCTTGTAGTGCAGTAGTGCTGACGTTCCTGGAGTACAGTAGTGCTGACGTTCCTGGAGTGCAGTAGTGCTGATGCTCCTGGAGTACAGTAGTGCTGACGTTCTTGTAGTGCAGTAGTGCTGACGTTCCTGGAGTACAGTAGTGCTGACGTTCCTGGAGTGCAGTAGTGCTGATGCTCCTGTAGTACAGTAGTGCTGACGTTCCTGTAGTGCTGATGCTCCTGTAGTACAGTAGTGCTGACGTTCCTGTAGTGCAGTAGTGCTGATGCTCCTGTAGTGCAGTAGTGCTGATGCTCCTGTAGTGCAGTAGTGCTGATGCTCCTGTAGTGCAGTAGTGCTGACGTTCCTGTAGTGCAGTAGTGCTAATGCTCCTGTAGTGCAGTAGTGCTAATGCTCCTGTAGTGCAGTAGTGCTGATGCTCCTGTAGTGCAGTAGTGTTGGTGTTCCTGGAGTACAGTAGTGCTGACGCTCCTGTAGTGCAGTAGTGTTGATGCTCCTGGAGTACAGTAGTGTTGATGCTCCTGTAGTGCAGTAGTGCTAATGCTCCTGTAGTGCAGTAGTGCTGATACTCCTGTAGTGCAGTAGTGTTGGTGTTCCTGGAGTACAGTAGTGCTGATGCTCCTGTAGTGCAGTAGTGCTGACGCTCCTGTAGTGCAGTAGTGTTGATGCTCCTGGAGTACAGTAGTGCTGACGTTCCTGGAGTACAGTAGTGCTGATGCTCCTGTAGTACAGTAGTGCTGACGTTCCTGCAGTCCAGTAGTGCTGACATTCCTGGAGTGCAGTAGTGCTGATGCTCCAGTAGTGCAGTAGTGCTGATGCTCCAGTAGTGCAGTAGTGTTGGTGTTCCAGTAGTGCACTAGTGCTGATGCTCCAGTAGTACAGTAGTGCTGACGTTCCTGCAGTGCAGTAGTGCTGACGTTCCTGTAGTGCAGTAGTGCTGATGCTCCTGTAGTGCAGTAGTGCTGATGCTCCAGTAGTGCAGTAGTGCTGATGCTCCTGTAGTACAGTAGTGCTGATGCTCCTGTAGTGCAGTAGTGTTGGTGCTCCTGTAGTGCAGTAGTGCTGACGTTTCTGGAGTGCAGTAGTGCTGATGCTCCTGTAGTGCAGAAGTGCTGATGCTCCAGTAGTACAGTAGTGCTGACTTTCCTGTAGTGCAGTAGTGCTGATGCTCCAGTAGTGCAGTAGTGCTGACGCTCCTGTAGTACAGTAGTGCTAATGCTCCTGTAGTGCAGTAGTGATGATGCTCCTGTAGTGCAGTAGTGCTAATGCTCCTGTAGTGCAGTAGTGCTGACTTTCCTGTAGTGCAGTAGTGTTGGTGCTCCTGTAGTGCAGTAGTGCTGATGCTCCTGTAGTGCAGTAGTGCTAATGCTCCTGTAGTGCAGTAGTGTTGGTGTTCCTGTAGTGCAGTAGTGCTGATGCTCCTGTAGTGCAGTAGTGCTGATGCTCCTGTAGTGCAGTAGTGCTAATGCTCCTGTAGTACAGTAGTGCTGATGCTCCTGTAGTGCAGTAGTGCTGATGCTCCTGTAGTGCAGTAGTGCTAATGCTCCTGTAGTACAGTAGTGCTGATGCTCCTGTAGTACAGTAGTGCTGATGCTCCTGTAGTGCAGAAGTGCTGACATTCCTGGAGTGCAGTAGTGCTGATGCTCCTGTAGTGCAGTAGTGCTGATGCTCCTGTAGTGCAGTAGTGCTGATGCTCCTGTAGTGCAGTAGTGCTGATGCTCCTGTAGTGCAGTAGTGCTGATGCTCCTGTAGTGCAGTAGTGCTGATGCTCCTGTAGTGCAGTAGTGCTGATGCTCCTGTAGTGCAGTAGTGCTGACTTTCCTGTAGTGCAGTAGTGTTGGTGCTCCTGTAGTGCAGTAGTGTTGGTGTTCCTGTAGTGCAGTAGTGCTGATGCTCCAGTAGTGCAGTAATGCTGATGCTCCTGTAGTGCAGTAGTGTTGGTGTTCCTGTAGTGCAGTAGTGATGATGCTCCTGTAGTGCAGTAGTGCTGATGCTCCTGTAGTGCAGTAGTGCTGATGCTCCTGTAGTGCAGTAGTGCTAATGCTCCTGTAGTACAGTAG
The DNA here is from genome assembly GCA_035609135.1 of Eleutherodactylus coqui. Taxonomy (NCBI): domain Eukaryota; kingdom Metazoa; phylum Chordata; class Amphibia; order Anura; family Eleutherodactylidae; genus Eleutherodactylus; species Eleutherodactylus coqui. The sequence continues at coordinate 306,462,060 of CM069407.1, forward strand.
TGCTGATGCTCCTGTAGTGCAGTAGTGCTGATGCTCCTGTAGTGCAGTAGTGCTAATGCTCCTGTAGTACAGTAGTGCTGATGCTCCTGTAGTACAGTAGTGCTGATGCTCCTGTAGTGCAGAAGTGCTGACATTCCTGGAGTGCAGTAGTGCTGATGCTCCTGTAGTGCAGTAGTGCTGATGCTCCTGTAGTGCAGTAGTGCTGATGCTCCTGTAGTGCAGTAGTGCTGATGCTCCTGTAGTGCAGTAGTGCTGATGCTCCTGTAGTGCAGTAGTGCTGATGCTCCTGTAGTGCAGTAGTGCTGACTTTCCTGTAGTGCAGTAGTGTTGGTGTTCCTGTAGTGCAGTAGTGTTGGTGTTCCTGTAGTGCAGTAGTGCTGATGCTCCAGTAGTGTAGTAGTGCTGATGCTCCTGTAGTGCAGTAGTGCTGACGTTCCTGTAGTGCAGTAGTGCTGACGTTCCTGTAGTACAGTAGTGCTGATGCTCCTGTAGTGCAGTAGTGCTGATGCTCCTGTAGTGCAGTAGTGCTGACGTTCCTGTAGTACAGTAGTGCTGATGCTCCTGTAGTGCAGTAGTGCTGACGTTCCTGTAGTACAGTAGTGCTGACGTTCCTGTAGTGCAGTAGTGCTAATGCTCCTGTAGTGCAGTAGTGCTGATGCTCCTGTAGTGCAGTAGTGCTGACGCTCCTGTAGTGCAGTAGTGCTAATGCTCCTGTAGTGCAGTAGTGCTGATGCTCCTGTAGTGCAGTAGTGTTGGTGTTCCTGGAGTACAGTAGTGCTGACGCTCCTGTAGTGCAGTAGTGTTGATGCTCCTGGAGTGCAGTAGTGTTGATGCTCCTGTAGTGCAGTAGTGCTAATGCTCCTGTAGTGCAGTAGTGCTGATACTCCTGTAGTGCAGTAGTGTTGGTGTTCCTGGAGTACAGTAGTGCTGATGCTCCTGTAGTGCAGTAGTGCTGACGCTCCTGTAGTGCAGTAGTGTTGATGCTCCTGGAGTACAGTAGTGCTGACGTTCCTGGAGTACAGTAGTGCTGACGTTCCTGTAGTGCAGTAGTGCTGATGCTCCTGTAGTACAGTAGTGCTGACGTTCCTGCAGTGCAGTAGTGCTGACATTCCTGGAGTGCAGTAGTGCTGATGCTCCAGTAGTGCAGTAGTGCTGATGCTCCAGTAGTGCAGTAGTGTTGGTGTTCCAGTAGTGCACTAGTGCTGATGCTCCAGTAGTACAGTAGTGCTGACGTTCCTGCAGTGCAGTAGTGCTGACGTTCCTGTAGTGCAGTAGTGCTGATGCTCCTGTAGTGCAGTAGTGCTGATGCTCCAGTAGTGCAGTAGTGCTGATGCTCCTGTAGTACAGTAGTGTTGGTGCTCCTGTAGTGCAGTAGTGCTGACGTTTCTGTAGTGCAGTAGTGTTGGTGTTCCTGTAGTGCAGTAGTGCTGATGCTCCTGTAGTGCAGAAGTGCTGATGCTCCAGTAGTACAGTAGTGCTGACTTTCCTGTAGTGCAGTAGTGCTGATGCTCCAGTAGTGCAGTAGTGCTGACGCTCCTGTAGTACAGTAGTGCTAATGCTCCTGTAGTGCAGTAGTGATGATGCTCCTGTAGTGCAGTAGTGCTAATGCTCCTGTAGTGCAGTAGTGCTGACTTTCCTGTAGTGCAGTAGTGTTGGTGCTCCTGTAGTGCAGTAGTGCTGATGCTCCTGTAGTGCAGTAGTGATGATGCTCCTGTAGTGCAGTAGTGCTAATGCTCCTGTAGTGCAGTAGTGCTGACTTTCCTGTAGTGCAGTAGTGTTGGTGCTCCTGTAGTGCAGTAGTGTTGGTGCTCCTGTAGTGCAGTAGTGCTGATGCTCCTGTAGTGCAGTAGTGCTGATGCTCCTGTAGTGCAGTAGTGCTAATGCTCCTGTAGTACAGTAGTGCTGATGCTCCTGTAGTGCAGTAGTGCTGATGCTCCTGTAGTGCAGTAGTGCTAATGCTCCTGTAGTACAGTAGTGCTGATGCTCCTGTAGTACAGTAGTGCTGATGCTCCTGTAGTGCAGAAGTGCTGACATTCCTGGAGTGCAGTAGTGCTGATGCTCCTGTAGTGCAGTAGTGCTGATGCTCCTGTAGTGCAGTAGTGCTGATGCTCCTGTAGTGCAGTAGTGCTGATGCTCCTGTAGTGCAGTAGTGCTGATGCTCCTGTAGTGCAGTAGTGCTGACTTTCCTGTAGTGCAGTAGTGTTGGTGCTCCTGTAGTGCAGTAGTGTTGGTGTTCCTGTAGTGCAGTAGTGCTGATGCTCCAGTAGTGCAGTAATGCTGATGCTCCTGTAGTGCAGTAGTGTTGGTGTTCCTGTAGTGCAGTAGTGCTGATGCTCCAGTAGTGTAGTAGTGCTGATGCTCCTGTAGTGCAGTAGTGCTGACATTCCTGTAGTGCAGTAGTGCTGACGTTCCTGTAGTACAGTAGTGCTGATGCTCCTGTAGTGCAGTAGTGCTGATGCTCCTGTAGTGCAGTAGTGCTGATGCTCCTGTAGTGCAGTAGTTCTGACGTTCCTGTAGTACAGTAGTGCTGATGCTCCTGTAGTGCAGTAGTGCTGACGTTCCTGTAGTACAGTAGTGCTGACGTTCCTGTAGTGCAGTAGTGCTAATGCTCCTGTAGTGCAGTAGTGCTGATGCTCCTGTAGTGCAGTAGTGCTGACGCTCCTGTAGTGCAGTAGTGTTGGTGTTCCTGGAGTACAGTAGTGCTGACGCTCCTGTAGTGCAGTAGTGTTGATGCTCCTGGAGTACAGTAGTGTTGATGCTCCTGTAGTGCAGTAGTGCTAATGCTCCTGTAGTGCAGTAGTGCTGATACTCCTGTAGTGCAGTAGTGTTGGTGTTCCTGGAGTACAGTAGTGCTGATGCTCCTGTAGTGCAGTAGTGCTGACGCTCCTGTAGTGCAGTAGTGTTGATGCTCCTGGAGTACAGTAGTGCTGACGTTCCTGGAGTACAGTAGTGCTGATTCTCCTGTAGTACAGTAGTGCTGACGTTCCTGCAGTCCAGTAGTGCGGTAGTGCTGACATTCCTGGAGTGCAGTAGTGCTGATGCTCCAGTAGTGCAGTAGTGTTGGTGTTCCAGTAGTGCACTAGTGCTGATGCTCCAGTAGTACAGTAGTGCTGACGTTCCTGCAGTGCAGTAGTGCTGACGTTCCTGTAGTGCAGTAGTGCTGATGCTCCTGTAGTGCAGTAGTGCTGATGCTCCAGTAGTGCAGTAGTGCTGATGCTCCTGTAGTACAGTAGTGCTGATGCTCCTGTAGTGCAGTAGTGTTGGTGCTCCTGTAGTGCAGTAGTGCTGACGTTTCTGGAGTGCAGTAGTGCTGATGCTCCTGTAGTGCAGAAGTGCTGATGCTCCAGTAGTACAGTAGTGCTGACTTTCCTGTAGTGCAGTAGTGCTGATGCTCCAGTAGTGCAGTAGTGCTGACGCTCCTGTAGTACAGTAGTGCTAATGCTCCTGTAGTGCAGTAGTGATGATGCTCCTGTAGTGCAGTAGTGCTAATGCTCCTGTAGTGCAGTAGTGCTGACTTTCCTGTAGTGCAGTAGTGTTGGTGCTCCTGTAGTGCAGTAGTGCTGATGCTCCTGTAGTGCAGTAGTGCTAATGCTCCTGTAGTGCAGTAGTGTTGGTGTTCCTGTAGTGCAGTAGTGCTGATGCTCCTGTAGTGCAGTAGTGCTGATGCTCCTGTAGTGCAGTAGTGCTAATGCTCCTGTAGTACAGTAGTGCTGATGCTCCTGTAGTACAGTAGTGCTGATGCTCCTGTAGTGCAGAAGTGCTGACATTCCTGGAGTGCAGTAGTGCTGATGCTCCTGTAGTGCAGTAGTGCTGATGCTCCTGTAGTGCAGTAGTGCTGATGCTCCTGTAGTGCAGTAGTGCTGATGCTCCTGTAGTGCAGTAGTGCTGACTTTCCTGTAGTGCAGTAGTGTTGGTGCTCCTGTAGTGCAGTAGTGTTGGTGTTCCTGTAGTGCAGTAGTGCTGATGCTCCAGTAGTGCAGTAATGCTGATGCTCCTGTAGTGCAGTAGTGTTGGTGTTCCTGTAGTGCAGTAGTGCTGATGCTCCAGTAGTGTAGTAGTGCTGATGCTCCTGTAGTGCAGTAGTGCTGACGTTCCTGTAGTGCAGTAGTGCTGACGTTCCTGTAGTACAGTAGTGCTGATGCTCCTGTAGTGCAGTAGTGCTGATGCTCCTGTAGTGCAGTAGTGCTGACGTTCCTGTAGTGCAGTAGTGCTGATGCTCCTGTAGTGCAGTAGTGCTGACTTTCCTGTAGTACAGTAGTGCTGATGCTCCTGTAGTGCAGTAGTGCTGACTTTCCTGCAGTGCATTAGTATACTGACGATCCTGCAGTATAATTCAGATATAAGTAGCTGCGCAGGCTTCATTGGCATGAGGTGACCTGAGACTGCCACCTCAGACGCTTCTCTGCAGGACCTCAAATGGGCAGCGATATTTTATTTTTGCCAGCCAAATTAATGCATGATACGTTATAATTGCCAGCTGTGAGTTGGCCGAGCAGCAACATATACATATGACATATACACACACCCCTTAGATGACGCGGCATGCAAACATCACGTGACCGCGTCATACAGCCGGCCACGCCCCCCGCAGAGTATACGGCCCACTCCCATCTATCTCATCACTTATTCCTCCATTCACGGACCATAGTTATTTTCTTTTTATTGATATGCCGGCACTATAACTACATTTTGAGGGCCTCTATCCCTCTTTCCAATTTCTCGGGCTTACAGCCCCTCCCACAACATTATGCGTTCTGGCGCTGACTCCTCCCCTCATTATGACGCCATACGCTGTCACTACTAACCCCTCCCACAATATGGCGCTACCCATGTATTGACTGAGCTTTCATTTTCATTATAAATGTGAGTATGTTTTATATGCTTTACTTCATTGCCTTGAGAAAGGTGTTACTTAGACACCGAAACGCATTGCCTTTTATTGATTCCACAATCAGTGGATTAAAAAATAAACCTTGGATTTTACCCTGTACACCGGTGTGTACTTTCGTCAGTGATTGGAGTCAGCACTTCAAGGAGGGGGCTTCTGCAACATACACCCCCCCCCCTCCTGTCCAGTAAGTGTTTTTCTTATACCACTATTCACCTTTATGCTTATCGTTAAGGATAAAGAGTACCTACACATATAACACAAGTACCACGTAGCGCGGTGACATATTTTTTCTAACATCATTGTGTTATATATTTCTTTGTGAGGGTTACCCATTTTAAGGGAAACCCTTTTCAAACGTCCTGCAGCTCTCCTGATAACACGTGGATCGGGTACTTGTTGAGTTACTTCGGAGTTTTGAAGACCTTGTGGCGCATTCCTATCCTACTTAGTTGAGACCATGAAAAGTGGACCTATAAAATCTAAGTGTTCCATGGTGAGTATAAGTGAGGCAGAGGTTCCTCGGGGGCGGAGCCGTCTCAGAAGATCACCTCCTCATTGTTGTGTGGGGAATGATTATATTTTCACTTTGAACTGTAAACCAGGCTTACCATTTATCATCACAATTACAGGAATGTATGTGAAGCTTATAATCCCGACAACAAGAGGGGAAGAGCTCAGATATTTTAGACTTCAGCTACCCCCACCCTAATGTAGTGTATTCACCGCCCAGAAACCCTGAGAATGTGTTTATATGTCTGCGATGGTCGTGCGGTGCGGTCTACATGGTGCATATTTATACTTTCTTAATAATAATAACCAGATTGGCGCTGATGGTATGCACTATGTAAATATCGCTGTGTATTAGAGGGACTGAGATTTATTTATATGGGACCTGGAAGAAATATACAGAATTGACGGCTTTCCTTTCAATGTGTCATTTGCTTAAATGCAACATGACTGACGACGAAGTTGGCGAGCTTCTGTTTGTATGCAGGCAGGATTTACAGGAAAACAAGTGGCTATAAGCAGTATATTGTACTTTGTCACTACAATCTATATTTTGGGTTGACATGTAGACAAATATGTATCTGTATCAGCTCCCTGCTCCAAAATGTCTACGTCTGGTTAACTTTGGTTTCCTGCTGAATCGTGTCTCAAAGAATGGGGGGATATTTTAGAACAGTCATCTGCAGTTAATCATGGTGTCCATGGACCTGCAGAAAGAGGTTGGGGGTAATTAAGGTAGGTGGGCAGATTGCAAGCTAGATTTTGTAGCTCCAAGGACCTCCTCTGTCTTGTATTTATTGAGTGTGTTGGGTTTTGCGGTGGTGGGTAGTTTTTTTGCAGTAAGTTCAGCATGTTCTTGTTTTTTATGTGAAGTTTGCTAATAAAATGGCTGCTGTGGCCAAATGGCATGTTTCTTGTCGAGGCAGGTCGTCAGAAGTGGAAAAGGGAAAATGGTTAATGGAGTTGGGACAATTAGTGTTCCTTTGGGCAAACTGAACTCTACAGTGCTAATGTCATGCACAATGCTAGTCAAGTCTACAACCCTGTCAATGAAGGTGATACTAAAACGCATGTTGTTAGGAGCATCAAACACTTGGAAAAGTTCTTTTTCGGTGAGGTGGACTAGAGTGATAGTTATAAAAGTTAATATGGGCTGCCACAGGACTGGACACATGGATCAGATGGAGCAAGATCAAACTCCCAAGAAAATCTATGGTGGAAAGTTGTCAGATGAAGGTCAAAACATGCAATTGATGGACGATGTTGGAAGATGATGTCAAGAATAGTGGTCTCAAAGGTTGAGGGATCAAAGGGGTTCATGAGCAGATTCTTGTCTGGGATAATTGTAATAATTATGATGTTGAGTCACAGGTAGTTGTTGGGGAGGACAATAATGAAGGACAAGACTTTTGATAGGAAGTCAAAGACAAAATCTCTTATGTTGGCCAAACATCAAAAATACTTGTTGGCCAAACACTCGTTTAACTGACATCTATTCCTCGCACCCTCCCCATACACAGTCACACTCAACTCAACGCGCATGACTTTTCCATGGAGAGAGGAGAGTCTTTTGTTGGACATCTCTGGCGACAGACTGTTTCCTATGGGAACAAAACAATAGAGCATGTTGAAATCCAACATGCCTAATCATTCTATCCCCTGAAATCTGCCATCGAGGGAGAGTTGGAATACCTAAGCCTGTCCCACTGAAATTGGTGGGTTTGGCCAACCTTCTTCTGATCTAAAGGGACACCTTTAGAACCTGTGCAAATGACTCAATGAATAATAGGAGTCTCCTGATAGCTTGTGAGACTGGCCAAAAACCTTATTTGTCTCCACCCTGTTCTAGTACCAACATGGGGGCGGCACCCCACACCCTCGCTTACAATGTAAAGGCTCAGTGGCTCGGAATCTGTGGCTGCGTAGTACAAGCACTGGACGGTGCCACTTTGTAGAAGCCTCTTAGAGGCTGTGTGTGTGGAGAACCACCTTTGAACACCCCCTCTCCATAGTGCCAGGGCCTGCAAGGTCATTGGAGGCCTAAGGCGGGGTATAAATAGAAAAAAAGCTGTGTCACAGATTCAGTGAGAGACTAGAAAGACTGCACAGACGTGGCAGCTGACGTTTGGGTACAGCTACCAGGGTGCTGTTTCCATGCTGGGGGGAACAGCACATGGGGAGGACTTTTAAGTATTCTATGTTGGTGACCCAACAGACGGCCTGATGGACCAGAAGCCTACGGTACAATTGGGCAAATATTGTGAGCACTGGAAGGACCCTGATGACCAAGGATCATGGAAAAATGCATGATTTGAAGAAAGACACAGATCGTGTTGAAGGAGAGGGCAGCTCCCTTTCACATGGGACTCGGTCCCAGTAGAGGACAGTAAGGTGGGTCTGGATGCAAAGATGTCAGGCGCGTGAGGTCAGCCATAGTGTGCACACACTTAATGGACTTTGTAAACTGTGACAGATGCACAACTATTGGCTTGAGGGTTTATTATGTGTTGATGTTTGTGCAACCTGCAACAAGTGGGAAGGGGCCTGCACTGTCTGAGCAGTTTCTAAGGAATGGCTAAGAAGCCGTGTCATGGTAGTGATGAGTGTAGTTTTTCCAATACAATCTTGTGCACAGAAGGAGGTATTTAACAGGATCTGGCGGGGTGGTGAAGTTAGAAAATCGTGATGTCAGTGCCTGATTTAAAAGAAACTTTTGTGGAGAAATAGGACTAACACATATGTTGAAGTAAACTGCAGGCACTACATTTATTTTTGAACATGGCAGCCTGCAAATATTTTAGACAGTAGAACTTGCATAAACACAATTTAAACCTTGATGCATGGTTAGATAAGCCCTAGGGAGCAGCATTTGAGATATGGGAAGGCTATAGAGAAACAGACTCAGACTGAAAACCCCTTATTAACCCGACTAACAGTAATTGCTAACCTGAAACATGAGCTACAGTTTTCTAGTACACACTCAGTTGTTCCTATGGAGATTCTCTGCTGTCTGCAGCTTGTGGGTCAGGGGCTTCTCTAGCTGTTCACTGCAAGCATGGGGGGGGGGGGAGGCATGGCTTGAAAGGGTTTCAGGTCTTGAAGATGACTGTAGGCTTCCCTCAGAGTAGTGGGTACACGATCAACTCAATAGGGGGATGCAGGAAGGTTCAGGAACTTCTCCAGCGACAGGACAGGGAAGAAAGCCAGCAAGATGGCTCCTAAGCTTAATTAACTATTTAGTTACCTATTCTGGCCCCATCTTCTTATCAAATGAAATCCAGCATTACTACCTTTTTCTAAATGAGCTGTAGTTAGGACAGTTACTTTGACTTGCAGGTGAGTACTTTTACTGTACTGCCACACTTCAGGTCACTACATTTGTGCTGGGCATTTGGGGGTTATGGATGTGTGTTGGTTACACGGGGGTTAATGATGGACATCTATCGGAATGGCAGGGCACTTTATAAAGATGCTACACACCAAAGAGAAGCTATAGTATGAAAGTGATATACTGTTGTTTTGATGAATCTTTTGCACCTGCAGTGCGAGGAGTCCACGAATAGGCGGAGCTCTGAATTTACGTATAAACAAGAGAGACTGTCTGTATCACAGTGTGTAAGGCCGCAAGGATAGTGTGTGGTCGCAGGCCTGGAAAAGTTTTGTATGTATTATGCTGATGGAGATGTCATGATTGAATTGGGGTTTGAGTGCCTCGCCTTTCATAAAACAGTGACAATGTATATGTGTGACTTCCGGTTCAAGTTATTATGCAATGATAACATACCGAGCCCTACGGAGCAGAAAGAATATTCCAGTTTCAGTTGGGTAAAGTTTTTTTTTTAATCTGGCCTCCGTCCCCATCTGTCGGCTGCTGCGCCATCCTGAACCTGTTGACACATCACCACCCACAACATTCAAGCCTTTAGGCCCAAGGTTACTTTAGGCCACCCAATGGCTCCATAGTTGGCACTGTTGTCTTGCAGCACTGGGCGCTGGCTTCTCCTCTCATGAGGAACAATAACTGTATGGAGGTTGGATGTTCTTTTGTGTGACTTTCCTCCAAGTACGTTTGTTTTTCTTCCAAATTTCAAAAAACATGCTAAGAACTAGTGAAAGTGATATTGCCGACCGCACTCATACTGCTGACGCAATTGATCCCGCTGGTGGTGCTCAGAGTTGAGTTTTGATGTGGGCATATTAGGATCTTCTATAAGGTTATGTGGTAGAGATAGTCTGGACTTCTTCGAGTTGTATGCCTACCCCTACTTGAATGTATTTTGAGGGCCACTGTAAGGTCGTCTCTTGTCTCTACTATATGTAATGTTCCTGTCCATAATCTAACCCTACAAATCACTACTATTAGTCTGCCTCTTATTTTATGGAGTTTGTGGGGGTTGGCAAAGTCACAGTATGCAAGTGTGAGCTGGAACAAAGGCTCTAGAGCGCCACCTATTGGAAGGTACCTTACAAGTTGGTGTTCTCCACAAAAGAGTACTGCATTACTCAAATAATGATGTCTCCCCCAACCCAATGGGTCTTGGAATCTGTCCAGATTTGCCTTGTGCGGAAACAACTCCTATTGGTGCAAAAACTCAAATTTTTGTTTTGCTGTAGATCTTTCAAGTCATCCTTTATACAAGTTACAATTCTTTTTAGGAAAAGTTATATCCAGGTGGTCATATCTATGTTCTGTCATTCTCTCTGATGGACCTCCAGGGGTGCTTTAAGCTGTTTTGCCTCATGGATGGTGCAGCCACATGGACCCCAGTCCAAAAAAGTTTGCAAACATTATTGCCCCCTGGACCTGTCTTCTTGTGTCCTGCTTCCATCCCCCTAAACTACTTTCACCTATAAATCCATCTTGGTCCCAACTGTCTTCTTGAGTCCTGGTTCCATCACTCCAAACTACTATCACCCATAAATCCATCTTGGTCCCAACTGTCTTCTTGTGTCCTGCTGCCATCACCCCAAACTACTATCACCCATAAATCCATCTTGCTCCCAACTGTCTCCTTGTGTCCTGCCTCCATCACCTCGAACTACTATCACCCATAAATCCATCTTGGACTCAACTGTCTTCTTGTGTCCTGCTTCCATCACTCCAAACTACTATCACCCATAAATCCATCTTGCTCCCAACTGTCTCCTTGTGTCCTGCTGCCATCACCCCAAACTACTATCACCCATAAATCCATCTTGCTCCCAACTGTCTCCTTGTGTCCTGCCTCCATCACTCCAAACTACTATCACCCATAAATCCATCTTGCTCCCAACTGTCTCCTTGTGTCCTGCTGCCATCACTCCAAACTACTATCACCCATAAATCCATCTTGGTCCCAACTGTCTTCTTGTGTCCTGCTGCCATCACCCCAAACTACTATCACCCATAAATCCATCTTGCTCCCAACTGTCTCCTTGTGTCCTGCCTCCATCACCTCAAACTACTATCACCCATAAGTCCATCTTGCTCCCAACTGTCTTCTTGTGTCCTGCTTCCATCACTCCAAACTACTATCACCCATAAATCCATCTTGGACCCAACTGTCTTCTTGTGTCCTGCTTCCATCACTCCAAACTACTATCACCCATAAATCCATCTTGCTCCCAACTGTCTCCTTGTGTCCTGCTGCCATCACCCCAAACTACTATCACCCATAAATCCATCTTGCTCCCAACTGTCTCCTTGTGTCCTGCCTCCATCACTCCAAACTACTATCACCCATAAATCCATCTTGCTCCCAACTGTCTCCTTGTGTCCTGCTGCCATCACTCCAAACTACTATCACCCATAAATCCATCTTGGTCCCAACTGTCTTCTTGTGTCCTGCTGCCATCACCCCAAACTACTATCACCCATAAATCCATCTTGCTCCCAACTGTCTCCTTGTGTCCTGCCTCCATCACCTCAAACTACTATCACCCATAAGTCCATCTTGCTCCCAACTGTCTTCTTGTGTCCTGCTTCCATCACTCCAAACTACTATCACCCATAAATCCATCTTGGACCCAACTGTCTTCTTGTGTCCTGCTTCCATCACTCCAAACTACTATCACCCATAAATCCATCTTGCTCCCAACTGATGTAGATTTTGACACTCAGAACAGGGTGTTTTTATTGCTATAAGTATTAGGAACTGAAGGAAATCTAATTATAAGCAGTAATTCCTCGTCTCGCGGCACACTTAGCGGACTCAGTCATTTTGTAGGGTTACTTTATGACGGGACTGCTAATATACGACTCCTAACAACGAGCCTCGAGTGATTCTGCACTTCTCACATGTGTAAAAAATTACAGTTATTATTGCAGAGGAAGAAATTCTTGTTGCACGAAATAAGCGTCGTTCTTCTAGATCCAGGAGTCGTTCTCTAGGTCCTCCTATAAACACTTGTCTGTAGCCGTCACATCCACTGGAGCCGGCGGACGCATTCATGTCCCTTCAGCCTTGCTTTAGAAATACTTCCTTATTTTTCATCGTAAGGTTCGCGCTGTTGGCATTAAGACGACTCAGTAGCTTTGATGAAACTCCAGGACTCAATTCCGTTTTTCCAACACATCTGCCAAATCTTGGAAACACTAATTTTATCTGCTAATTTCCACGGCACTTATTGAGATGTTGGCTCTCCGCAAGTTCCCAAGATGAAAAAGCCCAAACTGAAGTCTATAGAAATAGACGCTTTCACCATAGTTTATAATTTATAACCGCTCTTATAAACTCTCCGTGCTCCCGGAACGCTCACAGGACGCCCCCCTCTACTGGAGTCACAACTAGCAGAAGATCCATAGAGAAGACCAGTTGACTATATGGAATATTCTGCTCCATCCCTGAGCTCTGGCATTGGCTGCTGCAACCTGTAAGCAATATATCACAGATGGGACCTGGAGCCGGTGGGTTACCGGGAGCCGGGAGAGGGGAGTAATAGTTGGTTGGGTATCATCGTGCCATGGTTCTACTGGACCTGCTTTCAACGAAAAACCCACCCCAGGGTGTAAATGCACGCCGTGGGTGGGAAGCAGTTCCCATGAATGGGCCTACATTTACACCCTATGGGTGGCAAGGACTCAATGGCTGAGCCTGTACCATCCACAGCAGTAGCCGGCTGTGACTGACAGCCAGACTCCTGCTGCAACAGCAGGGATCAGTGAGAACACTAATCCCTTTTGTTAACCCCTTATATTCCATAAACAATGATGATTGCAGCATGTGTAGAGCTCACAAAGGGAGGGCGCTCAGCCCTCCACCATATAATTGTGAGGGGGAGAGGGGCATGGGTTACCCTTTATTCCGTGCAACCAGATGCCTGACAATGTTATCCAGATCTGCAACGGCCTGTGATAAGCTGTCAGTAGCCAAAATGTACTGCAGTACAAAAGTACTTCAATGTATTATCAATGTGATCTGATCATAGGTTTGCATATTCAAGTCCCCGACAGAGATGGTAAAAAAAATAAACTGAACACACTTTTTATTCTGCACAGCAAATGCTATAAAAAAAAAGGGGGGGGGGATGGAGCAAAAATGCTCTTTCTTGTTCATGTTGCTATCCAAAAAAAACGCAATAAACATGATACAAAAAAAGCCATTAGTACCCCAAAATGTTACCAATAAAACTACAGCTTGTTATGCAAAGAACAATCCCTAACAGAGTCCATGGGAAAATAAAAAAGTTATGGGACTTTGAATGAAGTGATGCAAAAATATATGTATTCTCCAGAAAGATGGGGGAGGGGAGGGGTTATTGTTCAAAATTATAATTATCAAAAGTTTACGATCCCTTATATGTACACAGAGTATGGCACCAATAACCCCTGCAGCTCGCCACACAGGGAACCACCCCTCATACGGCCGTGACGGCGGAAGAATAAAAACCGTTATGACTTTTGAAAGGTGGAGATGCAAATTCCAAAAAATCGTTGCGTCCTTGTGGCTAGAATATGTCCCTAAGGGGTTAAGGACCGTGCCGCCCCCCAGCAGCGGGGTCTACAGGCGGTATGCAGGGCGCAGGGTTTTACCAGCAGTCTGTGATTTCCGCCAGCTCATGTTTGACTACAAGTTACATTTCTCTTTAATGACTCTTCCATCAAACAATTATATAAAGAGCCCTAAAAGTACGGATTCGCAGCGGCCGTAAAACCCAAATTAGGGCCACAAGTGTCCAGACGCATCGGTTTAATCACAAAGGCTGCAGAAAATGGTGGTGTTTGCTTTGTCTTTGCACAAGTCGTTAACGGCTGACGGTTTGATTAGCGAGATTAGAGCGCCGCCATCTTGGGTAACAGCAGAGAAATAAATGAACAAAAACCGCGACAGGCAGAGCGCTGCGGGTTTATAGGCCATTAATTCCATCTCATGTAAGCTCTGTTCTGGCGGAGACATAAAAACGTTATATGGAAAGCGCAGCGCTCGGCGATGGAGGATTACATGTCTTTTATGGCACAGCGGGAGCCTCTGTGAAAACAGCGCAGCTGCCAGCAGCGCCAGACTTTTTCCAGGGACTATTTGCTGCAGGCCCGGAGAGTGAAGCCCCAGAGTATCACGTCCCGCGTGTAGTACCGCCATCCTCCTCCGTGGTAGTGGGGTCCCGCTGCGGCCACAAGCCCTGCGTGGATTATCTGCCCGCTCACTGATTGGATGCGATTACTGGACTCGCGGCTTTCTTGGGACGCCTTTTAGTGCTCACATAACTCTGCTGTAAAGTATCTATAGAACAGCGCCAAACTGTAACAGCGCCAAACTGTAACAGCGCCTTACAGCGCCAACCTGTAACCTGTAACAGCGCCTTACAGCGCTCACAGTATACTTGGGGGTTATTCACAGGGATATTTGATACATTGCAACTACTTTTAATCAGACAAAACTTTCATGGAAACAGAACAGATTGATTTCATCGGTCGTATTAATATCAGCGTTTGTTAACTCGGATGACCAGTCTATGCAGAAAATATGCAGCGCATCCTATCAGGCGAGAATCACCCAGTAAGGTCAATGGGTATATCCCAAACATGGACTGAACTCACATGGCGTGTAAGAGCAACTCATATCTATATATCCCATATCTATCTATCTATCTATCTATCTATCTATCTATCTATCTATCTATCTATCTATCTATCTATCTATCTATCTCCTATCTATCTATCTATCTATCTATCTATCTATCTATCTCATATCTATCTATCTATCTATC